>QUSF01000010.1:19103973-19116320 GCA_003676055.1 Chloebia gouldiae
GCGTGCGGGGGTCGCCCCGCCGGGCTCGGGCCACCGACCGCGGGCGGATCGGCGCGGGCCGCGCGCCCCCTGCCGCCCGCGCGGAGCGGAGCGCGGCGGGGCCGGGCCGGGGCGGTACCTGCGCGGTGCCTCCTCCGCCGGAGCTCGGAGCCGGCAGCCGGAGCTCGGCCCGGGCCGCGCCGAGCTTTGAAGGGGCGCGGGCGGTGCGAGAGCCCCGAGGGAGCGCGAGCGAGCCCCGAGGGAGGGGCGCGTCGCTGGCGCCGGCGCCCGCCCCGCAGCGCGGATTCACCGCGAGCGCCGGGAGAGCGGCGCTGCCGTCGGCAGAGGCGGGGGCGGCGGCGCGGGGATCGCCCCGCCGGCGAGGAGCAGCGGGCAGGTCACTGGTACCAGCCTGGAAACAGTTCCTCCCTCGCATCGGAAATTGCAGGCGGCTTTTCTAAACATTCACACGCGCACAGAACCCCCAAAGAAAACCCCTGATGGCGGTGAGCAGCGCAGATCAGCTAAACGCGATAAAACAGATGCTTTTCTACTCTCGAAGTTGGTGCATGTGCGGTTTTGGCCTCTGATTGATCTACTTTTATTGTTCTGCAATCAACTTTTCAATACTCCGGATCTGATGTGGTAGGAGCCAGCATTACTTCTACAGAAATGTTAGCAGAGACAGTGAGTGGACATGCGGTGGAGATGCTTTTAAAGAGGGAATAAGTCACTGTCTTGCCTAAGGACAATGCGGTTGAGGATGAGAAGCTGTGGCCTGGGAAGCCTGTCAAAGGGAAGAAAACCACAGCAGAACTTCCCCTGGCTTGTTTTTTTTGTTGTGGTGGTGCTGGTAGTTTGTTTTGGTTTTTTGTTGGTTTGTTTTTGGGGTTTTTTTGTGCTTTTCATGGGGAAAAAATAAAGGTTGATTTCTCGTATATTTCTGGACCTTAAAAGGATGATTACTAGAGAGTTTCAAACAGTTAGTGGTGATACTCTTATGGAGTTATGAACTTTGTTTCAGACCTCTGATATTGATAAGCAGCACCAACTAGCTATTTATATAAAATACAGCAGTAGCACAGAACAAATTCAGCAACCGATAGGCATTCAATTTTGAGCCTGAGAACTTTCATCAGCTCACTTGAAAGTCATCAGCTCACACCATAACTTGAAAACTTTGTAGCCCTATACCCTGGATACACTGTGTGATGAGCATGCATCACTTTACTGAGTGTGAAGAATCATTGAAAAAAAACCAAAAACAAAGCCTGTAACTTCCCCAAATGCTGACTTAAATTCCCAGAGGAAAAACTTGCAGAACAGATTGACACTAGGTACAGAGATATTTAAAGCAAGACACTACAATTATAAAGATGCAAGAGGAAAAAAAGCAGCTATGTGCTAAGGCTCTAAAATTTAAATAGCTAAAATGCTTTTTCCTCCATATTCTGACAGCTGATGATACCTGGCAAGTAATGGCAGTGGTAGTATGATGTGTCAGTCAGCAAAGAATAATGTGTGAAAACCAGAAGTATTTCAAGTATAGTGCCAAGTCGCAGGGTTTCGGTAGCTGTATTTTATTTTCTTTAATTAGATATTGACATTTTAAATTTCTCCCGAGGCTAAGAAATCTTTTTCTGCTAAATAGTTAAATAAGCTGGATAAGACTAGAACCTAAACTTTGATTGGAATAGCATTTGAGGCCAAAGACACCAAAGCAGTTGCTTGAGTATACTGCATTTTATACAAGTATTGACAGAAATAATGTGTTTTTAAAAATTTAAATCATTGAATACAGGTTACCTTCTTCTTTGAATAGATATAAAAAGGGTTGGTTTGTGTATGTACAAGGTTCTCAAGTCACCTAGGTGTAACATTGTATACAACACGAGGTTAGTACATGTAAGTTGCATGAGGGTTAGTTCTGTTTTCTAATACATATTATTTCCTATATTCTAAACTGGTTTTAAATAATTAACAACTGGAGTGGACGCACAGGATCTTTTTACTTGGGCTTGATTGGATACATTCATCTGCTTAAGCTGTTCAGGATACAAACTTGAAACGTGTTTCGTTTGGAAAAATCTGTTCTGCAGCTGCCGCCGTGGGGAGGTGGCAGCCGGCACTCCCTGCCTTGCTTCGTTACTTTAGCCAGTTCTCCTCAGGCAATGTAGCAGCTGATGTTGGCTCTCGTTCCTGCTCGTGTGTGCTGCCCGGGTACGCTCGATGCAGTGCGTGGTCAGTGTGGCAGGTGGTCACTATTTTATTGCCTCCTTCACCTTCCTGTGGCTCGCCAAAGAGAGGCCCAAGAGCCCACCCCTATGGATCTCACGGCGATTTCCCAGCAGGGAGCTCATGCTAGACATCCAGCCACTGTGGTTTGTGAGGAGGGGAAGGGGGTGGATTTTCACAGTGATGGAAGGAGGCAAAGGAGGAGTGTTTGCTAACAACCCCTAATGAGACCTGAAGTTCTTCCCTGGCACTGATGGTTGCCACGATGCATCTTACCTATGCTGTAAAGGGAGTGTCTCCTCCATCTGCAGGATTAATGTGCCGCGTGAGCTGTGACTTCCCCGCCTGGAAAGGGATGCATGTGCTCAGAGCCTCCTCAGAGCAGACTTCAGTCTGGGGGTCAGCTGCATGCCATTCTTCCCAGATGGCTGTGACATACTTGTGGCCAGAACGACCAGCACTTCGCAGACAGAGCAGCGCTCGGAGAGGAAGGCAGAGAGCAGATGTGGCCTTTGCACTGGTGCACACTGGTGCCTCCCAGGTGCCTTCCTAGTGTTTTCCATAGTGCAGAGGCCGTGGCACAGGGGAGCGTTCAAGGCCCCAGCGTTGCTGCCCCGCACAGAAGACACCGGGAGTGGTGGCTCTGGTGGCTTTGCATACATTTGCTGAAGTTTTCCCAGTAAATTGCCGTTCCTGAGCCAGCAAGGACACTGATCCCTCTTTGCCACTTCTGTGGCCCCCAACACCCAGGGTGTGTGACTAGCAGGGCAGGGCGGAGGGAATCAGGGCATCAGCCAGTACTTATTCATGGTTTGTTTGATTACCTTTTTCTAAGGTCAAATGCTCAGGGGTCAAAAAACCCCATTGCTGTGTGTTGCCCACAGCCAGAGGCTTATCACTAAACATCTGGTACAGCTGTAAACTTCAGAAATGTTACTCCAAATGTTTTTTCTACAAAATAATTCAAATAGTTATGTCCTTAGCAATGGGGCACTGAAATGTAAAGTGCATCTCATAAGTGATTCTGCAGGAACAAACAAAAGCAAGACAAATCATATGGCTCCATCAGAAAAAAAACCTGGCAGCACTCAGCACATGATCCTTAATGTGCTTTGGTCAATATCTTTCTCTATATCAATAGAAGCTCATTAAAAGAAGATATTGCAGACTAACTGAGCCATGCCATACTAGTTCTTGCCAAAGCTTGACATTTTTAATACATTAATAATATGTCTGTAATATAATGGAAAACTATTAATCAGAACTGGTTATATGCCAGAAATTTAAGCTATAATTGGCTGCTTCTTGTCAGGAGTGTCTGTCGTACACGGCTACAGCTGCCTAATGCTCAGATGTCTTGCACTCCTCTGCACTTTCTTCTTGTCAGTGCACTAAATTCAATCGATGTTATAGTCTATAATTCTGTGTAACGACCATCATTATGACTGGCTTACTTTAATGAGAATTCTTTATATGGGAAGTATTTTAGCACAGTGTGTTAAGGTAGCGGCTTGCTTCACATTATTTAGTCCTACCCAACTCTGTTTATTAGTGGATCTGAGTCTCAGCAGTTATAAAAGGTTACAGGTAACTAAAGAGCTAGAAAGGAAGATATTAAAGAAATACTTTTTTTTTCCAAATATACAAGCTTGAAGTCTAAAGATAATTACACTCAGTCACTTCTTATTTTTACACAGAAAAATTATATTTATTTATTTACTTACTGTATATTCCAGCTATGCCCAAGCCATCTCCAATAAAGGGTATTTGATTTGCCATAAATTTAAAATAATTTGCAGCCTCTTCTAGCAAGGACTTATTTGCACATTTTCATAGTGACATAGTTTCCCATAACCCTAAGCTATGGGCTCTTGCGGGTGCATTTTTTTTCCCTTCAAAACAGTAAATACATTGGAAAGGCAACACAGAGGAAGAAGTGTCTTTAGAATGACATGGAAAGTGTTCTCTGAATTACTGAATTCCAAAATAATATGCAAACCCTCCCACTGAAAACAAAAAAAATGAATGTAAGGTTGCTACAAAGCCAACAGTACCACCCAGCATGCTTCTTAAAGAGATTTAAATTTAATTTGTTTTTAGATATTTCTGCTTTTGTGTCAAATTCAGATTTGAAGCTTAAATATGTTTGACCGAATTGAGAATTGTTACTGCAGGAAAATTCAGATATTCTCTGCGTATTCTGATAAAATACATGAGAGTTGTATGGTAACACTTGATAAAATGAATATAATGGAAAATTGCATTTACGTCCATACAGCAATTATTGTAAATTACTTTGCTATGGAAACACAATTCAACCATCTGTTGGCATTTCATGGTGTCTGTAGTTTAGCTCAGTTTAAGATGAAGCATTATTTAAATATAGGGAGCCTGTTTGCGAATAGCTTTGAAGATAAGTTTTGAAAATGAATATTCCCAATGTGACACATTAAGGAGCTTACCGGGTCACACACCTCTTCCCGTGGCTGTGGGCTGTAGGAGGGCTCACAACACTGGGCATAATTTAAAGCTGGGAAGCAAAGAGGGCTGCAGAAAGTGGCGACTTACGCTTGTTTCTCAACATCTGTCCGGCGGGTCTGGCTCAATTTTAGCATCCAGACAAAGGAAGTGTGGAAGCTGCAGCGTCTGGCTGAAATCTCCTGCTGACAGCCCAGCGCCCTGGCTCTCCAACCTTGGGTGGCACAGGCTGACACAAATGCACTGGAATTCCTAGCCCTGGTTTTCCTTGTCCCTGTTTAGGGTACTTCCTCTGTCTTTCCTCATACAGAATTTGGATTTTCTTTTTCCTGTGTTATTTAGGAAATATATATTTGAAGTTGCTGTGATATCATTCTAGCATTTTATACCTGTAATTAAGTGATTTAGGTGCTATAAAGTGAGGGAATTTCTGGTTGTTTTCTGAAGAGGGGAAAGGGCACAAATCTGCTATGAAACAAGTGCTGAGTACTCAGGTACAGCCACCCTCAAACCTCAGAAAATAAGGGGGGGAAGCATCCTTATAGTAAGCTATAAAATAAGCCATTATCTTTATCAGTAGTTTGTCATTAATGTGATCAGTGAATCACAGTTCAAAGGAAAAAAACAAAAGGAGCAAAGCTCTTGCAATGCTAATGAGAAATGTCAAGGAAATTGAATTATACTTGCCATGTATTTGTTATTCTTAAAATAATAATAATAATAATAATAATTAATAAATAAATAAGGCTTTTGGAGCTCCATGAGGTCCTCTTGCCAAGAAACTACCAGCACCTGCTAGCCCTGATGCCCATCTCTGTTTCACTTCAATAAAAGAACTTTGCTGCTGCTGCCCTGCAGTGCTGGGCTGCCTGCTCCCCTGCCTGCCTGCACCATCTGGGCCATGGCTGAATTCAGGAGTTTGCTCTCCAGCTTTGCTAGGATGAAAATACTGTTTTGGAAGCAGGAACCTCTAACTCACCTGGAACATTATAAATCTGTCTTTGTTAGAGTACAGTTAAATCCTTCACGTCAAAATACTTTTCACTGTGAATGATTTTGGTAGTTTCTTCATTTTAGCACAGAACCCACAGTAAAGGTTATCCATATTGTACCAATTTGCTTTATATTGCATCAAACCTTCAAAATGTCAACATATTGTATCTTTTGTAATGCATTGATTCTTGGACAATAACTCTTAATTTTTATTGTTTCTAAAAGGGTGCTGGTGCCAGAAGAAAAGGATGATTGATGGGAAACAGACACCAGCCTATAGACACTCACCCTCTTCCTTGGGATACTGATTTATCAGTGTGTCCAGGCATCCCCTGCGAGCCCTGAACACGGAGGATCACTCAGGGTTATCGACAGTGTAGCTGAAACCTGCAACTTCACAAATTATTATCTGCTGTTGGACATCTTGTACAAGAAGCCCTGACAGATAAGTTATAAGACAAAGGACAAGCGCTGCATGGCTGTGAAAGGCTGTCATCAGGGCCTGGGTGGCTTCTACCAAAGTCTTTAACATAGTGAAACAAACATCCTATCCTAACGCTTCGCGTTTGAGTTGGAACCTATTTTATAAATATATACATTCTCTGTACATACAGTCTGTAAACTGCATATACGCCAGCACTGAGCATCCTTACGAAGCTGACATAAAAGGATTTAGAAATGTATTTGTCAAGATTCCTGTCACTTCACACCCTCTGGGTTACTGTGTCCTCCGTGATGCAGCACTACCCTTCTGTGTGGGGACACTATGACGTGTGTAAGACTCAGATTTACACGGAAGAAGGAAAAGTATGGGATTACATGGCCTGCCAGCCAGAAGCCAGAGACATGATCAAATATGTAAAAGTGACTCTGGATCCCCCAGACATAACGTGTGGAGATCCTCCTGAGACTTTCTGTGCAATGGTAAGGCAAGCTTCTCATTTTGCATAATTAGTGGGGATATATTTGTGATAGATGGCTTCAAAATAGAAGCCCTAGAGTGCACACAAAATTATCCAAGAAAACCTGCATCATATTCCAAATGTGAAAGGTCCTGCTGTACAAAACTCTGAGCAGTACATTAAGCTGAGCAATGAGATGTTCTGCTTATGAGGACTTGACTTTATCTGAATTCAGTGTCTCTCTACAGCAACTTTTAATGTATCGAAAGAAACCAACCTAAAACTCCTATTGTGTTAACCCATAGCTGGGATGGCCTTTGCCTGATCAAGAAAGATTTGAATGAACCAATTCCACTAAAATCAGTTTAAAGTGTGGCATAACTAAGTATAATTTACAAACAGTAAGATCAATTGAACTCAAATTGCTAAAGCTTAAAAAATGGTGCTGGGAGTTGTGCTGTTGAAGTTCTCCCAGCTACCCAAGGAGCTGCAGCAGGTGTGTAAATCACCTTAGCTAAAATCACCTCCGAGTTCTAGCAACTACTTACAGCTTTCTTCCTAGCTGAAACTGTAGGCATTCAAGCAAACTAAGAGAGACCAAAGCTCCTCATTTTACATGGTCCTTAAATAGACTGGGTTTGGAAATATTTGGCTTGGTAAGTAAATGCATAGGTATAAGAAACTAGCAGATACTATATAGGTAATATATATATATGTATGTATGTATATCAATATTTTACAGCTGTGCTGCTCCAAAGTGTTTGACAGATCACACTGTGAGAAGGTGTTTCAGTTAAAGGAGGTCTTTAACTTGTAGATAATTCCTGTGTCCTCACACCCACAGAGGCTCTCTTTTCTTTGCCATTGGATATTTCTGTTAAATAGCGAGTGGAAGATATTGAGTTCCTTGAAAAGAAAATAACAGTTTGGTGTACAAAACATGCACACTTACATCTGTTAATACAGCACTGGAAATGTACTCCACATTACCTGCATTATTTAGATTTGAAAGACCAATGAGTGCTGGTAAGTGAGGTTATCATAACTGAGAAAAGTTTACAAGATATTTATTTGCCTGTGTACAAATCATTATTGCTGGGTGACAGCATCCCTGCAGGAAGGAAATTTGCTTTTAAATGCCTTGTGGCATCATTTTCCACCACTGCTGTTCTGTAAGGAGTTCAGATCCAACCACACATACATTTAAGGCATTATTTGCACGCATACAGCTGCTTCCCATTATGGTAATAGCCACGTGATAAATTGTGGATCTACATGAATAAATTACATTCACTATGAACCTTTGACTGCACCACTTGCTCTCTGCCCACTAATCCATCTCTGCTGACATGTCTTTGACACTCTAAATCTCCAAGCAGTTTCAAGCAGCCACTGTTTAAAAACAAATGGAAGTCATGTGCCCCACATAATATTGTTTTACTGGTTTTTTCCTTAATCTTGAAGTACAGTTTTTCCCTCTAAATAGTAATAGCTGTGATTTAGCACTCAATAATATTTAGTAACTCATCATGTAGTGCAAAAAGTTGTTCTTCTAATGATTAAAAAAAAAAGAAAACAAACAAACCTGCCCAATAAAACTTGTTTCTTCCTTTTAGTGCAGATAAACATAGCAGCAGTTCCTATCTTAAGTAATACTGTAAGTTTCTGAAGGCCTTTGTTATCAGTATGCACTCTGGTTAGAACAACAGTTTTAAACAAAAAAAAAAAAAAAACAACCAGGCAAACAAGACATTTTGATTAAATCTAAGTGTTAAAAATGGTGCCAGAACTCCCCTTGAAAACATTTAACTGCACCAGGTCATCAGTGCTGTGATGTGGGAGGAAAGTTTGCTTGGGAGTGACCTGAGATTACAGCTGTAGCTCACTTGCAGTTTAAGCCTGTGAGATGCAGAAGGCCACCAGAATCCTCATGTGAGAAGCAGAGAAAGGGGAGTAACCGGGGACAAGCGAGAGAGGGCACACAGGATGAGAGTGTGCCTTCAGCTACACCAGTGTGGAGTGACTGACTCTTACATGATAAACTGGGATTTGTTTCCAGAATAGATGTAGATTGTACATATACACTATTTTTAGATATGTGCTGGTAATGGCTTGGCTTGTTTGAAACATAAGAAAAATGACAGAAATATTTAATGTTCCTAAGGTACTGCCCATGGGCTCACAGCAGAGAATTCTCATCCCTAAAAGTGCTTCATTGTCTATCTGTACAATAGCTACCTGTAGGAATTAGATATTTCCTTCAAAATTAGGTTTTATATATTTTGTAGGGCTGAGCCCTTGGCATTTTTGAGATCTTTAATTTTTGTGTTCACTTTTAGTTTTAGAAAATGAGTTAAGAAGATAGCACTGACATACTTGGAGAAAGTGGGCAGTGGAAAGAAGTTCTTTCGTGTTAGGCATGTTCTTGTGCTAAAAAATCCCAAATCTGAAGTGACAAAGATGCAAAGGTTTCTTTTCAGCACAGTGAAGTGCCAAGCTGGCATATACAAATGCTTGGTTTTCTTCCTGTAAGTACTGGCTACGTGCCTACCAAATCTTTACCACTGTTTTGTTATTGAAATCAGGTTAACACTGACTTGGAGAGGAACAGGGCCTTTTCAGCTATTCTAATAATAAGCAACAGTACCAAGCAGCCAAGTCTACTTCTGCAGGATGACAAGGAGGTTCAAGCAGCCTCCTGTTTTATTTGCATGTCAGTTCCCTGATCAGGTTTACTTATTTTCTGTTCACCAAATGGACTGAGGTACTAGCTGTTGAGTCTCTGTTAGCCTTTGGTGTATTGTAGATTGGATCCTTGAAACAAACCAGACTAAGAATTTTGTTCAGGTCCTGCTGGGAGATTATGGTAGAATCTAAGGCAGTCTGTGAGGGTAGCTGATAATAATCTGCAATAACACACAACGCAGACATGCACTGCAGTGTGTGCAAGCCTACAGTACAGAGGAGATGGGTGGTTAAATTGGCCCCCTACTTATTTCTGAATATTCCCCATGGTATTAAATGTTCTTATGAGTCCGTGATGAATTTGTACTTAGTGAGCATGTTTAGTTGTCAGACTGAATAACAGGGCTTTGCATATGTAAATTTGTTGCAAAATATAACAGCCTTAGCTGGCAGCTAAAGCCAGCATTTGGCAACTCACCTCTTGAAGGTAGCTTTGTAGTGTCCCTCCAGGACAGCATTTGTAGGTATTATGGGGAGCATGCAACAGAAAAACTATCCCACAGTTGCTTTTAGGCATCTATTCTGAGAATAACATTATGGTTTCTGGTGACATTCAATATTGACAGCTCATGAGATTATTCTGAAACCTCAAACCCCTGGAGTCCTACAATTATGATTATATGAGATTCTCAGGTTTCACTTAAAACATCATCTTTATTTCCTTAGTCCTTCTGGTTGCAGGGAAAATTTTGAAAATTAAACCAATGAGCTCAAAAAGCAGAAGCCGAATAAATAATCTTCCAAATTATTGTTTGTTTAAAATTTCATCAGATTTAAAGTCATTCAGCATTTTTCAGCTTGGAAAGGATTTTTGCTGAAGACATGCATAAAAGAAACTTATAAAAAAGTGGTCAAGAGTCGTTGAACACTTAAAATTTCTAGATGTGAAGTTGCATGTATCTGTAAGGAGGATGTGACAGCATCCTTCCAGAATAAACCAGGCTCTTCCCTACAGGATAACCAGCACTGCGGGGAAGGGTTCACTGGTCCATTTTAAAGCAGTTTTTAAAATGGACTGGCTTCCCTGTCCATTTTAAAGCAGTCTCTAGTTTCTCAGACTGAGCTACATGACTGCTTTCTGTCGCATTCCTTCAAGGAAATTTGGACATCTTTTGTCAGTCACAGACTTGGACTGAACAGCCACCGTGTTTGAGCCAGCGTGACCCCTTCCTGCAGATCTGTAATTTATGAACTTTGAGCATTTGGCATTGCTAAGCGTGTGTCTGGCACTGTATGCTTGTGCATAGCGGAGAGGAGAGGAAGAAGCTATTCACGTTTTCAGGTTTGAGCTGCAGGTTTCACTGTGGAGAGACCCTAAGCAAATTTTGAAGTACCTGGTGGTGCTAGTTCTTGTGGCCCGCAGCATTTCAGTGCGAAACAAATCTTTTTGAAATCCCTGGGAGTAACTAACAGTCAGTGAAATCTATTTCCCTCTTTGTAAGAACAATTCCACAATACTCTGTCCAGTCATAAAGAGAAACAAATCTGACTTCCTATGATTGCCACCATCTTTTGCTCTACCAGAACAGTGTGTAGGTGGCTTCTTTCTTTCTAAAACACGTGCCAGCTATGTCCCTGCTACAAGCGTCAGGAACTGATGATGCTGCTCACAGCTCAGAGATCCTGTCACCCCAGTCCCACCTGCCCTGCACAGGGACTGGCCCCGCTGCTGAAATCCAGCCTCTAGCATGGGGTTTGCATTCAAACCTGAGCCGTGATTACTCTGCAAATTCATCATGAATTTGACCAGGAGACTCCTAGTGGCTGTTGCTGTAATTTGCAAACTAGAGTCGGGTTTGTGTTACCGACCTGTGTTTGCAGCTCAAATGGCAATGTGAAAATATAATTTTCTGTTTGTGTTTAGACCTAGATATCATAATACTTCCCAACAGCTAAAAAATGATTAAATTATCATCAATTATGGTTGCCTGCAGCTAATTTCCTTCTTAGGTTAAACAGAAGCTTGAAAAGGAGCCTGCAGATGGGAGTCCTGTGCATTTGTACAATTTATAGAGCAGAAATGCTGATGACAGTAGAAATTTGAGCCCTTGAGTGCTACTCCGTATTTCATAGCCAATCAAAACTAAATTAAGAAACAAAGATTATTAAAAAGTATGCTGCACATGTAATTCTGGCATAATATTATGAGGTGGACATTAAATTTTTCCCTCTGAGACTTTCAGCATCATTAATATAGCATTCCTTTAATTACAAGTAGGCTCATATTCCTTAAAAAGTGGGAAATACTATGTAGCATAGATAGTGATACCAGTATTATGTTTACTGAAATAATTAAATGAACATATTCTTTTCAGAGTAATGGGTAAATCACAAAGTGAAACAAAAATTATTTTCGAAGGCATTTTGGCATTCATACATACGTTCTCAAATGAGACATTTTAAAACAGTGTTGTGCAATACCATTAAAATATGCTGTTACGAAAAAAGCTTTTTTCTTTTATGCACTAAATTTGAATTAAAATGAAGGATTCTAAATTCTATCTGTATAGTCTTTCTAGATAGCATGGGGTAGAATGGGAACAGGAGGTTAAAGATGAAGCTATTGCTACTGTCTTGTTTAAAGTGCATTTTCATAGTTGATTATTTTTAAAGTATGTACAGCTCAAAGTTACTGCAGACTTCATTTACAACATCTGCATTCATCTAATTTGAACTCTTTGGGCACATATAATTATTCCAGCTGTTACTGTATCACTGTAGAGCACCTTACCCTTCAGGGTGTGGGGTTTTTATTTTGGTGCCTCCTCTTAAGTCAATAAACATTTCATTTCCTTACATTTCATTTCTAATACTCTGAGACCTGTGAGCTTCAGCCCCTGCCCGTTGGCCATTCAGCAGGGCAGGACAGCCCAGCCCCACTGCTGGGGCTGCTCCCATCCAGCCCCACTGAGCCCCCCAGGGCTGCAAGGGGCAGAGACTGTCCCTTTATGTCCCCCAGGGATACAAGGGACTGTCCCTGTGCTGTCCCCATGGGTCACAGACTGTCCCTGTCTG
>QUSF01000010.1:19116330-19145055 GCA_003676055.1 Chloebia gouldiae
GGACTGTCCCTGTGCTGTCCCCATGGGTCACAGACTGTCCCTGTCTGTCCCCCAGCTTCCTCTCACTGGGCAGTGCCACACGCCAGCCTACCTGTGCCTCCGGCAGCACCTGCTGTACACTCTGCAAAGGCTTCTTGGTCCTCATGGGAAAGGACTCCTTGGTTTCCTACAAGATTTAAAAAGATGGATATACTTAATGACAGCAGGAATAAAAAAATAGTTTGGTAAAATTTCTGTTTTCGTTCAACTGGAAGCAATCTAAAAATTAATAATTGCTCATAAATCAAAACTGAGGATTGGTAGTAAAACAGATTTGCATTTTATTCATTATCACACATCAAGATGCTCCAGTAAATCTTTAACAACACTCTGTCCAGTTGCTTTTTTTTTTTCTCCTCCTCAGTTACACTTTGGGTACTGGAATGTTTTCAAGCCTGAAACAAAACAAAAGCACACCCACAAAGTACTTCAGTTGTTAAAAATATTTGAGGGTAAAACAGGGTTCCTAAACAAAATAAATGGTTCCAACATATTTTCAGTTGCAGTTTTAATGCACATGTCACTAGTATGTGAAAAAGAGCATCTTTTTAAGGAAATTTATATTTTGTAAATACACTTTGTAAGAGCAGCTGTTAAGCATTTTCTAGCATTGCCTTTATTCCATTTACTATTTGCTTTTCTAGTTTGGTTTGTTTTTCCCGTGAAGTTAGCTAGGAATAGTAGACATTTTTAGACAGTTATTTTAATAACAATTGATCTTAAAAAGCAGGGAACTGTGCTGGGGGAGATTGTGGCTCTCTGGGTGAGGTTCTTTAAAATACCTGAGCTGGTGCCTCTCTCCACTGCTCCCTCCTCCCTGGACCCGCAAAGCACCGAGGTGGGTACATGGAGGTAGATGCCCAAGTACTCTGTGGGAACTTGGAGTTTTGGCCTTGTTTGAGTATAGAACCAGCAACACCAATTTTATAAAGAAATAAATATCTTCCACTATAAATAAATTCCCAGACATCCGTGGTGAATGTGAATAGCTTGCTGTCAATGCAGCTGGACCAGAAACATCCCCTCAGCAGCACCTTCAGTGAGGTAAAATAATACTGCTTGATAAATAAAATATTCACTAGACCTATCATCATTTGAACTGCTGCTGGTGAGGCAGAGGTGATCTCGAGCCCGTGGCTCACTGCAGGGAGGCTCCAGACCAGATTTGCTGGGGTGCAGGGAGACAGCGCAGTACAGCAGCACATCCCAGCTGGTGCTCCTCGCCGGGGCAGGACAGCACGTCCCTCCTGGGCTGGCAGGAGGGACAGCTGGGTGACCCCATTGCTTCTCTGCTAGAAAGCCTGAACTTAGCATTTTTTCCAGGATGGTACATCCTCCTTTCAGCAGAGCGACCTTTGCCTCCCAGCCTGGCGGTGTCCCGGGAGCAGCGGAGCTGCAGCATCGCCCCCTCAGTTTGCTTTCGCACATTTCGGTGAGGGGCACGACGCCCTGCAGCTTTCCAGGCTGAGGACATTGTACAAGGAGCATGATATTCTATTTCTTCCCACTGTGGTAGACACGTCTCAGAATGTGAATTTCGGATTTACTTGGCAGAACTGAGCAGAGATCGTTTTATGATGCTCAGCTTTGTCCAAATTATCTGGATAAACTTATTTTTTCCATCTTCATGTAGTAGTACCTGAATGTCTCTGAACCCCAGAGTTTAATGTCTTTTTCTTGCAGAGCTTGTACTTTGTAAAAGCTAAGAATCACTGGAAAGCAAACGCAAGTTCCTGAGGCACTTCCATATATTAAAATTTCCATTTGTAAGCATCTTGTTGAAACAAAACCAAGTGAACTCAGCTGAGAATTCTACAAACCTTGTGTACACCAGTGCAACCATTCTGGTTAGTGGGCTCCCCAGTGTCTTTTGAGAAGGAAGAAATGAGTAAGTTGACTCTCAAGTAATGATTTTAACATGTAGATGTTTATGTTATTTATAAAGCATCCAGTCCTAATACAACCTAAATCACCTTCATTCATTCAAGAAAAAATAAATGTACAAACTGAGACAATAATCTGCACTTCCATCCCTTCTGCTTTATGCTGGGAAGCAGAGGAGGAGAAATACAGACAGGCATTAGCAATCCCTCTTGACAAAGTATGGAAATTACCCATCTCATTATGTGAGGATGAAAACCTGTCATTTATTTTTACCCAGAAAGTTTAGAAAGGGCTGAATCTGTGGGAGCTGGTCCACTGCCACTTCTGTTTTTTTAATACTGATACTGCTTTGCCCAGACTGCCATTTACAATACATAAAATAACATACCTGTTTAAGAGTAGCTAAAAACTAGGTGAGAGATCTATTAATCAAAAGATTTCTTGACTTGTTTTAAGGCCTATGAGTACTGGCTGAATATGAAAATAAAAACTAATCCCAGATGCTGTTAAGGCCATTGAGTGATGAGATGCAGATCCCTGCGTACACTGGAACATTAATCTCCCTAGTTAAAAAATAGGGGTAGCTCTGTACCCGATTTACTTGTAGAAACAATGACTGTTGTAGACATTTTAGGTATGGAAATTTGTGTTTTCACAGGTCACTTGTGGTGACATCATCTTGATCTACAAGTACAAATATAGCTAAGGACAGAAAAATCCTTGGCATTGAGCTGACTTGGCAACGTGCATAAGTGATTGCATGTAGCTTTGATGTTTGGTGTGTTGTATTTTCTGGAAAATGGTTATATTTCTTATCTTCTAGTTCTTTTGGCAGATTGTTTATATGGAATTTAGGAATTAAAAAGGGGGAGGAAAGAAAAGGGTGAAAATGAATTTTAATTATATTTACTACAAGCAAGAACTTGTACTATATCAGGGATATTTTATGTCAGGCTTCAGCCCAAAGAGACTTTTTATAGCTAAGTATTTGTAAAACCTCTAAAAGAAGACACCATTATGATGAAAGGAGCATTTTCTTACATGTATGTGCTGTGTCTTTCCAACATCTTGGTGCATTTTAGATTTTTATCTGTAAAACTGTCACGAGCCTCATTTTAACTCATCAGTTTGATTTTTACCAGTTACACCTGCTCATAAGATGCCTTCCTCCAGTGAAAACTAGAAACAGAGCTACTTGTGGGTGACATTTGCCAGTGACTGGGGGTGGGGAGATGGTAAAAAATAAATAAAAAGGATTAGCAAACAACTACACAAAAACCCTCATCCTCTAAAATCTGCAATGTGCATAGCTGTAGGAAAAAAAAAAAAGAGTACAGAATGCAATTTTCTAACTGCTAAAACAACTTTTTATACACGTGCTATTTTCCTCCTCTATTTTTAACACAGGCTTGCAGACTGACATGCCTCTTGGCTTCCTTGACCATATGGATCTGCCAAGTAGTATGAATACTGTAGGGATAGCCTGCAGAAATAGCCTAGCAAGGTGTCTCACTTCACAAGGGTTGATTCAGACTTCCAGACACGTTAAGTAACGGGTATAAGGGGTTCAAGCATTGTAGCTTCCCTCACTAAATTTGTTGGGTAAATTTTTGCCAGTCGTTTGCAGCTGAAAACCCTATTTTCCTGAAAAAGAAGTGGGATAAGCCTTTGAAAATAAAACGTTAAGAACATAGAAGCTTTGTCATCTGAAGCAATGGCTTTGATTTTTTAAAAAAGATACACTTCAATAACTAAAAGGAAATTCGAAGTGACTCATCATGTATATTTCATGCCTAAGAGCTAGTGTTTGACTTTACATCAACAGGGCTTAAAATATGGTCTTCCATTGAAATTAATGTGTCCTGTGTTAGGCAACAGAAGAATTCCTACTGACAGCAATGGATGGCTACAAGACACAGCTTCCTTAGTAGTGATCATTATCCTCTGCACTGTACCAGTTTGAAACTCTCAACTAGGAACCATAAAACCATCTTAAGATACCCATAAATTATGGGCATCTTAAGTAAAGTTAACTGCATGCCTTTATATTCTAATATTTTTCTTGTCAGAAACAATTTCACTGAAGTTCACTTATTTTTTCTGTTTTAAAATCTTCTTTACTCCTTTAACTGGTGCTGGGTTTTGGATTAGTACAGCTGTTGTGAGCTTCAGTGCAAGGCTCTTTGTCCCCAGTGACAAAACAAGTTTTGGAGAATGGGATATTATCCATCTTTTCTTGGTTTTGGGACATGCAAGAATACACTGAAAGCATCTAGCTGCAAAGTGCCAGCAAGGATACAAATATAGATTATATAACAGGGATTGGATATTAACATATTCTATTTTAGCTTTATGCATCTCATGGATTATTTGTAAATAATTGAAAAGGACAGAAGACTATTATTGACTGATCTTTCCATAGTTCTCCATAACTGCACCATCATTGCTTGTAGCACTCAAACATTAGCCAGGCATCATCAATCATGAACTTCAAGATTTATAAGTTTAAAAGCAGGTCTTGGAAAACACTACAACAGTTGTTTCCTTTGTTAATCAGAAAAGGTGGGGGTTTCAGAAGAACATTGTGTCAAATTTTAAGCCTTAACAAAAAGTATGCCATTTTTTTTCAGTGTTAAACAGTGGACTGATGTCTGAAATGCTACTTGGGGTTTGTTTGAATTTTTTGAAGCCATACAGACACTTGTTTTCCCTCTTCTACCATGTACACGTCCCCAACTGGTGTCAAGTGTATGTACATTTAATGGGATAGTGTGGCAGGCAGCTCTCACACAGCTGCCACTTGTGCAGTCCATGCGGCTCTCCAGGATGCCAGCTCTCTCCCTGACTGGAAAATGGTGGAGAAAAGAAAGGCTGAAGAGAGACATGAGGAGTTGTTGCAAAGAACAGAAGAGCCTGCCTGCCTGCCTTCCTTCTGGTTGCATCCCTGTCTTGTCAGACCTTTAATGCTCTGCACCTTGAGAAGCCACCAGGGCTGATGGGTTTGTTCTTGTATTGAATTCTGATATCCTATTTGGATAATATTCTTTCTGGAAACAGTACAGACCACACCAACCTAATTTGTGGATTTCAGATGGGTACAGGCAAAGTGTTTTCTAGATGCTTTCTAAGTTTAAAGAGCTCAGCAGTAGGATGGGAGAAGATTATACAGGAATGTTGATTGGTTGACGAGGACTGGCTCACCATGCTGCTTTGCCCAGGTGCTCACTCTCTAGAACAGTAAATACATTGCAGAAGCTCAGAAAAAGCAGGCATAGCCCTTTTACAAAGCAGTTTGACTCTCCCAATCAATAACAATCTGGCTAAGAATTTGAAGTAAATCTTGTTCTGGTGATTGTATCATGTCAAGGGCCTCATACTATTAAGTGATGGGTTGGAATAATAAAATTGTGCATAAGATCAGAAAGAAAAATCAGAAAGTAGCAGGGCGCCGCTGAGTTTTACCTTAGTATCAGGGGCTTTTTTCATTTCCCATCCTCGAGGTCATTACACCTCTACTAATGCAACCATCAACATCCTCCTCCTGTCAGGCCAGTTCTCATAACTTCAAAAGAAGATTTACTGGAGCTGACCAAGAAAAAAAATGTTCTTCACAAATTATTACAGGGATGAACGGCAGCTGTGCCTGTGATGACCTGTTTAACACTTTCTTGATGACACCACTGTACATGAGTTTCTCTCAACTACTGTCATGTAAGCCACAGTTGATTTTTTTGTCTTTCAGCCTAGCCAGCCACCAAGGCCACAGAAAGCAGATGTAAGGGCAATCCTGAGCAAACCTTTGCTGTCACTGCCTCTACTCTTACTAATTGTTTTGTTGATAATTACGAGCTGTATAAAGCATCACAGGAAAAGTAGAACAAGTTTACTTTTACAGTGTTGAAAAAAATCATAAATTGGAAACACTTTGTAATTCAAAATTTCCCCTCCTAAGGGAGGATCAGGTATACAGCATTTTGCTGCAAGTCGTATCAATGTTGGCAGTGCAGCAATAGCAAAGGGCAGCTGCTGAAGAAGAGGGGAGTGAACCTCCTCATGTGAGCGAGCAGGGAGCCTAGGAGGGAATGCTAGTCTTGTATCCTATTGGCATCTTGTATGCCTGCCCTGTATCCAGCACACACCAGAGCATCCCAGGAGGTGCTGCAGCCCCCCGAGCCAGCCATGCACATGCAGAGAACTGCCCTGCAATGTTGCACCTTGGAAGATGGCAACAGAGATCCCTCCCATTTCTATGTGGAATGTGAAGGATTCTTGGATAATTTGTTTCCAGTAGAAATCAGCTTTCTGCCAGATAAGCAACGCCTCTGAGATTCTACCAGTGTTGTCACTGAGACTTTGTTAGAAGATATTATCTGGCCCATAAACACTGGAGACAGAGGAACTTGCAACCGAGCCTGCAATACCACTGTACCTGATAACACAGAAACTTATTTCAAGCCTGCATATTGGAGGTCTTCACATGTCAGGTGATGGGGTACAGTTATTTTTGGCTTTAATTAATTACAGGTTTGTGACCTAGGTTTCTTAATGCTTTATACAGAAAAAGCTGTACGGATAGTAGGCACAACAGAACACAGACACACTTTAGAGATAATTTGCAGAACTTTAAGCTAATGAGAAATGAGAATCCATTCCTATAATATCTTTATCTCAGTGTCTTATTCTGCAGTCAGTGAAACTCACAGGCATTGAGAAGCCATAGAAAAGAGCTATTTTCTGATTTGGTTTGGGTTTTTGATGGAACATTTTTAGCTTTTCCAAATTTGATGAGTCAGGTTTCAGCTATTTTTCTATATAATTTTCTTTGCTAATTATATGTGCAAGGGTCACAGAACTAAGGTTGTAAAAAAAAAAAATCTCATTTTAACCTGCAGTTGATTTATGAAATTATACTGAGTTCCTTGAGTTTGGGAAAATAACATATACCACTAATAATCTCTGCGAACTGATTTAACACCATATTCTATTGCAGTGCTAGGAAGAAGCCAAGGACTTGTAACAATCTGTCATTTGCAGTGACATTTTTATTACTCTTTCAGAAAGGCTGTGCTTTAATTGTCTTCTTGCTTCAAATCAACTGCTTAGTTTGCTTTAACAGTATTTTTTTCACTGTAGCTGCCATTGCCCTTGCTATAAGAAACCTAAACTCTCTGTATATTTCTGGCATGGTAACTGCCAACAAGGAAGACGAGCAGAGAACCTACCCGTGTCCTTCTAATTTAAGAGAGTGAAAAATGCTACTGATTGCAAGTCGCATTTTCATGGAGTTCACACCAAATTCCTTGTAGACCTACATCCCAGGCAATTCCCCCTTGATTCACTAGGATTGATCTGAGAGAAAAATCCATCAAAAATAATATACCTTTTTTTTCCCAGTATTGTGGAGTTTGCAACAAGCTGCCCAGTGGAAAAATAGCTTCGCTTTCAACTATTATAAAGAAACTGCAAGCTCTTAATTTAGTAGCAATGTCGCTAGTGCTTTAGCATCTTCTGCAGTGTGCCTCCAACTGATGAACTGAAGCACAACTATAAATAACGATGATGTCTTTGTCAGCTTGTGAGAAAAAAGGGTTGGATTTTGGTTTTGTTTTTTTGGTTTGGTTTATTTTTCACATTTCCTGGAAGTGCATGTAGTAAGATATCTCTAATCTCTTCTTTTGCTTAATACAAAGATTTATCTCTTTGATGGGTTACTGAATCAAACTATCAATTTGTTGCCTGCAAAGCTCAGTGACCCACATTGTATCATATACAATGAGCACCCCAAACATTAGTGATTGCATCAAGTTCTCAGCTTTACAGTTCAGAACTTTGAGGTGCACTTCCCTTTCCAAGTGAGAGGCAATTTCCCTCCACCCCAAACTGGACTTCACAGAACCTGGCTAAACTGCATTCTCAGACCTCTGGTTTCTGTGCATTCCCTATCCTTCACCGCTCTGTATTTGATAACTAAGAAGTTGTCCAGGGAACAAATGGCTTTGTTCATTTGGATGTACCAGCTCTGTATTTTAAGAGGAAAACATAAAGTTTCACAAATCCTCAGACTGAGAAGTCAATGCAATGATGAAGTGAAGGGACTTGATGCCAGCTGTGGCAGCATAGCTGGTCAGCATGCTAAGAGGTTTTCATGGAGCAGATGAAATCCATCCTGGATTCAGAATCACATATGCATTCAGGCAAAATGTGATTGGGAAAAGAAAAAAGAGTTAATTTTCAGGGCTTGCATGCCTTTGGATTTCAGGGCTTGCATGCCTTTGGATTTGTTTGCTTGAGTATATTTTTGGGGGATAATGTTAGATGCTAAGGGAAAGTTACAGCAAGGCTTGTGACTAATGGATAAGATGCAGTATGCTCTGTGATGCTATGAGAAAAATGCTGATGCAGTTAACTGATACCAGACAGATAAAATAGCACCAGCAATAAAAAAAAAAAAAAGCCAAACTGAAAGATTTTGTCAAGTTTTTGAGATCCCACTTTCATATCATTTTAGAGGATGTTTCTAATAGTAGCCACAGAAATAATTGCTGATTAAATTGTTGTACAACTCAATTAACGAGGTGAAGGAAAAAAAGCAACATTTTCATTTTAATGAGATGTCTGCTCTCTCCTCCTCTCCACTATGCATCTTAATATACCTTGCTGTCTGCACTGACTTGGGGCTCCAAGGCTTTGTCATTTCTTGGCAATTCTGTTCTCTAATTTCTTCTGACACATGGTGCTTAAATCCACACGAAATGCGAGGTGAGGCAGAGAGGATTCCTGCAGACTGCCATGCCATAAGAGGAGTACTCATTTGCATTATTCATTAGATAAATGCACTGATTTGCATCTCATTCTGGTCTCCTCCATTTCCAGGCAGGGGATGGAGACAATTAACGGAAATACTGAATTTCTGAATGATATTAGTAGTGTTCATTTGGGATTAAGTCTCCATTGTCTGCTGCCCTGTATTTTGTCCCACACTTACCTTAAATACCTGTAGAAACTAGATCCTTTTGTTCTTTTAATAGTAAATGGTGCCTATTTACTGCATAGTAAAAGGGTGCTAATTTGTTTATCACTGCAATTTTGAAAGCATTTATCAAAGCCATAATTCAATGCTTGATCATTATTTGTGATTATTGCAATCTTTCTCCCTGTTTTTCTGAGGTTATAGTTCAAAAGCAAAAGCTTGTAAATCAACTGCAGTGATCTGACAGCATCTATAATTTTTTGCCATTCAATATTCTTGAGCAGTAAGCTTTTAAGAACTACATGCCCTCTGTTAACTAGCACATTAATGCAGTGAAGTTGAGAAATAGTATAGCCCTAGATAACCATCAACATTGTCTCTCTCTCTTCTAAGCTTTATGAACCCATTTACATTATGCTTAGCATTAATATTTGATTCAGAAATCTATACTGTAAAAAGGAGAGGATATCACTGTTCTGTCCTCAGGGTGTTGGGGGAGGAAGGTTACTTTTGCAGGATGGGAGTTAGTACTATTGAGCTCTTTCATCCTGTTATTAAATACAGGATACTGTCTGGTGAAGTTGGGAATTTCAAAGGACTTAAACCAGTATCATTATTGCATCAACACTTTTTGAGAAAACCTACATGATAAACATCTTCAACTGCTGCTGCAATCCAGAGCCATTCCCTGAACCATCATTTACCTGCAAGGACAGCAAATTGCAAAAACAAATAGTGGTTTATTAGCTCAGTGGGTTAGAGCATGGTGCAGACAGCACCAAGATCGTGGGTTCAATCCCTGTATTGGCCATTCACCTAAGAGCTGGACTTGATGATTCTCCTAGTGGGTCCTTTCCAACTGAGAATATTCTGTGATTTTTAAAGCCTTTCTTTACACCTGGTGCTACACTGAGCTGTATTTTGCCCAAAACTAAGGAAAGACATTGCCACCAATTAAATAGCTTGGGCCGTAATTGAAACACAGATGTCAAAAGCAATTAAAAAGTGGGACTCTGAAGGCTGACTTAAGCGTGTGTTAAGGCTAATGATTGTGCATTATTTTTGTTGAAATTGTGGCATGGTTCTCTGGCTGATGCTGTAGCTCTGATTTGCCATGCTAGACAAATTCAGAAGGTGGGAAAGGCAATGGCCCTGAGGAACAGCTAGTCAGGACACTTCATCTGTAAGCAGGGTTATGGCAGAAAATAAAACTGAAATGGTATATGAGAGTGAAACCAGTTTATATTAGGACTCTGCCTAATACACAACTAAATTATAAGTGAGTTTGCCACAAGTTAGTGACAGCTGAATCTAAACAAATCACCTAGCTAATGTGCTGATTGCACTAACTGCAGTTGTTGTCAGGGGCAGAAGATGCCATATGGCTCCTCTCCTCTACCCAGGTCAAAATATCATTAGGAAGAAGCTTAACTACATGGACACAAATGAGGAATTAGCCAGTCTGGCTTTCCTCCAGCCTGCAGGGTATGTGCACGCCCCAGGGTCTGGCCATTCCCAGGCACAGTGAGGGGCCACCCAGATATTTCCAGAATGTACTGAGTGGAGGAGTATCATGGTACTTGAGGACAAACAAAGGCAGCTGGTGCTCAGTTGCATTGCTCAGACACAGCTTAGATCTCCAAGACATGCCCAGGTTACATGTGGGCACTTGGTGAAAGGAAAATAGAATGTAAGTGACCCCGAATGCAAACGGGGGCAGGGGAAGGAAAGGGCTGAATGACGCAGGAGCTGGTCCTGCAGCAGGCGAGGCTGGGCTGAGCCACAGGGAGGGCTTTCTGTCAAATCAGGACACGGGTCAAAATCCCAGGCAGTGTATTTGCTACAAGTCTCCTAAAGTTTGTACAGCCTTTTGATTCTGTGAACGGACAAACAAGATAAATCTTGCCGTGCCATGACCAAGGTGTTACCCCTCACATTCCCTTTTGATTTCAGAATCTTGTCCATCTACAAGTATCAAATGCTAAAACCAGTCACTAAGAATAATGCAGAAGCTCCTGCTCCTGCAAGAGCTGCAGAGCCTGCTTGCACCACCACTTGGAAATGAACTTTTAGCATGCATGTTCTAAACTGTGTGATGCTTTTCTAGGTTGCACCAGAAGTACAGTTTATGCTATATTAAATTGTTATTAACTATGAAATGTCATCCAAAGTATAATGTTCTGCCAGTTTGAATTATATATTTCTGTTATGCTTCTTGCTTTGAAAAATGCACATTTGAAATTTTTAAGCGTGCCAAGTAGGCCAGATGCTGCCCTTCAGAAATAAAAATTGCCTTAACTGATTCTATAACGATTTGGGTTGTACAAGAGCCGTAAAATTTCTGGCAGACTTAAAATATCTTTCCTTGAACACTGGTCCCACTGTGCTGATCTTGCTGTCAGCAAGGGTTTGCAGATCCTCAGTTATGAAACACCTTGTCACCACTCACCCAGCAGCCTGCTCCTGCTTTGCTGTGAAGTTTGTTAAAGCACTTTGTCCAGATTTTGAACTATAGAATGTATTTTCTAATGATTTTTTAGGAAAATGGTTGTGGACAGTCCTGTGCTAAAACTCGGGTAGCTATTTTGAAGGGTATTGCAGAAAAGGTGGATAATTTATTATGCAGAACCTTTTAGACTATTCTAAACAATATTTACCCTTAAAAATGTCCTTGTCTAGTGCAAAGTGAGAGAGCAGCTGTTCAAAATTTATTTTTATCATCGCTCTTCAATGGATATTAGACCTCTTTCTCTTTTGGGGCTTGCCACAGTGTCCCTGATGAATTTACTGCACAGCTCTGCCTCATTCATTACAAACCACTTATTTTTTCTGCCATGGGCTTCTCTGCACTGCCAGCAGCACATCTGAGTCTAGAGCAAGTCTACTGAAATCACTTTGGAAGCATCCAGACCCAGGCTTACTTACTCCATACTGCCTTCACTATGTTAAGTAGACAAAAAGAAAAAAAAAAAAAAAAACAACTTTTGGTTGGTTTTAGGATGGAACAGAAGATTTTTACTGGCATAGGATAAATTCCTCCAGTGGCAGAGGATTGGCAAAATCAGCCCAATGCCATCTGCTCTTTGATCCTCCCCCTACTTCAAAAGCCTATTCAGGAGATGGGCCATGCCAGCAGCTGGAGGACATGGAGCAGACCTGAGAAAAACCCTTCCAGACAGTCAGAATGCTGGGACTTGTGTAACCAGCACAAACTAAAGTACCTTACAGGGTGCTCTAAATTATGCCTAGAGTTCTTCCAAGTTTTAATCAGGATGAAATGCTCTTGAGGACTACTTTTCTCCCTCTTCATTTGTGATAAGCATAAACTGGAAACCAAAATACACTAATTTGCTCCACACTGTAGGTAACAATTTCTACAGTAAATTCATAAATTTAAAAAGTGAATCTGTTTCAAATAAGCTTCAAGAATGACTACTGAAATAAAAACTTCTACACCTTTCAGATAGAATAGAATCATAGAATCACAAAGATCAGAAAAGACCTCCAAGATAGTTGAGGCCAACCTATTATGAAACACCACCTTATCAACTAAACCATGCCACATCCAGTTGTTTCCTCAATACCTCCAGGAATGGTGACTCCACCACCTGCCTGGATAGCTCCTTCCAATGCTCAACTACCCTATCAGAGAAAAAATTCTTCCTGATGTCCAACCTAAACCTCCCCTGGCACAGGTTGAAGCCATTTTCCCTTGTCCTGTTGCTGGTTGTCTGGGAGAGAGGCCAGCCCTCACCTGGCTACAGCCTCCTTTCAGGTCATCTTAAAGGGCAAAATGTCTTCCCTGAGCCTCTTTTACTTTAAGCTAAACACCCCCAGCTCCCTCAGCTGCTCCTCACAGGACTTAGTCTCTAGACTTTTCACCAACTTTGTTACCTTTTTCTGGACATGTTCTGCTCCTCAAAGTCTTTCCTGAAGGGAGGGACACAGACCTGAAGTGCTTCTTGGAACATTAGTCATTTGCAGCACAGAAAACTTCACAAGCTGCAGCCCTTCTAATATACTTCACTAATTACAGAATGCTGATCCTCATTTGTTCATCACTCACGTGTGAAATTGTGAGAGCTGCATCAAATTAAGTTCCAAGTATATTTTCAGATTGTGTTGAGAGATGCCTCTATTTCAGCAAAAAGAGAAACGGAATATTGCTTTCCTTCAAACAGTTTTAACAGTGCAAGGAGCTCACATCCGTTACAAGAGGAAAACACGATGCATTTTTGCAAAGCAGCCAGGGGCTAATGGACAGGAAGTCTTTCTGAAAGTTTTGCAAATCTACATAATGTTCCTGAAGACTGGAGTGCACATTCAAATCACAGATTTAACTGAGAGAAGAAAAGCGGGGGCATTTGTGCAGCCAGATAGCTCACTGTTGGCTGTGTATCTGAGAAGGATCAAAATCACAAGTCTTGCCAGCTAAGAATAGCATTATTTTAAGTTTAAAATACTCCCTTTATGATGTTTCCTTTCAGTTCATAGCACATAAATCAGTGCTGCTTCCTGCCCTTCACAGGAGACCTAAACATTTGTAGGTGTTGTGCCGTGATAAATGTGGATATCTGTGAGTGCATGGAGTTGGTCCCTTCTTCTGAGCAATGACTCACTTATAACCAGGGTGGCTGACAGAAATCCTATAGAGGCATGAACTAATCTAAATTTCAATGACCAGAAATAAATGTGTACAGTGGTAGCTGATTACACTACAGTCTCTTACCACTGCAGCACAGAGTTGTAAGGCTGCTCCTGAGAAATGCAGTCAGTCTCTGACGGACTTCCATTGCACTTAATATTTGTGTTGTGGAGCAAATGCATCATGGGGTACACTCAAAAACCCAGAGACCTCTGACTCAAATAGCATTATTTATACCATGATCTTCCTGTTCATCTGCAGTTCCTATGACAATCCTTGTACTTGCAGTAATGTGCTGTAAACAGGAGCCAGCACTGGCACCTCAGCTCACACCAGTTCTGTGGATGAGCAGTCAACTTCCCACAGCAGTGCACTACTTTTAACTGCTTTAGTGTGCAAGCTTTTTCTGAATACTGTGATTAAGGGTTCTCCCAGAGGAAAATTAATATAAGGAAATAATAGAAAACCATACTTCATATTTCTTTATGTATCTCACTGTTCACTCCAGGCACCTTCAAAATAATAAATTATATATTTTTTTAGTGCTTTAGAGGCTATACAGGAGATCACAGAGCATTAAAGTGCCTGATTTCATATAGAACTGTTAAAAGTCAGTCACAGTGGTAGTTTTCAAGGAATAGCACTTATTTGCCATGCCAGCTAAATTTAGGAGATTACTGCTGTAAATCAGGGATTCCAGTTAGTTGTATTTCTTTTTTTTTTAAGTTGATGGTGCTATTACAGCAACTTAATCTATTTGCCTCTGTCATTTCTCAACACATCTCCTTCAGCCAAGCAGTCCAGATTTTCCTTGTCTAAAAACCTTTCCATGCTTCTCATCCTTCCTTTGTCACAAGGTAATCAGAGCTCTCTGAACATCAAATAGCATGAGAACAACAGCAGTAACAATGTCGAAAAAGTTGTGGGAGTCTGCAGGGGAAGTCAGGCAGAGAGTAATATCACACTCTGCGTCGGCACTTAATGATGCATCATTTCCATAAACTTAGTGAAGATGGGGGTTTAACTGGTTGATTCCTAAGTGAGCATTTTCTATGCTGGCACTGTAAAAATATTTATACAACTGTATTATTTAGGGTAACATGTATTTATGAGCCCTTCTTGTGCTACCTGTGTGTTGTCCAAACATCTGGATGATCCCCTACCCCAAATGCAAGCTCTCATTTTATGGACAAGTTTTGAAGGACATGGAAGTAAGGAATGCATGCTAGCCAGTGTGAAATATGTTAGTTGCAACAGAGCACACAATTAATATTTAATACCATATTTCCACTTGCTGAAAAACGGGGCCCCTTTAAGGAGATTCATTATCTTATTTCACTGATTTTTACGGAGAAATTCTCCCAAGTGTGAAAAACAGCACAGAAGAAAGTACAAGGGTTCCTGTGTAATAAAATGTGTAAGTAAGTAAAAACCAAACGGGTGAGGAGTAAAGGCTCTTACCACCAAGCAGTGATATGAGGGCAGCATTGACTGACTGATACCAAACTGGAGATGATGAGTGTGGCAGGAAAAGGCAGTGAAGGGTCTTGAAAGTGATGGCAAACATCCTGCTGATGCAAACATCAGCTGATGAGGTGGAGAAGGAGTAGCTGGTGCTGGAGTGCAACAAGAGCATGAAATGAGCTAGAAAAATGATCTTAGCAGAAGCATTCTGGATTTCTGGATGGTTGTCAACGGGCCTAGATTGCATTTGTTGTTGCTGTAATCAAAACATGGTATGGGAAGAGCCTCAATGAGAGTTTAACTAGGAAGATGGATAGGAAGGACTGTATCACAGTGAGATGAGAGTGATGTAGCATGGAAGCCATAAATCATCTGGCAGAGCCAGTTCACTGTCAGTAAGGCCAATTAGCCCATGTGAGCACTGCACTGCCAAAGCACGGTGTCTGCTACCCAAGCTATCAGATTTTTAGCTATCACAAGAACATCTAAACAACAGATTTATAGCTAGCTCAGTTCTCTGCTCTGTGCAACTAAATACAGTGGAAACATATTTAGCCTAAGTGTGACTTTCCAAATTAATCCACCTGACAGGTGGGAGGTACAGCAGATCCTGTTCGCTTTAAGTCATTCTTTGCAGAATGTTTTCTGCAATCAGTTTCCCTTCTCTGCAGTCCTGCTTTTGACTCACAGTTCTCAACTCCAGTCACTTACAGCCTCTCCTCTTGCTAATCAATTTCCCTACAGCAACCCCATTTCCTCCTCCAGTACTCCAGTGTAAAACCGAGTCCAGTTGTGCTTTGTCTTCCATGTGAATGCCAACAGTGTTTGTCCAGACAGATACTTGGCAGTGATGTGCACTGGAGCAGTGACATACTCAAAGGAACAGACATCTTCTGGCTCTGTCTTTTTGCTGTATTCCTCCTCAGCAGCATATTGTCATTTCTCTTGCCTCAGCACATCAGGTTTGCCGTGGAGGCAAATTAAGGCATAAATTCAGGGCAATTAAGCACATGGAGATTTCAGATGCCTGCTTCCAAAGGATATACTGGTCATTCCAATACACACCCACCTTACAGCCATTTGCCAGTTCCAGACTTCACATTCCATCATAGGCCCAAACCATTCAATGCATTTACAGTAAAGAATTTTTGAGAGCATTCTAATGATGCTAAATGATAAACACAGGCATTCGGGATAGGGGAAGATGTGGAATCCAAAATGCTGCTAAAATTGGTGTCAAAAAACCCTTGAAAATTCATGCTGTGCTACTTTGAATTTGATTACCATCAGTATATTGGGTTTTTTTTTTCCTGAATGACAAAGATACAAAATTCTCTTTAAAAGCATTTCATATACTTAGGATGACACTTTTGTAGTTATTAATGCAGTACCTTCCAGATGTTAAGCCTTTGAAGCAAAAAATTAAAACAAGTGTAATGTGCTTGATGGCATAAAATAAGACCTAGCTAAACACTTGTATGAACATGCTATCAAACAGCATCAGTCAGTGAGTTTTTGAAAAACTAGAGCTACATTTACTATGAAGTACCTGTCCATAGAATAAGAAATTTAATGACTGAGACGCATCAAATTTAGAGGCTAGCTTCAAGCATTCCTCAGCAGCTCAGAAGGTTTGTGTTTTTGTGGCTGGGGCCCACAGAAAATGTTCTGGTCAGCATTAGCCGGGCCAGAGGCCATCATTGTATTCATCAGCAGTGCTGTGGAACATTGCAGATCTGGCTGCTGCCCAAGCACTGGTCCTACACCAACCCAAACTCCCAGGCAATGAAGCTTGAGGTTTGATAGAAATGTCAATACTATATTGCTGTGACTGCACTATTCCTGCACATTTTGGATTCTGCTTCCCCCACTATTTACCCTGCATCCTTAATTTGTCCTGATTTCATCCACTAAAACCATTTCAACCTCCAAAGCACATGCTTTCTTTACAAATTCACAGACTAATACAGGAAAGGAGTGAAAGACTTCAGCTGTAGAAGGGTTACCTGTTGTGACTGAGCAATTGTGAGCTTTAGAGAGCATTTGATGTCTATCTAGAATTTGTATTTAGGGTTTTATCTCAATTTTGTCCGCTTTAGACCAGCATAAGCATGACTTCCTTAGAGTGATATGAAAGAGAGAACATGCAAGGTATCTTCGCTTAAGCTTTGGCACAAACTCAGGCTGTGCATGACAAGTCAGTGGCTCAGGTCCCCAAAGAATGGAAGCAAACCTGTTCCTGCCTAAAAAAAAAAAAAAAAAAAAAAAGAGAGAGGGGGCAAGAAAGACCTCGGCTCCTTTCATTTTTCTGCAGAGCTGGCACTTCAGGATGCTGAACAATTAGTGGTATGTTTATAAAAGTCATTATAAAAAGTGTTGTTTTCAGCAGAACAAATTCAAGGGTCTCACTCATCAATTTTAAATGAGAGTAGCAGGACTGCAAGGTCAAAAGTATGAGCTTATGCTGTTGCTGCTTTGAAAATGCCAAGATGGATTTTCACCATAACTCTGCTTCACTCCAGAGAAAAGACTTCTTCATTATCTTTTTAAATTAAAATGGACACCAAAAAGCTAAGTTTTATGAATTAAGAGAAGGGACTTTGCACTCTGGCTTAATTTGGAATAATTATAATTGTCGGGAAGTATTTTTCCCAGTACACTTTCTGTCTCTAATTAAATCCATGGAAATGCCTCATTTTTTGGTTATTGCCAAAGTGTGTTTCAAACTCACATAGAAATGTGCAATTGTAATTTCATTAGAATTCCATTTCTCCAGGCTATACAGGTGCAATGAAAGAAGAGGTAAAATTAATTAAAACTGTGGACATGTTTATACCCACCAGGTGTCATAAAAGGTAGTGGCTCAGACATTTTTCAAGTAATTAAGCAGACAGTTCTGCTTTTTCTGATGAGTTATTGCCCTCCCCTTTTAATCTCTGTGTAAGAGATTTCATCGCAGAGCTATTGTCAGGTGATGGGATTGCTCTTTACAGTCAGCATCTCCCCCACACTGCCTCTCCTTAATCGAAATCACATCAGCGCTGCAGAGAGGCAGTGACATGCCATTGGCACATTTCCAAAGGCAAGCTTCCTGTGCCAAGCTCGGCCCACAATTTAGACTAAAAAGGGGGTAACACAATTTTCAGTTTAACCATATTTGGATTAAATAGCTTTCGTGTTCATTCAGGGCATAGCACATCTTCTGAACATAAAGCACAGTTCCCCTCAGTGAGGGCAGCATTTAATCAGATTCATACGTGTTGGTGGTGTTTGTGTTATCGGGTTTTTTCATTCCATTTCTATTTTGTCAGGAGTTTTTCTTCTGGCCATGTTGAGATAATCACTAGTTTTCCTGAGGATGTGCAAATTGCCATCGTCACATCCTCAGGCAATGTTGTACGTAAGACTGTAATGATGGCATTTTCTAAGTTTTTAATGTAAGTTAGGACCAGAATTTTCTTTCCCTTCTCTGGCAGTGGATATAAATATACTTCTTGTCTCCTCTCTTTGGGCTTCCAACAGATAAACACAACCTCCAGGTCCTGCTGTGTATCTTGTGTACACAGCTCTGCCTAGGGGAGGAGCAGGTGCTCTCTGGGCACAGACACGACCCCACATCTCCGGTAGTGAGCGCGGGGCCAGCCTGGTTCAGTCAGCCTGGACAGAGGAGGTGACTCCTGGGACAAACCAGCACTGCCACTGCCCCTCCTGCCGGGCGGTGCAAGAGCCCTGCTAACCCTGTGCTCCCCACGGCTCTGCCCAGCATTGTGACCAGCCACAGCTGCTCTGCACCTCCAGTGCCATCACCAGCACGTGAAAGCTGTTCTCCATCCCACAGCCAAGGGGATGGGCTAGAGGCTGCATTCTCTAGCAACTTGTGCATTGTCTCTCCCAGTCGTGCAGCCCTGATGCGAACAGACAACCAACCAAATCCACGATGCTTTCTCAGGAAAAGTGGTCATTTCCTTTTTTTGTTTCCTTTTTCAGTTGGCTTGTATTCTGCAATTGCTATTAAGTATTATCTAATAGGCAATTTTTAATTTTTCTTTAATATTGCAAGAAAAAGAGTCAGTGTATAGATTACCCTACATTCAACAAAGTGGAACATGCTAACTGCATTCACTTTGTAACAATGGACATGCTTAGAACAAAAATAATTCAGAATGACAATATTCACTACCTATTTCCATTTAGAGTTGGTGCCCTCCCTGAGCTTGTTTTTTATTTAATGCTCTGTCTTTATTAACTTTTATAATTTTAATTAAATTATCTTTCATAATATTGTAATATTCTCCTGCTTTCAACATTATCCTTTACAAGGTCATCTCTGATACATGACTAATGCATTTGACTAAAATGCACAAATAAAATATGATAGTCACATTAAAGCCTATGGGACTGTGCTGAGAAGAACAACTCAGCCCAAGCTTTTAACAAAAATAAAAAAAAATACAGTAAAACCTTGGAGATGAAGGATAAAGTCATACACTTCTAGCACCAAATTCAGGTTGTGTATACTTTGTACCTGCTGTTCTGGGGCTGAATTTGACCTTTTGAGGGTTGAAGATGGGTTTTGAAGCAGTTGGTTGTTGGTTTTCTTATTTTCAAGTTTTAAATAGCCGTTTTATTCTATTTCAGTGCTGCTACAGTACTGCTTCTGCTACAACCAGCATAAGTCCAGAATCTGCCTTGACCGAAATGGTGCTTTGTTGCATTTCTGCATCACCTTTGTTAACTTCTTTGCAATGCCCAAGCATTCAGTTAAACATCATAGGATTAAGCTCCATCAGTAATTAATTTAAAATATATTGCCTGTTCCACTGATTTATCCCATTTCAATAGGTAAAATAACAAATGGAGTCTTTCATTTACTACTTTTGTGCAAGTCACACTATTCTCCCTAAACATGCTCTCGTTTTTCCTCCTGTAGCAGTCACTCCAGACATCTAATAATTTCTATCACGTGATCTTGAGTCTTTTCTATTTCTGCAATGTCCTATGTCAGGTGAGGCAAGCAAAAATATATTTTAAGAAAGGGTACAACGATGATTTATGGAATGACATCTCAGTATTTCCAGTGTTTTTATCCTATTCATTTTGCATCTTAATGTTATGAATTTTTTTTTTTCCCATGGAAGTTTCTGCTTCATACACATTGTGCTGTCTTAGGTCCTTTTACAGACTTGAAAGAACTTTGGTTTACCACAGAAAATACTTTACAAAATGTTCAGTAGGCACCAAACTCCTCAAAGCCTAAGTTAAGATACTTTGCAATCAGCTTTAAGCAGAATATAATATGGAGATTCTTAAATTTATCAAGAAAGAAGCTTTTCTGGGGAAGTTTTGGCAATTGATATCTTCCATCACTTACTGAAGGAGTTGTATGCAGTTTGTGTGGCAGCCAGGTGCTTTCAGAGCATCTGACACCAAGTGAAGTCTCTTACTGTTCTTTTGTGAAGTAGGGTAACCTTGGATTCATAGAAGGTCCTTTTATACTTCAACTTATTTAAAGTTCCTAACTAACAAATCATTAAACACATATTGCTTGAAGGATTTTTTTTTTCCACAGTACATATTAAATTTTAAATTCAAAAAAAAAAGAGCTATTCTGGTGGTGGATACTCCAGTACATTGGACACACTACTGCAGCTGCCCTAGGCTTGCTTTTTGATTCTGACATGCTGCAGCCTTCCCTGGTGAGCCAAGGGGGCTCTGCACACAACCTCACAAGCCTTTAGCTCTGAGAACTTGAGAACCAACATTACTGCACAACTGAGACACAGCACTGCCGCTGAGGAGCTCCAGCACACATCCATGGCAGTAGCACTGGCTCCAGCAGTGACTCCACATCAATCAATCCATTTCTTTCCTGCCAGCATCGTCCTCTGACCATCAGCACTCGCTGAGAGCCCTTCCAGCAGGAGCAGGCACAGTAACACACAGCAGAGGTTAGCACACAACACTTTCAATAGATAAACACAGCATAAAAAGTAATTGTACTGGCTGCCCATGAAACACTATGCATAAAAAAAAAGCTGCAGAATTCTAGGAGAATAAAAACCATAAGTCTTACTCAAATAATTTGGAACTCATCTTGGTCAGGACTGACGAGAAGCCATCACAGCCTTCCAAACAGCAGCAACATCTACAGACTGCCCTTGACGTGCTTGCTTAAGCTTGTAGTTAACAACCACCATTACCAACCTTAATTGGGTAAATTTGTGGAGGTTTTCAAACAGAAGAATCATCCATGCCTAATTATCACCATGCTTCTGAAAGCTGGGTCCATGGTGAGGCAAAGTTTTCACCATATCTCTCAAAAGTCAACCTAAAAAATGAAAAAAAAATGAATTGAAAAAAATAAATGCATGTTACAATACTCACACTTTAATTAATTGGGAATGGAGCAGTCCATCAGTACTGTGTTTTTATATGATGAAAACATATTCATGAACTGCATTTTTAGAGTTATATTTCTAGAAATAATAGTCTATTGTGGAGATTACATAGGATTAGAAGAATGCCTCTTTTTAGAAGGATAATACTCCTTTTAAAATGTGAAACTGGCAGCAGAATGGTAGCACCTGAGAAATATGTAGGTGGATAAAACTTCAATAAATAATTCAAGCAGAGCAAATCTGCTATCATCCTTGGATATCTGGAGTGTGTTTTGATGCTTTCTCAATAGAGGATACTTTAATTTTATTTTAAAAAAGTATTAATTTTATAGAAAAGTTGTATGATCAAAAATTCAAACCTATAAATAAGTAGGTATCTGGGAATAAGACACTGAAGCTTAACATTCAGTCAAGCGAACTAAATCATGCTGTCTATACCTGTCCTCATCCCACTCTTTCCCTAGCCCACATACATGTGTTTTTCTAGGTATGGGATCACTGAATTTTTATATAGCATGTAGGCAGTTATGTATGTCATTACCAGTGTGGCAGAAATGAGTTCTGATTACTAAACTTTCCCAGTGCAATTTGCTAAGTGAGAAAAAAAGAAAACAGAATATAATTGTAACCTGTCTATGGCTAAATGTGACAAAGCTGAGCTGTGCCAGCTTTGGAAAGTCTGGAAAGCTGCAGTATGCATGGGTATACATGTCTTGTCTTTCTTCTCTTGGGACCTCAGTCCTCTCTTGTTGCTGATAAAAGTAAGACTGACACTATCACTTCCAGGAATAGAGGCTGAAGCTATACACACATTTCTATAAAGCAGATGCTAATCTAGTGAATCATCTGGAAGAAAGGTGGTAATGTATTTTGTCACTTTTGTCCTGTCTACAGGCTACCACCTCTGGAGGTTTTCTAGTTTCACAGAATCTGATGTTTCAAGTGTCTTTTAATCCTCATTCAACAAGTGCACCACATGGCTGAAGACAGATTGTCCTTTGCTGCAGTGTCCTCCTCTGCTTGCTGGGGTTATTGCCCATTTCTCCTCAGCAGAGGTTACAGATGATTCCCCCACTGCTGCAGCCATGAGGTCTCCTGGTTTAGCTCTGAACCACAGCCAGCAGGTCAGTCAGCAGAGCTGATGAATTCTGTGCTGACATGAGCAGCCAGTCTCATCTGCCAACTGCTGTGGGTCTGTGACCTCTAGGGAGGGGCCATGAATTCATCTCTCCAGCCAGAGTCACTTGGGAGCAGATGTCAGAGCCCTCCATGAGCTGGAAGTGTCATCATGTCTGAACCCAGCAGCACTTCTTGTCTCTTGGTTTTGGATGGGTGCATTTCTCTAAACAAAGCTCCTCTGTTTTGTTTTCTGTGTTTGTTTGCTTTTTGGTTTGGTATCTACAGAGAGGGGGTTCAAATTCCTTCTGTACCAGTTCTCCACTGTATCCAGTACTAGTTACAAGCAGCGTAACAAAGGAATAGTAAACTTGTGCTTTCTTATACCAAGTTCTCACCCTCACCTGTTTTATCTTGGCCTTGTGGGAGCATCCCAGCTAGTGCTCTCTTAATATAGCCACATAAGTTATTTTTGTTTCCTTTTCCTGGTTCCTTCAGCAGCTGTATTGATTTAAATCCATACACAGCCTTAAATTACTGCAAGCCGTAGTCCTGCCTGTTCCACCTGTGACAGAACATAGTGTCTCACTAGCTGCAGAAACAACTCCCCATCTTTCTTGTGGACATCTTGCAAACCACTGTCAAAACTGTTTTGTGCCCCAGTCTCCTGCCAAGTTTCTTTCACATTCAGGCAATGACTTAATGCTTGTTCTTCAAGAGGATCAAAGGCTGTCCATGAGTCCTTGTTTTCTGGAGCACTGTAAGCTTCCTAATGCAGCTTAGGAAGGCATTGAAGATGCCTTGGCCATGTACCATAGGCACCCTTCATCACAGGTTCTGTCAGGTGGGGTCTGACACATGATGTCTGTCAGAAACATTCAAAGGGACACCTTTCTTACAACCCAGGAGTCCCAATATCCCGTTGTACAGCCAGCACTGCAGCCAGAATAAATAAATCATAAAGTTACATTTTCAAGGAATACAGTAAAAAGCCTTTTCACTTAGAGAGAAAATCATCACATTTCTTCTCTATCAGGTTGGTCTTTTCCCATTTTGATCCTCAAATGAGCATTTCTAAGGGAGATGGTAGAGCCTTGTGCTCAGGGAGGCCCAGGCTCTGTCACAGGGGGAGGCTGAGCTGTGATTACACATGACCCCACTGTCCCAACCCCACTGTGCCATTACTTACTTGAGACAGGCAACACAAGGTAATGTTGCCTTCTTCATTTTCTACTCATTTTATCACTACTTCTACCTAAACCAGATTTTTGCCCTAAAGAATTTATGCCTGGCTTTGTGGGTATAGAATATACTCATACAGCTACTTTAGGGTTGCATTCTTAGCTATTTCAGCAACTGTGCTTTGGTCTGGCAGCTTCCGTTGAACTTCATCAGTGAGCAGGCTAGAAGTCTGACCTAAGGGGTTTGTGTATTCATTTGTATTAAAGCCATCAGTATTTGGGCAACTCGGGATGACTGTGACTGGAAGTTCAAAAATACAATAATCTTTTGTGTCTAGTGCATCTTATGCAGGAGAATATTTAAATCAATAAGAATGCTATCAGAGCTGGAAATCAAATGCAAAATAATTCCCTGGGCTTCCCATGTATAATGACATTTGCTCATTTGATGAATTGCTAATGTATTCTTGGACAGAAGAGCTGGCATCCCAGCCAGCTTCACTATATAAATGGCAGGATGGAGAGAGCAGGATTGTATTTACTACTATTTACTGCTAACAAACTACACACCTTTCAATGTGCCTCTCTGCTATGAATTATTCCTGTTCTGAAAAGGGAATATCTAAACAAACTTTAGGACTAGTCTTTCAAGAAATTACTATTTTCTTCAAAGAAATGTTAGTTCACTTTGTTTGTTTTGAAGTGACAGTACCAAATTGAAACATTATCTTTTTAAATAGGAGAAATTATTTCAGCTGTGATGCCTGCCTAATGTTCCCAGCAATTTCCGTCACTCTTACTGTAGAGCATTTTTTTCCTCTGTGTTCTTTTCTCTTCTGTTTGTTTCTGACACCCTGTGCAAGAGAAGCAGCCTGACCTAACCTGTGGCAAACCAGCACTGTCTGCAGTGATATGAACTAAATCCACAGTGCTGTCCAATGGAGAGATGATGAAGGGATGAGAAAGCAGAGGGAAAAAATCCTCTATTATTTTCATTTTATGCTGGTAGTAATTTGAGAGGTTTCATCTTTCACAATAATCATCTAAAACTCAGATCATCAAGCAAAGATAAATCTGAGAGTTATTTTGCTTCTTTGTTTAATAATGTCACCATAAGGTTAAAAATGTAATTATTTTGAGTTTCATTACCCTGAATTATTAATTTTGTATTTAAAAATAATAGTAGTTCAGAGATTTTTTTCTAGACATACTGCTGTGCATGATTCCTTTCCATAGTGAATTCATAAAGATTTTCAAAGCATGAAGTATTTCTGATTCCCAGAGGATTCCAACTGGAAGATGACAGCTGTAAGACTGTATGGAAAACTTTATATTTGTATGGGCTCTAGTAATTTTTAGCAGAGGCATCTTTTTATCTTGAGATTGGCTGATGCTCTGTACCTGTAATATTTAGGTATTTTACAAGTGTAACTCTTCAGGTGTTGGTGCAATTGTATGATTTGTATCTGCAGTCCAAGACAATCTGCATTAATCCTGCTCTGGTTACCTTTGCTGTTTCTGCTGACTGCCACCAAATTCCACAGACCATGCTTAAAAATCCTCAGCTCTGATATACAGTTCCCAAAACATGGCACAAAAGGTGTGAGACTGTCAGAGAAGAACAAGTGAAAGTTTTTCAGAGTCTTCTACTTGACCAGCAGGCAGAAAAGCCGAGTGCAGTGCCCCAGCCATCCCCCATGCCAGCCGTGGCATGCACACCCAGATTATCTTCCTTTCATTTCTTTTGGATACCATAGTCATGGGAATGCATGGGAGTCAGGTTGATTCCTTCTTTTGCTTCCCTGCTTGCACCATTGCTCCAGAGTCCTGCATGCACAGGATCAGACTCTTTGCTTATGTAAATCACTCAGCTCAAAATATCCCCAAGTTGTGTGTCCTCATTACAGACTGCAGCATGCACCATGCTGCTCTCCCAGCACAGAACAGTTTATAGACAGTTTATTCCCTAACAGAGCAAGTGCAAATTTTATCAGGATGATGGATTATGTAAGAAAACACATTTCCCCCATTGATTCATTGTTTCAAAGGACCCATTATCTCTCCCATTTTCTGTAGCATTCCCCTAAAGGTCATATCACTGTTTCTGGAACTTTTTGAGGAAAAAATAAAACTGATTATTTCTTTTTTTTTTTCAGATCTGAAAAAAGAGTAATTTCACAGCTGTTGGCAAGAGGTTAAGAGTGGGCCAACAGCTCCAATGATTAGCACAGGCTGCTTCTGTAGCCTTTTTTCTCATACACTGTCTGCATGTTTCTCCAGTTCTCATTGCAGGGCCTGGAGAATTCAGGAAAACTCTCTGTGAGAAAAGCAACTTGATGTCAAAGCAGCTTTGCTGATAAGATTCAGTCTGGCTCACCCCTGGCACTGATAAAGTTTTAGGTGGATAGTAAATAATGGATCTATTTGTGCTGTATGTGTTAGCTGCTGCTACCCTTATGAGGAACACAATCTTACTGGCTTTTGGCTTTTTGTAATGAAATGTGTCTTAAAAAACCTTCTCTTGTATAAAAACTTGATTGGTCTCCACTTTAGGTGTTTAAACATTATGTGGGCTATTATTTTTAAAGGATGTCTAAATACTAGAGGGTTTAGATTATCAACAGGTCTGTGATACACACAGGCATTCACACATTCAGAGCGTTAAGCCCCCTTAGACATAACTTTATCTCTGAGGAGCTTAAGAAAGTGCAAATGGAGAGCAGCCCTGCTCACTGTGCTCCTGTGCTGGGTCTGGGGCAGGTTGTGAGGACAGGCTCCTGCCTTTGCAAGTGAGCACACAGCCCCCCAAACCCCATGGAATCCATGGTGACCATACCACGGGAGGTTTAACCTATTTCTGAGCAGTCACTTGAACTGCACAGACAACATTTCTCTCTGACTGTGCCTGATATGGGTGCCTTTGCTGACTGTCTCTTCGCCAATCATCAGTGTCATTCTCCATGGCAGGTTTAAACACGAAACCAAACCCTGGTGTAAAGCAGGCACCCTCCTGAGAGGCAGATGAAGAAGCTGCCAAATGTTTGGTGCCAACTGCTGTGGGCATCAAGCCACTCACTGTATCTTCCCCAGAAAGGCAGGCATGCATTTAAAATGCCAAGCCACTCTCACTGGAGACTATATCAGTCAAACATTAGATATTCATCTTTCATTCCTGCCTATTACTACTAATTGATAGCTGAGGTCTTTAGCATGTATCATATCTCATTACGCATTACAGCTGTAACTAAGTTAAAAAAACAAAGACCCCTTAGAATGAGGAGACTTTATAGATCTTAAGTTTATGCAATGTTGCCTTTTGTACAGGAATTCCTATTCTTCAGCTGGTTACGTCCATGCTGTGCTCTGATTTGCACGAGTTGAATCCAGAATAACATCAGAAGCTTTAGCAGAACTTATACAAGTTTGTTCTTATTTTCTCTATCAATTTTAGTATTTTTCAACTCCTACCATAGCAAAGCATCTAGACAAAATCTGAGCCTCAGGAAAGACAGAGAGGTGTGAGAGCAGGGGATGAGATGGGGTGAGCACTGTGATTCCTCTCCTTCCTCCTGCACCTTGCCCCTAGCCCTGGATTGGTACTGAAGCTCTTCCTTGATGCCATGTCTAGGGAAAGCAACCCATTCTTCAGAGCTGGAGATTACTAGTTAGTGGGGTTTCTCACTAATTTCCATTAACTAAATTCTTAATTCTCAAGTTCTACTTAAGAAATTTGCAGAAGGAAAAAAAAACTAGACTATTTGAATCTGTCTTCCATTATGCAGAACTGCAGAGAGGACTGCATGGCCAAAGTAAGCTCGAAATATTACTTCCAGTTTTATTACCTTCTTTCTTAACTTTCTCTTTAAAAACCCCACAGAAAATTCACTGTAAATGCTGATCCATCTGAACTTTAAGTTGACATCTGCATTAACTTGGTACCTGTGGTTTTGGGTTAGCTTCTTGGCTGCAGAATATACTTTAACATTTTTAATCTTTTATTTTTCTAGCCTTTTTGCACTTGCCAGATTTCAACATTTTTGCAATAGCAAATAGAGGCGCCATTTTTTTCAGTTATCAATCAAGGGAATGCAGAGAAGAAAAGGAAATGAGAAGAAAAGAAAAAGAAAAAGAAACTTGAGCAAAAGAGCAAGCACCATTATTTTTTGAACAGGCAGGTGCTTCTGACAATTCACCTAAGGTAGTTTTCTCTTTCTCTGTAGGACTTGAAGGCATTCCTCTCAAGACTTTGGTATTGATCCTCTTTCTTTTCAGAGTTCCTGACCTTCCTCCTTTGCTGTCCCAGCCCAGCCGGTATGCTTTCATACAGCTTGGTTCGCTCCTCAGCATCTGCATTTTGCATTACAGCAGGGATACCCTTAAACATATTTCATCTACTCATGTATACCAGAGCAACTGAAGTGGTGAGAGATAGTCTGTAGATCTGGTTTATTTTGTTTTTAATAGCTGATGTTATCTGTTGAACTAAAAACTCAGGTTGATTTTGTCTTAGCTGTGAAAATCTCACAGATAAAGGTCATGGTCTGACCATAGCTGCCATTTCTAGCTTCACTGTATCCCACTTCTTTCTCTTTTCTTTCATCCTCCAAGAACATGAAACAATTAAAAGTGGTTTCAATTTTACAATATTTTTTAAAAAGTTGTATTTGCTATATACAGAAATCATTGCTGGTGGAAATTTTCTTCCAAGTGAAATTTTCAGTTTAATATTCAGCTCAAAGCCCAGACTTTGAAATCTCAAAGTCCTTCACGAGCTGCAAGTTCTGCCCTCCTCAAAGCACGACTGGAAACAGCCTGACCCCCCTTTCCCAGTCTATTCCCATTCCCTGTGTGGAAGGGATGCTTCCGCACACCCTGTGCCTCGCTGTCCCTGTCACCATCTGAGCGCCCATCTGGCTGACGCGTCCCTGCAGCGCGGAGGAGCAGATCCAGAGGCTGTGCGAGGACAGCGGGGCTGGGACAGAGCCGGGACCGGGGCTGGGGCAGGGCCAGGACTGGGACAGAGCCGGG
>QUSF01000010.1:19145065-19415154 GCA_003676055.1 Chloebia gouldiae
GAGCCAGGACTGGGGCAGGCAGGATGTACAGGAGCTCCTGCCGCTGCTCACTGGCCAAAGTGTAAGCCAGAGGAAATGGCCAAGTGTTGTGAAACAGGGAGGACAAAGGGAAGGAGGAGGCTTTCTTTCTTCAGTTGACATCTTCTGTGGAATGGAAGGCAAAAAAAGAAAAAAGACTTTGGAGTTGATGATTCCGTTTGTGGTGAAGGAATAGAAAGTGTAGGACATGGTGGAAATGGCAAGAGGCACTCTGTCAATTGCTGAGAAATATAAAGTATAAATAATTATTTTACTTTCACACTATATGGAGATGGAAAACATAAACGTATGTTTAACCGTGGCAGAGAAAATGAAATCAAGAGCTGTCTGTGGTGATGTCAGAGAGAAGAACAGAAAATAATTATTGAGGAGAAAAAATCATCAATAAAATATATTTTACATGTTATTACTTGTACTGAGATGTTTCTTGAACCATCATTAGTATGTTCCACTCATCTCTGACTTTTTTTCCCTTCTTTTCCATTGCTCCTCAAGCCTTTGTTTGTGAGTAAGCCAGGTTATTATTGACAATTAATTTTGTTCTTAACATGTAATTGCTCAGGAGTTACCTGTCAGACTTTTCCATCCTTTGGCCAGACCTACTTTTTCATGGACCTGGTATATTACGCATAATGCACAGTCAAATTTAGGTGATGGATCTAATGACTCACAAGATAATTTCAGTGTCATTTGAGAAAGATGATCATTTCTTACCAGTCCCTAGGGCGCATCCACCCAATCTCAGCTAGTGTCAGCTACCCCCAAAAAAAGTACAAGGAATTCCTTTTTTTTTCCTCCCACATCATTTTGAAATGACAGCCAAAGTAAATAAACAAACAGTAAATATATAAATTAATAAATCCTGTATTTACATGTCTGATAGCGAAAGTCAGTAAGGATTACCTATATTTGTCCAAGGAGGAGTGTATTTTTGGTAGCATTTCTTTAGGCATTTCCTAGGTTAGTTTTGGTAGATGGATTTTAAAAAAGAAAATCTGTGTAAAAGAAAAGATTGTTAGATGCGTGTCTGTCAGAAGACACATTATTTTAATCCTTAAGGAAATGCTTTTGCTCTTATTTAAAAACACTTCCCCAGTGCTGCCCTTGAAACACTACTGTGCTCAACAGCCTCCAGCCTGCTGCTCAATGGGGACTTGGCCACCTGATTCTAATACAGGTGCTGATGCCAAGTGAAGAAGAAACACATTCATTCTGTAAAATCTAGAAGTGTTACTTACTAATTCAGATTAAAAAAAATTATTATCTCAAAAAATTGCATTACTATCTTCAACTGGACTAAGATGTCACTAGGCCGACTTACACTGGCTGAAGATCAGCCTGCAGTTTTCAAATGAGATGTCCTCCTAATTAACAAAGGCGAGGTTACACTGCCTAATTTGAACCTATGCCAAACACTTTTCTTTCTCCACCACTTATTGCTCACAGCCCTTGATCGTTTGTCTGAGGCTTTGTGGTTAAAGGGCTGGGTTTGCTGTGTGGTTTGTGGCCTGGGATTTTTTGGTTTCTGAGTGTATTATATCCTTCCTGTTCTGCTTTGACATTGACATTGTGTTTTGCCTTACTCTGAACATGTAAGAACAGACAACCTGATCTGCATGCACGCCTTGTGTCACATTCCCCTTCTGAAATTATTATTCTTCAAAACAGCCCAATAGGTTTGTATTGCATATAACAGACTATCTGTGAGAGCTAAAAACAATGAGTACAGTATGCCCACCATTTCAGGCTGACTATATTCATTGCCATTCAGGTCATAGCTTAGATTTATTCTTGCATTTGTGTAGGATGTTCGTTAGGAGATTTCCTGATTATTGTTCTGAACATTGATTACTTGTTACATTTACCTTGTGGTTTCTGTGGGGAAAACATCTTTTCATTTACAAACATACTGAGGCCAGGAAGGGCCCCTGCAAAGTGAGGATACCTACACCTGCCACACTGAGAAGCCATGACATACATCTGCATTAATACCAGGTTAGAAAGCAGAAGATGTATAGAACAAGCATTTGCTTTAAAGTGCCTCAGTCTAGAGACAGTAACATAGCCCAAGGTACTTATGTACCTCTCATAAATAAAATAAGGGAAAAGAAATTTTAAAACTTACAGAAAAATGCCAATTGGCAGATTTGTATAGATGAGACAAATAGTTTACAAAAGAGTCCACCTGAATCTTGGCTATAGCTGGCATGCAATTTGCAAAGATCCAAGTTTCTAGGCTTTGAATCTCATCATTTGGCAACAGAATGACCCAGGCTTTGCAGGCAAATGCAATGAGTTCATGATGTTTCTCCTAGAAATTGGCTGGTTTGAGGCAGAAGTAGGAATATGAAGCTTCCTGCGGAAAAAACACAATGTTCCAATTAGTATCGAAATGATTTTACAGGTATTTTTAGGAACACTAGCTTTAATGGGATTCAAAAATATGTTCAAGTCAAATTAGGAGACATCCTTGAGCCTGGCAAAGGATAAAGGCAGGAACCATTAGATTTTCGTTTATCTTCTGTACTTCTCCTGCAATATGTTTATTAACCAGATAGACTCACAGGTCATATTTCCTGCTGTTCATCTTTTTTGTACAAACACATCATCATATACAGCTGTTCGCAGCAATAATATTATGAGGTACTGAAAAGAATACAAAAAGTAAAACAATTCAGCAATCGTATATACTCTAAATAGGTTTTTAAAATTGCCTTGTAAAGCAGTGCTTAAAAAATTAGGAATAAGCTATAAGGCTGTGTATAACTTTCCAGCAGACATGAAGTTTTTCTTTTTTCATTTATCTAATTCACTTTATTTGCAGGCTAATAAAGCAGAAAAAACATCTTTAAACTTAAAAATAATCACTAGAGCCTGATAAAAGATCTTAGCAAGCATTTAAGATGGCAGTACTGCCAAGAGCAGCTTTGTTTCCTAATTGTTTTCCTGGTGGAGGCAGTTGCAGCCCCAGTCAGAGAGCGTTCAGAGGACCCTTTTCCTTTTAGTTGCTATAATGAGACAAACTGTCAAGTAGAGGATTCCAGACGTGGTGATGATGGATGTGACACAGTAACACCAAACAGATAGCTAACAAGTTTTTGACTTGCTGCTAAATCCCTGCATCCAGCAAAAAAAGTGCTGTGCTGCAATACCTCTCAATGCAGTGGTCAGTGCAAACTCTCACACTGGTCCATCCACTAAGTCAATTAATGTTAAACTGTGACCTGTTTCCCTCATCTGAAAAAAATACTTTAGAAGCACCTTTAAAAGTGCTTATTTGTGAAACACTTGCAGGTAGGAGACTTCCCTGCAAGAGGTGCCTAATGATGGAGGAATGTGGTGTCAGTGAACCAGACCAATAGTTTATTTTTCAGTATAAATCTTCCTTCATGCATTTGCTGTGTTGTATACTTTTCCTTCTGTCATGCATTTAGTTTCATTAGAAGCCCACTTCTGTTCACAAGCATATATTCTTTATAAGAGCATCTTTAGGCAATTGGGGAAAAAGGGAGAAAAATACAACTTTACAAAGTTGCACTTCTGGTGTTTCTACATGAGAAGTTCTTGTCCTGGTCTTTACCATTTGTTTTGTCATTTAGCATAATGTCTACTAAGATACAGGAGTGCAAGAGAATCAGACAGTAGGGAAAATTACATAATGGTAACTCACTTTTTTGTAATCTAGCCCTCTTACATCCCATTTTCATTACTTGTCTTAAGACAGCAACCTTTTATTTCCTTTTGCTTTTCTTCTTGTGTCCAAAATTCCTCCACTGCCTTCAGACTGGGCACTCAATTTTTTGCCTCATACCCAGCAAAATGAAGGTGTGATTTTATATGTATGAATGCAGTTCAGCAATTTGGACTGTGTTAGCACAGATTGAAAAATTTAAAAAGGGCAGGAATGCCTGCCCATGGGAAGTAGTGAATTAATTCCTTGTTTTGCGTAGTTTGTGTGCATGGCTTTCGCTTTCATCTCAACCCACAAATTTTCTGGCTTTTACCCTTCCAATTCTCCCCACAATCTTCTGCAGGGGGAGTGAATGAGCAGTTCCATAGGGCTTGGTGGCCAGCTGGCTTAAACCATGACATATATTCAGGGGAATGACCTGAAATAATTGAGAAAACAGTAACAAAAGGTTGTCTTTTTAAACTTCACTTGGCTTTTGCATTTTTTTTTCTGATGACCTCAGTGCTTTACAGCCCTCCTTTCCTTTTCCATACCGTTACCACCTCTCTGTTTCACTTTTACCTGGTGTTGCCGACAGTTGTCACTAACTTGTTTCAAAATTTAGTTGTACTCTTTTCACCCCCTCTTTCAAACTTCCTTCTTGACCAAGGACACACCCAAACCCTACCTACAGAAATGCAGGAGGAAGGGCTGCAGTGCCCTGGAGTGGATCACTGCCTTGACACTGCTGATCCCGTGTATGCAGCGGCACATGCAGCTCACACAATCAGCTCTCAGACACAGCTGCAGTGACTTCCCTGCTTCGTGGGGCAAAGGCTCTGAGCTGTAAATAAAGAATTCACATTTAATTCTCTAGCCAGGAGATCATCACCAGTATGTGTCAGTAAATACTGCCTGTGAAAAGCACAGCCCAACCACTGCTCCGCTGTCCCAGAAACTTCCCACTTCCCACCATCCTGGGGCACTTTGAAAAGCAAAAATCCTGATAATGATGCCAGCATTAGTTGCAATTGGTTAAGCATCCAAAATATAATTTCATTCACATATTCAAATATCAAAATATTCAGCTTCTGAAGTCTTAATGTACTTTTAAAGAAATTTGATTTTTATTACATACTGCAGAGAACCTAGCATATGTTTAAAGATTTAATTTCCTAATTTTTTTGTGGTCTGTTGCAGCTTTAAGAAGAGTTACTCAGAAAAGTTATTCCCACTTTATTTACACTGATTTATACGGATTTCCCATAGCATTTCATTAAAGATAAGAATATAAGCACTATAGTGCAGATTATCTATATTTTCACAGCACTAAAGACTAAATGGATATTTTTCCAGAGATTTTTTTCAGTCTCCCTTGATATCATCTGAAAAGCTAGAGATAATCTCCCCTCAAACTCTGGAGCAGTTTAGGAATGCAACACACAATCTCCTTTTCTGTATTGCCACAGAGGAGTGTTAAAAAACAAGTTTCTTCTAAAAAAAAAAGCAGCTGTACTACAAGAAGGGAAATGTATTGTTCTTACAAGTACGTGTTTGTGTTGAATCATTGCAAAAATTAATGAGCCTTCCCTCACCCTTCTTACTCATCTGCTCTACTACGGATTCAAAACTCAAATAAATCCTTTCTGCAGCCTTCTCAGCATTGAGTTGGCTTATACTACAATGGCTCTTTAAAGAATTCTTTTAAAAATACAAAGCATGAAATCACTTAGGACACTGCAGTCTGGGGTATTACCTTTATAGATAAATGTATATTTTCTTACAAGATCACTCTCACAAGTAATTACTATTCTTGATATTTCACCAGATCAGAAAAGTTTTGTTTCCGAAGTCTAGCACACACATGCATCAGGAGTGCCTGTTTGGCTAATGCCAAGCAGGCAGCAGGCTGCAGCCTGCCCTCTGAGCAGCAGCTCTATTTGCAGAACAGTCTATTTGTAACTTAATTACACTCACTTGGTGAATTATTTTAAATGTCATCATTCATAATTGGTGTTTGGCACTTTTTTAATGCAGATATATTAAGGAATAATTAATTTTACATCAAGTTAAGTCCAGTAATAAAATAATGCCAAACAATGAAACACAGTAGGAGATCAGTCCTCATCTGAGGTGACTAGAAGGGCACATTGTTAGTTGCAATGTCATTTTTTTAACCTTTACAACTATTCATCATTAAGAGACTGATTTTATTCAGTGTCCCACATCAAATACAGTGTGTCCCTTCATTATTTTTTCTCCCAGTGTGAGAAACTTTTGTCTCATGAGCTCTTGCTGCTGTTTCCATAATTGGAGCATCTAGGAGCAAGTCTGCTTCAATTTAAATCAGTGCAAAGATTCCCACAATCTTCAGTGGGAGTTAAGAGTGACACATGAAGGATTTGTCCATCACAAATGCCACAGTAGCAGCACCAAATACATATATGTATATGTGTATATATTTTCCTCTTACACTTATTTTGCTTCCTGAAGTTTTGCTACTTGGATTTACTCAGGAGTGTAGGATGGGGCTGTTTTGCATTCCTTTCTCCAAGGCAAAGCAACAAGCAAATACCTGAGCTTTGCTAAGACCAGCATATGCTTGACAGCTTGTCATTGTAATAGTGACAAAAGAGCAGCTGGTCCTCAAGAAAATAATAAAACTGACAATGAGAGATTTTTAAATGCTGTCAAGATGGCAATGCCTCCAGGCAGAGGTTGTCTTCACCCCTGTTTGGACAATGGCCCTCAGCAAGCTGTGGGCTTGCACCACTCCATGTCATGCCACTGGAATACCAACATGTAAACAAATAGTAATAATTAAGACATTCAACAAAATTACAGCAAGCAGAAAGCTTTTTTTCTCTACTTAGCTTCAACCATTGTATAAATCTTGTTCATGTAACTGTAACTATAAACATGTTACACAGACCTGTGGCATTCAACAGTTATGTCCCTTGGAGCCCTGTGTAAGCTGAAAATTGGCTTCTCTACTGCAAATAAGATGCAGGATGACAAACACTGAGTTTGGACTTTTTGATATCTATGATTTTTAATGGAAAATGTGGACTGTCCATTACTTAATCCACATTTTAACACCATTACTATATATCTGACGTTAAACTGTCCTGTAGGGGGATAAGATTCATTATTGTATAAAAGCTAGTCAGAACCTCAACAAATCTGCCTTACTCTGCCAGCCTAGACTCAAGTAATATAGCCAGGAATTTCTAGGTGTAGGTATAAAAAAAAATCCCATTTGTGATGGTGACTGACAAGCACAGAGCATCTTAAATGAAGGTGTCCTGAAGGACTTAGAGCCTGCAGTGTAATTTAATTAAGATATCAAAGTGATAGCATTATATCATCTGTGACAGCTATTTTATTATAAAGCATTTCTTTAATTAACAAAGGCAGCACCTGAGAAGGCAAGCACTGGTATGAAAAACACTTGCTTTAACTCAGAGAAACACAATTATTCTTCAGACTTACTTGAGTTATGTTTGTTTTACTGCCTTTTTATTTGCCTTCAGGTGGGGCTGTGGCCCCCATTCCCTGTTTTCATGGTCTCCCCTCAGCCCCAGGATGCTGCAGGGATCTTGTCTTAAGCCTTGCCACACCTACAAGCTCCAGGAGCAGAGAGGTGAATTTTAGTTTTTCCTCAGTCCAAAACTGCCTCCTCGTTTTCCTCCCCTGCCATTGGGGGAGCAGCTGATGGCAAAGCAGCTTCGGAGGTATCCCAGTGCTTATGAAGCCCCAGATCATCTGCTCTCCCCAATGGCAGTGGAGGAAAATGAGGAGTTAAAAGCTGCTGGGAGGTGGCAGGATGATCTGGGACTTCATAAGCACTGGGATACCTCCCAGAGCTTTTGTTCAATTGCTATTCACATTTTACTCAGTAAGAACATCTCTTGGTTTCAGCAAATTCATGCCTAGGAATTAAATTAATTGAATCTTGGGATCGGGTTTGCCTCACTGAAAGAAACTTCAGAGAATTTAAATAAATTATAAAGTCCTAATAAAATATTTTTAATGGCATAGGGTTGTTTTATAAGTACTTAAATATGCCTTCATATATTCAACATAGAGTTTTAAATGGTTTTCTTACTTGCAGATTTAAAAAAAACTCTATTTTTGAGCATCATATCCAAACTTTTGGCACCAGCCAAGTTCAGCAAGTATGCAGGCAGTCACTCCAGGTTTGAGGGGTTACGGGACCCTACAAGAAAATGTTACATAAATATACATATGTATATATAGTTGTGACTCTAAGTTTCTCTTATATCTGCAAAATAACAATTACAAAATGAAGTCTAGAAAAGCAGTCTGAAAAATATGAAGGAACTTGAGTAGGCATAGTATCACATGGAGGAATTGATTTTATTAATAAAAGCTAGTCAGTACTGTGTTGCAGAATATATACAGATAAGAAAGATACAGAGTCACAAATGTTTGCAAGGAGATGAGAGGTAAACAGCAGATTTTTTTTTTCTCTAATAGCTCCTATGCAAAGACAAGTATCTCTCCAGCTTCTTGAATAAATTACATTAATACATAATTTCCATAAACTTACTATGTCACTGTGGTATTAAAATCAAAGATATCTTAAGGGGCTTGCTTTTTTCTTATATATATTTTAATTATTGACCAGCTTTTTGAACTTGCATGTGCCCACATGGTGCATTCAAGTGCTGTATAACAGAATTCACAAAAATAATCTCAAATCCATTTAAAATTATTTACAGCCTTATGTTCACTTCCATTATAAGCTAAAACTTGGAGTTATTTTCCATTGATCTCACTGCAGCACTTTAAGTAAATGCCCAGTGAAAAATTAGGAGAAATGAAAATTGAAAAAATCCAAGGGCATATCTTTTGAAGTTGCTTTTTTCTTTTTTACTTTTGCATTAACATATCACAGATGGCCATGTGGAACAGGGTGATTTTGTATGCTGTCTAAAGACATTGTTACAAGCAGAGCTATGCCACGTCTTATCCGTAAAACACTTTATTGGGGCCTGAAAATACTCGGATGCTATATGCAAGGGTTTTTTATATGAAAAAATATAAATGTTGCATACCTTTAAAGAAAAGGGCATATGGCTCTGGTTTGTAGCACAGTACAGCCTTAAATTCTCTGTCAGATGAGAGAATATCTCACCTGCTCTGAGGTCTTTTATTTTTGCACCCTTACAAGTACTGACTCACTTTATAAACAGATACTTATTCTGGTAAGTGCATTTCATACAGCTCCTTTCATACTAACTGGAACCTAAAATTCCATTTAAAGATAAATGCTGAGCAGCACTAGCTTGTTTAAATTACCGAGTCCCTGTAGGAACACATGGAGGCACATCTCTCATATTCATCCCTTTCTGGCTTCAGATGCTGTCTTGTCTTGCCCAGCTGCCATCTGACATCAGAGGCACACCCAGGTGTTGGGGAGGGGCTGTCCCTGTTGTGCCCCTCACAGAGGCAGCTGAGGTGGAGCTGGGCTGTCCCCGTACTCTCCTGTCCCTTAGCACCCCGACCTCTGGGCTGCACAGCCAGAACACTGCAGGCTGGTGAAAGGTTTTGACCTTTCTTGCACCTACTGCAAGAAACAGAGTCTGAAGTAGTCATACAGTCAGCCATCAAGTCATTAAACAGCATTTTTGTTCAAAATTATTTGAGCAACTAGACAGACTGGAGTAAGAGAATGTAATTTTTCACATTTCAAATGGCAGCAGTTAATTGCATTACTCTAGCCGAGGTGTTTCTCTTTATCACATCTTCTGTAAGACGTGTGATGGGTAGGACTGATAGGGAACATAATATGCTGTAATTTATTACTTCCCAGGGTGGTGCAGTGGAAAGAAGCATTCTTAGAGCTTCTCTTATCAACTTGCTCTGTAATAGATTGAAATGTAATAGAATAAAAGGAAACCCTGTCCTTAAACTTTACCTTCAGGCATCCCAGCAGGCAATTGTAGAAAGTCTATTTTTACCACTATAGAAAAATTACATTCAGTCTCTTCTTCTGAGAAACTCCTCCACCTAATGCTTACCAAAAGTCAAATACTTTTTAGGCTCTATTCATTCAAAATGTTCATGATTTACAGTTGTCTTATCCTAGCATACACATGCAGATTTAATCTCCATGGGGGGTTAATAGCACAAAAAAAAAAAAAGAATTGGCAGCACAACATCCCCATAGGCAAGCAGCATTGAAAAGCCCAGCACTACATGGCCCAGGCTGCCCTGGTCTTACTACCAAAGTTACCTGAGTTAGCCATGAATTCATGACTGTTCCTGGTTACACTGGAGGCGTGCAGAGGTTCAGAGGGAGAGCCCAGCTTGCAGGAGTCTTGCCACAGCTCTGTAGGTAAAGAAGCCTCTTCATCTTCACATTTGAATTACTTTATAAAGAACCCAGGGAGCAAGTTTGCCTCAGTTCAGGGGAGCTGCTTGCATGCTACGCATCTGATGAGTAATTTGAAAGTGTTACATACCTTATCATAGGCCTTTCTTGCATTTGGAGATGCTCTTGTTTTACCTTAGGTAAAATATTCACGTTCAGGCTTGGGATGTCCTCTGTGTCATTTGGGACAGTACCTGAGGCTATGAAATCTTGTTGGGGACTGGTTTTATCCCCACTGTTCTGAGGTGCCCATTTGAGGCAGCAGCAGGGGCCGTGCAGACATTACACCCTGCCTTCTGCATGGGACAGGAGCAGCTGCTTTCCTTCCCCTTTTAGCAGCACTACCACACCACCAGTTGGGCTTTTCCACATTCCAGTGTGCTGTGATGAAATAATTTTTTTAAATGACAGGTTGTTAGGAGGCAGTGCAAGCATTTACCATACCTGAAGTATAAATTTGCAGATAGCAGTTTTAATGATTTTAGGAAGTCATTGTATATTTTTCAGAGCTGTGTGGTTATTTTTTATTAGGGACATATGTAATAAAGGAAATTACATGACATTTTCCAGCACAGAACTGAACAAATTACTAGTTAATCACAAAGTTTGCAACCCTTCCTCAAAAGATAATATGTGGGGATTTTTTTTGATTGAATTACTTATATTGGTGCAGTTTCCTAATGTGGATTTGATGAGTGACTTTATTCTTTTTCAAAGCACTATGTACTCTAATTTGAATGTGTAGAGACATCACACAATTCATTGTGAATACTAATAAGACATCCTTTCACTGTATAATGAAATTCAACATTCAAATTTGTCTCTATAACAATTCCACATTATGTAGGTATACACTGTGACTCATTAAAAATATTTATTTTATCATCCTGACAAACACAAATGAAGGGAAAACAATGTGGCCCACCTTTTAAGAAACATGAGGTGAAATTGGATTTCACTTACAACTGTCATTATTGTTTATGTTCTTTTTCATTCTTTCTTTAAGTGCTTCACATACATGCAAAGGTCCTCTAAGCCTGGGAGTCCTGCAAAAAAAAACTTACCAAATTCAACAGAAATGAGTGCAGCTTCTGTAGCAATAGTAAGACGGGGGAAAGAGGGCTTATAGATATTAAGAACAGTGTTTCTGCAAAACATCAGCAATTCTAATTGTGGTGTTTGACATTCAGTGTCAATCCATCAGCTCTAAAACTTACTAAAAATGGCAATAGATGTATTAGTAGATCCAAAATTGTTCAAAAGTAATACTGACATTAAGAATCAGAAATAAAATTACAGTTATTATAGAAATACAAATTTGGATGAAGTCCACGAGCACAGAACCAATAACACTCTGGAGCAGGATGAACAGTGTCTACAGATGCACGCAGTCCCAAAAACACAGCTGAGACATCCCTAACAAGAAAAGAATTTCTCCTGTTTCTTTAGTCCTTTCTATTTGTTGTCTGGCTTTGCACTGTCTTTTCTCTATGGCATTAGCCATAGAATTAATTAAAAGATTTCTCTTTGAAAAGAATAATTAATAAAATAATTTCTTTTGGAAAAAAAAAAAAAAGCCCGTGAGGCAAAGGAAAAGGGTCTGGCTTAGCCACCACTTGTCTGAGCACTAATTACTTCACCTCTTTGTCTGATCTCCTGCACCTGTAACTTTGTGGGCAGCTGAACATGATTGCAAGTCGTTTGGGGATTTAGAGCTAAGAAGTAGTATGCAAAACGTTATATAAACATGGATTGAAAGTTTTTTTTACAGCTTTAAAGTGACCTGGTTTTGCTATCTGTTTTCATAGCTATTACACTGCATCCTATTCAAAGTGGTGATAGCACACAAAATAAAGGACGGTCAGAGCTGGGGAAGACAGCCTGCCTTGGCTTGGAAAGGCTCTCTAATTTCAATGATGACAAAAGAAAAGTCCAGCTCTGGGAAATTAACTGTTTATTGAATGGCACTTAGCATTTCTCTCATTGGGGTGATTAGTAAAACATCAGCTCACTGTTTTGGTAATGCTCTAGTGAATATAGGCATTACTTAGAGGAGGTTGTGCAGGTATTTGATTAGACCATCTGTTCTAAGATTACTTCTTTATGAAGAAATAAAATGAAATTGAAGATAACTTTTTTCTGTGTTTTGCATTACATTTGATGAAAGTTATTTAACTATTGCTACTACTTAGGAATCCTCTTTAGCAATCTCAAAAGTCTCCCACAGAGGAAGCAAGAATCACCCCAGGAAAACTATTAAAGCTGACAGTGGTTTGTCACAGGCAACCATTAATGAATACCGTGGAGGATTTGGTTTTCTTCTGCTCATTGTCTTGCCATAATTCATAGTCAATATCCCACAGATTTTGCAGAATGACTGTGTAGCTGCACATCTAGGCAAGCAAATGGCATCTTTTAAGTTGGTGAAAATCACAAGTGAGAAATAAATTATAAGATCTTGTTTGTGAGGGTGAATACTTAAACAAGGACTCTGTCTTCACAAAGCTAAGTAAGGTTTGGGATTTGGTTTTGTTAGTTTCCCTTTTAACTAGCTCCTAGTACAGTGGTTGTGCATTTCTGTGCATGAAAACAGTTTTGTATAAACTTCTTGTCAATCAGAAAAGCTTGGTACAGTGCCTTTGGCTATCTCCACTAACACAGTCTGCCAGCATTCAGAGTAAAACATAAAACCTACAATCACAGTGACATAACAAGGTATACCTGCCATCACACTGCTGTACTTCCCAGGTGTAGCATATTCTACAGCTCCACTTTCATGAAATAATAAAATTATCAGGTGAAGCAAATTAAAAATATAAAGCATGCTCACACAGATGTGTAAATACAGAGGAAATAAAATACTACCAGTAGAAAAAACAGAATTCTTCATATGTGAATTTAGATTGTTGAGTTTGCAACAGCAATACCTGCAGTGTAGACCAGGGTAAGCATTTGCAGGTGCTATGTTTACATCTGTCAGAAAGGAAATAATCTGAATTTGTTGTCTTCAATCCTGCTGCTCTCTGTAAGAATAAAATTGTAATGATGCCTTGGGGGGACATATGCAATGAAATTCATTTTGCTGGGACAGAAATGGTTGTGTCTAAGTCCAACAGACATGTACATTCCTTAAGTAGTCTTCTACAATATAAAATAACACTTGCACATGCAAGTAGCTATTTTTGTATGTAAGTGACCTTTTAGTCTCTTAAGCATGAGTACAACAGCACAGGCATAATTTAGCTCTTGGTTCACTATTTAGGGTGCATTTTCATGTTGCCCTTAAGCCAGTCAATCTATCTGCACTGCTTCACTTCATTCCCAGCTGTTGCATCCCTCCTGGTAGTACCAATACTCATCTGGCCAAGCAATGCGTCAGAACAGAGACCTGACTCAGTGAAAAAATTTAAACTGGGGGAAAAAAGTACTTGTTTTTCAGACACATTCAACTCACCAATACAGCAGCATAGTTTCTAGGCACAAATGTGGGATCTCCCAAATCTGTAGGAAATTTTAATTTAGAGAGAAGCAGCCAGCTCAGAGACCATCAGCTCCCCATCAGAATTGCAGGGGCAGGGGAACAGGGAGAGGGCTGAGCAAGCAGCACATTGCTACATGTGAGGCTAATTCTCTCTTGAGACAGGACTGAGACCATGGCAAAGGTGCAATCCTGCAGGAAAGAGATCCACTGGAAGCTGCTGGACCAGAAAAGTAGCACAACAGCATTTCTTAAATTGTCTTCCAATTTTTTCAAGGCCCCCTCCTTCAAACCGAGAAGAATGATGTATGTGCTATTTTAAAGAGTAGCCTTATTTTAATTTAGTGCAAAATTACTTGTAGTGACTGAAAGGCCTTGGTCTGTTTTGCTGTGCTGAAGGAGAGAGCAGCAGGTGAATAGCTGGGAGCCCTTTTGGCCTGTCTGCATACACATGTACCCATCCTCAGCCCTGGGCCTCAAAAACACCCCTTTGAAACGACATAACACGGCTTTGTAACCATAATTTGAGCTTCACTGAATCTGAAAATTCCCCATTTATTAAACACTAATTATAAAGTATATTACTTATCATGTTGATCGGTCAGTCAAGCCTAACACATAAATTGAGCTATCATATTAAGTACACATAGAAGTGCTGAAGTTGTTTTTACATAATCCTCGAGGGAGATTAGCATTTCAAACTTCTACCTAGTTGAACTTGCACAGAAGCCAGTAGTAGAGTGGTTGAGTGAATGTTATTAAAAAAAAAATACTTCATAGTATTTGCTTTATAGTAACTGTCAGTAATAACACAGACTTTTCTTATTACTCTATACTTAAATACAGTAGAAACAGACAAAAAAATTTTGCTTGTTTCAGAATAGCTTATTTTGCACTTTACATTTCTCTCTGTACTTATGTAAAACACTTCTCAAGTTTAAATCAAATTCAGCAGTTCTTCCATAAGTATTTGGACACTGTAGAATAGCTGTGTGCTATAAAAAAGCTATGACAATCTGCTTTGGTGGACAGTCAGTTAATAAAGTGATGTTAATGAGCATTTTAGAAAGCTTCTGGATTGAAAAAATATCACAGCCAAGAGAAAAAAGAATAAGGAGCTTTGTAGGTCTTGCACAATAAGTAAATAATGCATTCAGTATTATTAAGCTACTTAAGTGGCAATTCAACAATGGAGAGTTTTAGTCCAGATCTGTTATGGACAGAAGATTTTTAAAGAGAGGTATAAATGCATCCTGTTACATCCAATTACATCCAACATCTTACCATAATAAGATATAACTAACTAGCAACAGCTTGATGAAAACTTTTCACTCTAATTCCTTTTAAACTATACATGCAAAAATCATGGTTCTTTTGTTTCTTGGAGAGATCCTGAGCCATGTAGTTTTCTTTCAAGTCATTACAACACTGTACATTTCCATTAACTTCAGGATTTTTGTGTTTCTGTACTGCTCACTTCTAACCTGACATGGCATTTTGTACATACATGACTTTTTTAGGGTTGTGATGAATGCTCTACATAAAGAGCTGTCCAAGTAAGATGCATTTACTGAAATTAGCACAGGATAGCATTACACTGACCAGTGTTGTAGCTCCTCAGTTAAACTCCACATCAGTGCTCTGTTCTGCTCATTTGATTTGATTTACACAATAATCAAGTAGAATTTTGCATCCTGGCCAGAACTTGTGGCATCAATACTTTGCATAAGCCTCACAATCATTACGCCAGAGCTGCCAACCAAGAGGACCTCAGCAGTGGGGGCCATAGGGGCAGAAGATGGAGCTTTGTTAGGAACCAATTTGAAACCTAAATCCAACCATTGCAGAAGCAAAAACCACTTACAACCCTCCTGCCTCCAGCATTACTACAACACACATTTCTTCACTTTGCCTGTAGGTAGTAAAAACACAGAACTAGTTACATTTACATAGTTGTGTTATGTACCAGAAAAGACCTCCTGACACTCTCACAGAGCTCAGGCACTGGGAGGAGCACCAGCCCAGAGCAGCTCACAGGAGCCCCTGTGCCCTGCCTGGGAGGGTCAGGAGCCCACCCAGACTGCAGTGTTCCACTTTCCTCACACCAGGAGTCTTCCAGAAATTTTTGCTAGCACAGAATTCCCATGCTCCCCTGATTTGGTATCTCATGATCTGATTTCATACTCAGCTCTCCACACTACCCTAGGGCAAGCTGATGAACTTTGCATTTCTGCTGTGGCCATCCCTTCACTCCCTGCACATCCCTCAGCAAGTGCCAGGGAACAGCAGGAGAAGATGTGCCATCAGAGAGCCACCTCAGCACCACCCCACAGAGCCAGAGCACAGCTGGGGGACACTGACATCCCATCAGGCATGCCAGGTACAACGAGTGGGCAAATCAGGGTCATCAAGGGAGCTCCCTCCAGAAGAGAGAAAGATCCAGGGCTGCAGCACAAGCCTAAGCTGAAGAAAGGAGCAGAGCTCAGCCTGAGCTTAAATAGGGTCTGGCCTGGGGCCCAGGTGGGGCTGCTCAGGTACATCAACCTCTGCTCCCAGGCTGGGAGACATGAAGGCCTGCAGGAGTCTTCCATAGTATCAAAATCTGTTTCTCAGACTTTTTGTTATGCACAGGTTTCTTTTTTGGACCAAAACTCTGAACACAATCATTTATAACTACAAAGGAACACAAAAAAAACCCAACAAAATATTTTTTTTTTCCCAGCACCCTGATTTCTCCTGTCCCCACCAGGATGATTTAATTTCTCAGATTTTGATGCTCACATTCCCTCCATGATCACTGATAGCATCTGTTCATGATAATGGAACAACTTCCTTCTGTGCTGGCTTTTCCTTCCTCAGGAATGGCACCTTTCAGCTGTAGTGTTTTAGACTTCTCCTTCTTTTTGCTTTTTCAATGGCTCCCATTCTAATCCATGGATAGTCCACAATAATCAGAAAGTGAGCAAGATGAGTGCTGTATCAGAACACAAAACCTAAGGCAGAGACCCCCGAGCTGTTGTTACTGGCAGTATAAGCTATTCCCAGCTGAGGACACCCCCTGTATCTCCTGCATGATTTCCTTGCCAGAACTCCTGCAGGGCAGCAGGATGGCTGGAAAACTGGCTCAGACAAAAATGCACTGATGTGAGCTGAGCAGGATGCTGGAGATGGATACCTTCTGCTGCCTTGTCCAAGGAGTGCTCTCATGGACAGGCTGCTTTAGCCAGAACACGTGCCACTCTTCTGAGAGATATTATACCCTCTGGTTTCTTAAATCCAGATATACATCTGGTATAAAAGAAACTCAGTCTTTCTTGGAACATTTGCTGTATTGTTCAGCCAGAGCTCAGCACGGTGGGGTCCCAGCATCAGGAGTGGCATGACACTGCAAAAGCTATAAATAGGAAAGTGATTATGTTGCCAGATACCTGCTGATGCAACAGGAAAACACCAATAGTGAGCTTCTGAAATAACAAAACCACACTGGGGTCAGTGCCAGTAAGATCTGCATAAGGTTATGCCAGAAGGATCAAGTGGCCAAAGTTACATCAGCAAGCTTGCCAAGACAGAGACAGTTTCAGCAGCAGAAAGCTACCAGAAAGGAAAAGGATTTTCACTCCCCAGAAGAGGGTAGAAATATTGCAGAGGAAACAAAACTCTATTTGACTTACAGAGTAAATTGAAAATAATTTTCAAAAAGTAACTGAAGTTACTAAAAATAGAGAATGTTCTGCTAGGAAGTAAATGCCTTTGGCAAATGCACCAATGCATTTGGTGCTGCAAATATTAAATGTTTTCCTATGCAGCATTTTCAATCCATAGTATTGAAAAGAGGCAGTAATCTGAGAACTGCTCTGTATGCCAGGAATACCTTCACATGATCTACAAAAAGGCTTTGCAAGCAACAGTACAATATAATCAGGGATTACTGAGTTCATCATGCAAAAGCATTTTTAATTCTGCATCTATATGTAAATTTGGTGTAGGATTCCATACCTCGTGGAGGTGTTGTCATGAAGCATAATTAGCTAGGTTTGTGTGCCACACAGCAAAGTGCCAAATTTTTAGAGGCTTAAATATATTTTTAAAATCTGAGTTACAAGGGCCTTCTTACACCAAGTTGGTTTCAGGATCAGGACCATAATCTACAATGTACTCTCAAGCTTAAAAGTGCATGAAGTTGTTAAGCATTATTGTCTATTTTTGGCCAGTCACATCCTCCCTGGTTTAATCTTTTTAAGTCTCCCCAGAAGGTATTGATTTAAACATGCCTTTATTTTCTTTTTTGCTCATTTTGAAGAATGTGCATTGTTCAGCCTGCAGCTCAGAGTTCAAAGTGCTAGTCTGGGCATCCAGATGCCCTCGCCTGGGAGTTCTTGAAAGAGCATCAAATTTTCCACTCAGATTTTAGCACTTTTTCTTTCTTAACTTAAATCACTTTAACTTAAAATGCTGTCACTGCAGTGATGAAAGGCTGTTGATGGTAAAATGTTCTTGTCTACAGCCATTCCTGTCATCATCACAGCAATAATTCTGCAGACGTTGACCAAGATACTCTCAAACCAGCTAATGGATGTAGTGGCTTTGATAACATCAATTATCATGCACCAGATCCTGGGCCTTGCCAATGCTCCACCTCACTGACTGTTTGCCCTTAGCAGAACAACACCTTATTAGGTGTAGTAGTATCTCACAATTAATGGTTTCATAATCTGGATCTGTCATGGTAAACAAGTAATTCCTGGTTAGAAACCACATGCAAAATATAAGCACGAGGACAATTGCTGCTGCTAGCTATTACTGTCTAATTAATCACCTACAATATACAGCATGCACCAAATGAATTAATTGTAATGGTCTTTTGAAAAGGAAAACAGAACTAGTCTATTATTTCTAAAAGTGTGACTTGAATGTGGTAATTTACCACACAGCCACGCTCCAGATATAAGTGAGGCTGTATTTTTTTCTTCTCTCGTGCATCTGCTCTAATTACCTTGTGGCAGTGGTATAAACATCAGTTGGAGTGACTCAATTCTTGAAAATTTATTTTGGTTCTTCTTATAATTTTGGCCAGTTTGACCTCACCAGTTTGAAAATGCAAGTTATAATCCTCTGTAGGGATTTAGCCAGGTGTCCATTACAGCATGTAATCTGTGATACAGCTTCCAGTATTCACACTACAGCAGATTTAAGTCTCTCTGTCTTTGTTCCTGAGTGAAAAAGTCCATGAGGTCTTAACTGGGACAGGGAGCACATTGCAAGAAGCAACGTGTTCATTCAAACCCTGAGCCTCTGTGGGTACCACTGAGGACCTGTACAGGTGAGAGACCAGAGGCTTCCCCTGAGCAGCAGCACTCAAACTTCAACCAGTGCTGCTGAACAGCAGCTGCAGCACTGATGCTGGTCCCCTGGTGACATTCAGAGGTCACACTGCTGCTGGACATCTGTTTTTGACCTAAATCTTCACCCTAGGGTCACTGTGCTGTTCCTGGAGAGGCTTTCAGTAGGACTGGCAGATTCCCAGCCCTGGCAGCCTGTCCCAGCCAGGGACACTTGCAGAGCACCTCCAACACCACTACAAAAGTTCAAGGTGGCTGGCACAAAGAGATATTGCTGTGTGCTAAAACAAACTAAATCCAGCTAGCTGAGGGGAAACCTACTGGGACCAGTTTGCTTTTTCCAGCCAGGGCTGAATGTGATCAAGTAATGTGATATGGCCCCATGTCCTCATGTGCCTGCAAATCAGGTACTTCCTCCTAAAGCCAACACTTAAGACTATATCAGTAGTTTCAGTAATATTTTCAATTCCATGAGCAGCCAAAACCAAAATGAATAGCAGCTTAATTTGCCTGCCTGCAAGGAGCTATCTAATATTAATCTCCCATTACTGTACAGGAAAATAGCGGGTTTCTTTGAGGTGGTCATGGTTGTGGTGTTAGGAAAGACTCAGCTACCTTTTATACTAATTGGCACTAAAGTGTTTAGAAGTATTTATCAGTATTTAATTATTTAGAACTCTTCTAATGGCTTAAATATCATTTTGAAAAGTTATAAATATTTTCCACCTTGTTCTACTGAAGAGCTGCTTCTTGGATGGCTTAAATGAAGATCTATTTATGGCTGCCTGCTAGGCACAAAATTACTTAGAGATGCTAATGCTCAGGTCCTTCAGATGGCCCCAACACAGACTGAGCTTAGTTTTTACAAATTGGACAAAGTTTGTCTTTGTTGCATTTATTTTACTGAGACAAAAGTCTTAAAGAGGATTATCATAGAGATCAAGGCATTAAAATATGTAACTAATCCCAGTTAAATTAATTGTTTTGATAATAACATGTACTGAGGGACATTTGTGTAGAGTAAGACCCTTTTAGACTGTTTTGGTAATGTAAGTATGACTTACCATGCAAATTACATTTAAGATTAATTAGAAGCAGTTGAAAGCCAAGTTGCTAGCAGAGAAAATGGGAACCTGATTCCAAGCCTCTGAAGCAATAATTATATTAAATATTTCAAAATTACATCAGCAATTGCTATGGGAGTAGAGAGAGGGGAATTTACATAAACTCATAATTTTTCTCTTCCTGTTAGAATTCAGGATACTTATGTTATTGGCTTATAATCATCTTAGATTTTTTTCCCCTAATTTTCTTTTTCAAGCACTTGAACTCCCCACAGGTTATTTTGGTGTCATCAAATCATTCACCTCTTAAAAGAGAATTCTGTGCCATAAAATTAGAATAATAAATTCAGTTTATTGATGAGGATATACCTGAAGCTTTTATTAGTATTCTCATTTGCAGGACCCAGTGTTTCAGTGGCAGGTTGTGGCACCGCTGTTACCACTGGTAAGAGTTTCAGGTGCAGGACAGGACAGCACTGTGATTCTGACCTATTTCTCACAATCCTTTGCCATTAATTGGAATAGTCTCATCTTTCCCTAAAAAGCTCTGTGCACAGAGTTGTAGACTGCATTTCAGTTCCAAGCTAGGGCTACCAGCTCTCAATGTCACAATGTATTCACATTAGCTTGTGGGGTGTTTTTAGAGCCCCTCTCCCAGTTATTCTCTGATTGTGTTGGCACCTCAGCTTTTCCTAAAATGTAAAAGATAAAAGGCAAAGGGAGTAAAATAAATCAACAAATATAGGGAAATAAACACTACCCATACAGCCTGGGTTAGCTGCTGGAAGTCATAAAACATGCTTCCTCCAGCATCCAGGGACTAAGGGATCAGAGTGGCTTTAGTTTTTAGCACAAAGAGTCACAACAGACTCAGCAGTTGCTTGTGGAGCGGGAAACTAAAGCCATCCCTCAGCAGTGCTTAATGCACCTGTCTGGCTGCACAGGAGCATTTATTTGTTGGGTTTTGATACCTGTGACTGCCCAGTGTAGTCGCCAAAGCAAACGCAGAAGCATAAAGCATATAGATTAGAGGTACACAGATCTCAGTGACCAGATTTTTCTGGGCAACCTCAGACAGGTGTGAGTTATGCAATCTGAGAATCTTCTGATAAACTGATATTTACATATAGCCAAATGATCTGGAACCTTGCAGATTTCACAATATGTATATTTTCCCTGAGGAAAGTAGGCTTGTGTAAGTTAGCACATTCTAACATTTGTATCTGATATATTAAATGGAGCTTAAATATTTTAAAATTCTGTGTTTTCTCTCTTTTGCTTGAAACTTACTTTTAATTTTCACTGTTTTATTCAAAAGGAAGGCATAGAAATAGCAACCGTGAGCTTGAAATCAGAGATGTAGCAGATTACAGACAAAATTTTTCAGAGTATTTCCAGTTACAGCTGGTTTTCAAATAACCCTTTCTGTTGTGCAGTTTTTTTTCTTAACTTCCAGTCCCAGTGAATCATTGTCTGTTTTAGCACTCAGCTGTATTAACAAGAAAGACAGAGAAAGAAAATAGCATTTTCCAACCCAGGTAAGAGGAAGTTGCCAGTGGGGAGGTCAAAGTGAGTGCAGAAGTTCTTTTGCTTGTGTTTCGTGGGAGTATATCAAGGAGCAGAGCAGTGGCCAAGGTGGAAACTCATGTTTGAAACCTGTTTTCCACACTGGATAGCATTGAGTCACTTTATTGCCCTCAGGCTTTGAGATGGAGAGAAGTATAACTGCAATTAAAGAAAAGGTTGATCATCGTGGCAGGGCTTGTTCTCTTTTCAGGGCAGGTGCAGGGAACTCTGAATAATGACAATAACAGCTACATTAATGACCTCATCGAGCTCTGCTAGGTATAGGTATGTGCATATTTTTCCCCAACAGTGCTATCAGTGAATAGAGACTTCCACAATCTGAGTGTCAGGGGGAGGGAAGGATACAGAGCAGCAGTTGCTTTCTGGAACAAACACAGAATGAACCAGTAACAAAATACTAACGTACTGTTGAAAGCTGAAATTAGATATATGTGATTCAGTGGAGCCTACAGGGTCTGATATCTTGGCAACTGCTGCAAGATATCCCCAATCTGCAGACAAAATAGCCTTTGTGAAGAAGCAGAAGATTGTAGTGTGAAAGTTAATGCATCAAAAGGCCAGAAAGAGACTAATTCACTTTCACCTTGCTTCAGAGGACAAGCAGCAGTAAAAGCTGTGCACTATTGGCAAGCTTTCTTTGTTGCTGTTTTTAACTCAACCCTCAGTTCAGAGCTCCAGCCACCTCGGCAGTGCTCCAGCTGGAGCCACTGACATCTCCCACCTAATCAAGTGCTGGATTATCTTGTCCTGATAAATTGAACCTGGTGCCTCATGAAAAGTCTTTTCTGAAGTACTTTGGTACCCCGTAATAAGATGCCAGATACCTGAATCAAGTCCCAGACTGACAGAGCACTGTTTTTCTAATGACTTTTGGTTGCAAGTGTAAATGTTTTAAGGCAAGGCAGTGTTGAGCTGGGAGCACAAGTTAAGCATGATAAATTTCCCACCTGGGTGAAAGGAAACTTGAAAGTGTACTTAATACTGGCTCATACTGAGTACACACAGGCTGCACTGCTAACAAAATACACTTGCCCTAAGAATTAGTACTTTTTTGGGCAGAGCTCTGAGGAACATGCGTGTTTCAAAAAGATATTCTCTTTGGCTGCTGCATCTTTCTAAGAAGAGTTGGAGTTATTGAGCTATCAGAGACTTGCATACTGTTCCTAGTCTTCTGTGACTCAATCCCTGGTCCAAGTTGTTCAGGGTAAATAAGCTTGTTTCTTTCTTCAACATATACTAAGAAAAATGTCGACAGTGTAGACACAAGGATGGCCTCTATGTTGTGTTTGTACTTCAACTGGTAAAATAGCCAGGATGAATCTCATTAAGATAAAGTTATTACTTGCAAGCATTTATTTTTTTTTTCTTTCTTGGCTTCCCTCCTGGAGAAAAGCAGTCCTCAGTCAAGAAACATCTTGTGTATCACACTCACCTCTGGTGCCCCTTGTAACGCTGCTTTGCTCTTTTCCAGGGGAATCCCTACATGTGCAATAATGAATGTGATGCAAGTACCCAAGAACTGGCTCATCCTCCAGAACTGATGTTCGATCTGGAAGGAAGACATCCCTCCACATTTTGGCAGTCCACAACTTGGAAGGACTATCCGAAGCCTCTTCATGTTAATATTACACTCTCCTGGAACAAAACCATTGAGCTTACAGATAACATAGTTATCACCTTTGAATCGGGCCGTCCAGACCAAATGATCCTGGAGAAATCACTTGACTATGGACGAACGTGGCAGCCCTACCAATACTATGCCACTGACTGCTTAGATGCTTTTCACATGGATCCAAAATCAGTGAGGGATTTATCACAGCACACAGTCCTAGAAATCATTTGCACAGAGGAATATTCTACCGGGTACATGACAAATAGTAAAATAATCCACTTCGAAATTAAAGATAGATTTGCTTTTTTTGCTGGACCTCGGCTTCATAACATGGCTTCTCTTTATGGCCAGCTTGACACCACCAAGAAGTTAAGAGATTTCTTTACCATCACAGATCTGAGGATAAGACTGCTTAGGCCAGCAACTGGTGAAATATATGTAGATGAGCAACACCTGGCACGCTACTTTTATGCAATTTCAGACATAAGGGTATACGGAAGGTAAGAGACTATATAACTTTAGAAACAGGTGTATGTGTTTGATTTGAGAAAGTATTCAAAACTGTTCATTTTCCCAGAGAAGAATATATTTTCTGCCAATGGTCATTGGAAATCTGGCTCAGCTGAAGGCCATTGCTGTCATACCAGAAGTTTATGACGCAGTGGCACAAGGTCTGGATCACCTCGGATCTTGAGCCCTGGGTCTCAAAGGCAGGATGGTTCATGTGTGGGCTCAGGAATTCACCCTTGCAGTGGGTCACTTTATTCTCTTAGGTAGTTGGAGTCTGATCTAAGTTAACTAAAAACAGAGATTCTGTTTTATCATTTGACCTTTCCAGGCCTCTAATGTGAGCTGTGATTGATACAGCAGCCCTTGCACAAACCCCTCCCACTAGATCTGGCTATGAACAAGGAAAGCAGCGCAGATTAGAGCCCATTCCTTCTACTTTAATTAGCTCTGAAATGCAGAGAAGCTGAATAAAAATGGAAAAAACCCAACAGTCTTTTAGATAGACTGATTTGAGTATAACAAAGATGATTATTCAGCTGGGTTCAAGACAAATGGCTCCCTCTAGGGCAAGTAGTGTCTGGTATCAAGTTCTGTAGTCCCAAAAATAATAACTGCAGTGACATTCCTATCAGGAAATTTTGTTCCCAACTCAAACTAGCAATTGACTGATGCCCTCAAGCAGGAGGGTGATCCCTTTGTATGGGTCTTGGATTCCAAGTTGTTCAGAAGAAATAAGTGGGATCACCTCTATCAGCAGTTCATTTACCAGTCCAATATACCTTTTGTTCCTTCTCTGTTTCTCCTATACACGGTTTAAGACTTCCTTTTTAAAAAACTTGTTTCTTTTTCTCTAAGAGAATCTAAGTATCAAAACAGACAGAAAAGCTAATCTATCTTGGAAGGCCAGGGACTTTCTTTGCACACTCAGAACTGAGTGAAAAGAATAGAAATCGTGATTATATAAAACAGTGCTGACTATATTTTTATTATTCCTATAGTGACGATCAAAATCACCAAAATACATTTCTTAGGACTGCAGATTTAACATGCAGTCTTCTGTGTCCACACCAACTATATATCTATACATACAGAATTACTAGTCTAACATTTGAAAATCTAAAATAAATGTTGCTGTTTCAAGAATTCTACTTGAAATTCTCATTAGTTACATTCTAAATTATTTTTCAGAAGTCTCTTGGGAAGGCTAAGTGGATCATGAACAGCTTAAGATGCTGTTTGAAACAGTTTGGTAAAATTAGCCTCAATATAAAAAAGTAACAGCTATTTAATGTGTATATTTTCTCCACTGGGCTCCCTCCACAAAGGTTAGCTCTACTGAGGCATCATATCAAAGCTCAGGATTTGTAGGTCCTTAGGCTTTAAGGAAAGCCTGTTCCCCATCTGAAAACCCATTTGGAGCTTAGTCTGACTTCAGTTAGATTATCATTACTTTATCAAAGAAAGCATCTGAAGGATTAAAAAAGAGTGCATTGCATGCAAATTAGAAACAGAAACCTTCTGAGCACATCTGGGGCTCACCAATCTTGTGAAAAATTATCTGTAGAAATGAAGCGTGACCGTACAGAGAATTTATCTGATGCTGATGCTTGTTGTCTAAATGCTGCAGTAATTGGACACATGCTTTAAAGGAAGTATCTGATGTGTAATAGTACCTCACTAGATTAGATTAATGTGAATTCTTATCACTTTTCTGCTAATGAGAAGAACAGCTCTTTTGGGATTTGCTGCTATTTCCTTCAATATCTAGTGAGCCTTCCTTGTTAAAGTCTTTAGGGCTTGCTTGCTGCTGAGCAGCTGTGGGGCTGCAATACACAGCCCCTGGTTGTTTAGTTGTACCAGTTGTAACTTGCAATGAGCCACTGTTGCCTAGTTTTAGGTAGTTTTTGTCTCTTCCAGAAACTTTATGGCCTCTCCCCACCAGTCTCCCAATCAACATTCCCAGCATGTGCCCTGGCATGCCCCAAGCATGGGAACCAGTGGAGGGAAGCAATGGTTACAGGGTAGCTGTGCCACTGTTTCCAGTTCAGCTGAGCTTTCCAGCTCTTGCTCCTTATTTTAGAATGTTAACTGGAAATTGTTACAAAAGTATTTTGTTTTGCTACCAAGATTCATATTCTGGGCTTTGAGACCCCTATTTATATAAATTTGGTAAGACTAGACTAGATTATTCCATGAAGACAGGATACAAAGGGAAGTTACCAAGGAGCTTGTCGTGTAGTGGACAAGGGATGCTGGCAGCCATTTTAAAGCTAGTTCTTTTCCTGGAAAACATAACCTGTAGGTCAAGATAGTTAAAATCACCAAAGCTCATAATAGCATATTTCTAAAGGCAGCATAAAATGTAATTTGTTTCACACTGTGTTTTAAGCATCAATGACAGTGAAAAGCATCTATCTTAAAGCCACTATGTTAAATATACAGGACTATGTGGTAGTTAATAGTTCACAATGAATTATAGGCAGGAGATTTGACCACTTAATATAGATTTGTTTTGTCATTGCTTTGCATTTTAGTGTGAAATAAGCCTGATGTATGTTGCATTAGAGATGAAAACCTGTGTAGTCTCAATGAATGCCTTTCCTCCTCTATTACCACCTGTTTATTCTTCTTCAATTTACCACTTCCATTGTGTATTTATTAAGGTGATGAAAAAAGGAAATGTGGCTGTTAGCAATTTCAGCAACCCCATTGTGCTCCCATTATTCAAGAAACCTAATAATCCACAAGAACTAGTTCTGACTTACTGATGGTCTGCTTCACTAAATCAGGGTGATTTTTTTCTACTGAATAATGGACGATGCAGTATGCCAGTACCTTAATTAAAGAGAGCCTCTCTTATTCTTGATCTTATTTTAATTTACAGGGTAATACTACAATAATATCACTAATGGAAGGTACATTAAAGGGCATAAAGTAGCATTAACTGTATTAAATTATGGCACTTGTGTTAATTAACTGCTGAAGCAAGGTGGTCCTAACAGCTAGAAAGGTCAACTAATGCATAAGTAAAGTCTTCTGGGATGGGAAGCTAAGAAAGAGCAGACATTTTTCCCCTCATCTGGCCTTGCTGCAGAGGATCAGAGGGTGTCCTGTGCTGCACCCTCAGGAAGGTTTCTTTCACTGTGCTGCCTGCAGAGGTGGCCTGACCTGTCTGCAGCTCTACCTGTCTTCAATTCCACATGAACGACAGTACTGGCAGTAAGCAGTGAGGTACAGCTCCCAGTTTTAAACTTTTTTTTGTAGAAGTTCACTAAAATGCTGATAATAATTCCTTTGAAGTCAAGCTCAAGGTTCCTAGCAGATTTTGGATCAGACTGCTGAAGGTTTAACCATGTTAATTTTAAAGTATTTTTGCTCTCTTATATTGTCAGTGACGCATACATTTATACACTGTAAATTAACTGTAATTCAGGATGCTTGTAAAAACCGTGGTCCCAGTGGGTAACAGAATGACTGGCTGGGTAAAACAAAGGCTCTTATTGCTTTTGAATGATTAGGTTTTGATCTAAGAGGCACCAGTTTCTTTCTGACACAAGAATATCCAGTCTCTGCACAATGTTATTAAACCCTCTGGAATTTATTTTTATACTCCTCTCGCCTTGAAGCTTCTGTATTTAAGCCCCAGGGTTTTCTGACCGTGTCTCAGCTGTGGTCTAACTCACAATACACAAATGAAAAGTAACCTCAGTTTTAACAGTTCTTGCTCTCACATTATCTATTCTGAATTCAAATCCATCTCAGCATCTGAATAAACTAATCTAAAGGAAAATGTATTTGCTACTTAGGGTGTTGGGGTTTTTTTGTCTCCTTGGTCCGCCCGCCACTCCTGCCAGCTGTGAGGCTGAACTGCTCCTGAGGCTGTGCTGGATTTGGTGGGGGCCCTTGCCCTGAGTGGGAGCTCACCCTGCAGCTTTGGGCAGGAGGTTCCAGCAGGCAGGCTGGGCTCTACTGGGTCCCATCCTCTGCCTTATTCTGCAGGTGCAGTCTGTGGGTGGATTAATTGGAGTAAATCTCTATGTTACTCTGTCATACCACGTGTCAACATTATATGATAGTGTCCCTCTGTAATTTACCCAAAAGCAGATCTTTGCCCTAGGGAAGTTATAATATATAGAAATGCTGTAGTTTCATTTATAATAGAAAATGTTTTAATTGATGTTCAGCTTAGAACCAGACCATCAATATTAAGATATGCAGGCTTCACGCTTTTAAGGAGACAACTGAATACCATTCTTGACTCTAGTATTTATTTACCAAACTTGAATACTCTTTGTTTTACAGGAACACTTGTATAAGCAGCTTTTTTCCTTTGAGATTTTCACTAGTATTTGAAGGGAATCTAGCAGTTTCTCTGATTAAATTATAAACTCATTAGAAAACAGGGGAAAAAAAGAAACATGTATTTAAGAGCATGTCAATTGATCTGTAAGTCCCAAGTGTAATTTTTACTTTTTTGCTTTTATAGTATATCTACCGTAATATGTCACTAAGGAAAATGGTCCTTCATTTTCTGTAAGCAAATCTAGGATCATCAGAAACTGAAATAATTAAATGGTCATGGTGTTTATTCACACAGGAGCAGGGATTTACTCAGTACAGGTATCCTGGGTGGGTTTTACTCCTGCCTGTGTTCAGCAATTGTTATTTCTACCGTCCATCCTGATGGCACAAGTCCTGTCCATCAGTTCAGTGTGGCCTCAGTCACAGTGGCTGGGAAGGGAGCAGAGCAGTGGAGTCTGAATGCTGTCTAGGACCCTCATTCTGTTTTGTGCTGTTGAAATCAATCAGTGGGTTTAAATCACCAGATTTCACTCACCACCTTTGCTCATTAGCATCTGGTCATCTTTTCTTTTTTGCAAGACATCAAGCATTTCCCTACTGATCTCCCCCAGCTGTCTTTCAAGGAAGCTCAGTATCACACAGGATCAGGGTTACTGAGGAGAGGCACCAAGCCTTTTTGTAATATAATTCATTTTGCCATTGAATATTAAAAGAGTAGAGATAAAAATCCTGATGAAAGAAGTGAGGATTTTTCTTTCTGTATTGCTTTGTATGCTGAGAAGCAACCCAAAGAGCCTTTCTGAATAAATTCAGTGACTCCAGTAGCTTGCAGAAACTTTCTTTCCTTTAAGCTTTTCATTTAAAAAGAGTGCAATTTAATGCAAACACTAAAATCAGCTTAAGGATCTCCTGTATCACATATACAAATGATTCCAGACACAGGGATGTCCTTCTGGTTGAAGTTAAAGCTGGAGTGGTACAACATATTATCACATTAAAAATTTAAAAATTTCCAACTATTTCACAAGTAATAGGAACTACCATTTTTTTGAAACAAGTTAAATACTGAAACAAGAGACCAGTCCTGAGACTAGTTTCAGATGCCATCCTATAAATCAGGAAGAATTTGAGTGAAGTTACCCTTATTAACCCATTGACTTTCAAATGCATGTAAGAGGAATGAGGGAAAACAAGGGATGAAAAGGAAGGGAGGACAGAAGGGGGGAAAAAGGAGGGAGGAAGGACAGAAGTCAGGCAGCTATCCCAGCTTCTGTTAAAAAAAAAAATGAGGAAAAACCCATACCTCTCAGTCTGTTCATCCTGTCTCATGTGCATATGATAGCGCTGGTGTAAAGCAGCCAGTTCTGTTAAGTCCAGTGATAGAGTCACACCTATTCAGAAACTACAAAGTGAATTAGTCAAGGTCAAGGTCTAATAGTATCATTATTGGTCTGCAAGACCCTTCCCACCATTCCCTCCTGAGTCCACCTCTAGGATTTTTGTGCCTCAGAGTACTAGTGACCCATGCTCAAAGGGAATCATCACAGTTCCTATTTGATCACAGCAGGCTGTAGGGAAAATTCCTCAGTAAAACCCAGGTGAAGCATATTGTTAACTGGGCTGTGCTACAGGGTAAGTTTTCAATACTGCTGTAATTCTGATTATCATCTTGTTCGTGGAAAAGTAAGGAAAGAGCTACAGAAACAAATGGCAATGCTGCAATTTCAGCAGGCAGCAGTACGGTCAGGGAAAAGGAGGCGAGGAGTTACACTGCAGGTCGTATTCCCAAGAGAAAGTCTGGCTGCTGACGCACTCAGGAAAGCAGAATGCTGGCTGCAGCCCTTTGCAGGAGAACAGGCTGTGTCCCAGGAGATTTGTAGGATATTGTAGAAATGAAAGGAAGCTGAGTAGCAAGAGGTGTCCTAATGACATTAGGAGGGAGCAGGAACAGCTGAACTTCTTGACATACTGCCACTCCCGAATGAGACCACCTGTAATTTTTGCTACATACTGAGTCCTTGGAGCCTTAGAGTCAGTATGTCAACAGTACCTGGTTGCTCACACAACAGTTCATCCAGACTTTTATGCTGGAAATGCTGCTATACTCTGGAGTAACCCAGCTGTACTTCACTATCAGTTATTTTGGCATGTCTGGGGTGATGGCCACCATTTTGAAATAAGCCAAAAAGTGAACAAAAACCATTTCAGGATAAGGCAGATAATCCATAGCTTCAAACTGTAGGTTACATCTGATCAGGCCTTGGGACTTACCACGGCTAGTGCGATACAAGGCACATACACCTGCCCATATGCTAGTTGTGCAGGGCAGGTTCCTAAGGTTATGTTCTTCCTCTGAACCCCTGAGTCTATCTTCTGACTTTGATGTTAGTGTAAATGTCAATAGTTGTCTGCTTATTCCTTGCAAACTCCCTTGAAGACCTTTTCACTTTCTCTCTTAAATCCATTTCTGTCTTTATGGTAGCTCTGAGCATACTTGCTCTCTGCCAAGCAACATTCCCACTTCCACCCTCTCCAGATGTGTGTTGTCCTATAATATGAGCCAATATCTGATACATTAGGATTTATGAAGTACTTTGAAATACATTTAAGAAAGATTGGTAGAGAAGAACAATGGATTGTTATAATCTACCCTCTGTGCACCATAATTCACAAAACAGGCATGTAAGAGAGTGCTGGTGGAAATATTAATAATACCAATACTGTCTCAATGGTAAAGTGACATGATGGTTCACGTTTAACTGCCACCAGTATTTCTGTTACACCACACATTAAACCTAATAACAACCAAGAAGATTAAATTTTATTACAATGAGGATATATACATTGAGATATGTATCTTTACACTCAACTAATTAGTTACCGTCTACTGTTTTTACTTTGCTCGGTGACATGTGGTATATAAATCATTACAATATGTTAAATGCAAATGGTTGGTAATAGGGTAACCATCTGCTCACTGTTGGAAAGTTAGCAGAGGAATATAGTAAGCTGTACTTCTAGTAATGATGCTAAACTCACATCCCTGAAATACCAAATATCTAAAAACAGCTGCCTCCACTAATGCCAACATTGCTAATACATCTCTTACCCTTTTCATTTTCTGAAGTAAACCACATATTGTAAGAGGTAATTTTGTTCTTCAGCTTGAACTTGATTTCAAGGCTAAAGTCTGTAACAGCAATGTGAACCACCGTATTGGAGAGCCTGATGTTTTCCTTATATTGTGCTGAGTGCTTCTGAACAGCCAATAAATAATCTGCACACTTTTCTCAGGACATCTTTTCATCCACAAATATAATTAAACCCCCTTCCTCCCCTAACCCCAACTGCCAGGCCCTTTTTCAGGGATGACATTATTTTGTAAGTGATAGATAGGTGGCACATTGCTGTCTGGTAACGTATTACACTGGAGACCATCAAAGGGTGCCTGCCTCTAATAACCCTAGGAGCATTAAAGATCACCACTGCAAAGAGGGATCAATTATTTTGCCACAGACATGTATTATCAGGGGCTGTCACATACCTTCGGAATGAGGTTTCCTGGATACCCAAGCCACAAAGTAATGCGTTGGAAAATTAGCAGTGGGGCAAGAGTGAAGGACTGCCTGCCAAAGTTGAGGCTGTGCCTTCAAGCCAGAGCAGCTCCTTCACTCCTTACCATTCAGTCATCTGCTGGTCAGGGTCACTATCACAGTGCTGCTGTGCTGGCTCCCCCATCAGTAATATATTGCACTATCACCTATCAGAGAGATTAATATGTTCCCCTATTTAATTCCCAAGATGTGGCTCTCAGCATTGAACAAGCTGAGGAATTAATTTGGCTTCCACTATCTGAACGGAAAAGAAGTTTGTGATTTCATCAAAGTTAGATGCTAGTGTTGCCATGGCTTGCTCAGACCACATTGGGAGCCAAGACTGGTGTTTGTTCAGGAGGTTATGTCTGGCATGGCCGGGTCTGATTTAAGATTGTGCTTCCAGGGAAGCACCTGCAGGGGAAGAGGCTGCAGGAGAGCTCATTAGCCTGGCAGTTTCCCAGTCCCAGAATGAATTACAGAATGTGTGGTCTACAGGGTCTCAAAAAGCTGTGGCACTGTATAGGTGTGCTGTCCTGCAAAGCTTTCCAAGTTTAAAATGTTACAAGGAGACATTTTGTGCTAACACATTTTCCTTTGTTACCTTGCAAGCAAAGAAGCACCAGCTGAAGATTGCACATGTTTGATGACTCCATTTTGATTCACAGTGAACACTTGCCTGTTTCAAAATGGGGTCCCTGCACTTTAAAGTTATTGGGAGCATTTCTAGACAGGGATGTTGTGACAAGCAGCGCTTCATAATACCTCAAAGGCATGGTGCCAGAGCAGGGAATTTGATAAGCCGAGGTCCTGAATTGGATTCCAGCAATGGTCACAAGTTTTAGGAGGCTCTCATTTGAAATTGCAAACAGAGGAAAAACAGGATTCTTTCTCTTTAATTACATTAGTTTTATTGAAGTGAAGCATTGCTTCAGTTCCCAGAATACTTTATATATACTTTAATGCAAGTTACCAGATACAGAATGGTTGCAGGACTGTTTATTGTTACTGACTTTTATAGGTGGTAAAACAGATTTTACTTATTTTTCCCTTCAACTCTGTTGTGCATTAAGAAACTTTAGATGTTGCGATGGTATTTACTGAAATTGTCATAACCATAGTAATTTAACTTCATTGATTTGGTAATGATTCTATAGTGCTTTGATTTAGGCCTGTTCAGAAAAGCCAATCCAAGAACATGAACATACACTGTAGTCCAGGAAACTCTGGCAGCCTTTTGTGCAGGAGAGGAAACATGAAATTCATTCCCTCAGTTGCTGATCTTTTTCTTTGGCCTTAGATTTTTCTCATATTTATTGAACTGTGAGCTGTTTCTTCCCTTAGAGCTAGAGCTGTTGATTTTGCCATGTAAGTACAACCATGAATTGATTTGGAAAAGTTGGTGGGTTTTTTTTTTTTTTTTTTTTAATTACCATTTCTGGCCCTCAGTTAGAGCACAGCAGTTCCCACAACCTGCTGCTCCCTTGGGGGAGTGGAGCCAGCAGGAACAGGGAGCAGCAATGGCAGTTGGGCCAGGGGACAGAGCTGCAGTATGACAAGGCATCTGTTTTGTCAGTGACCCACTTCGGGAAATCCTCCTTCCCTCATCCCACACCTTGCATACCTCCAGCTGTTCATTCCTCACTGTCTTTGGTTCTCTTTTCCGTGATGTGATCATCGCTCCTTCAGTTGGAGCGCATGGGGAGTCACTGCCCAAGTGGCTCAAAGAAGGAATGGAAACCTTCCGGAGGAACGTCTCCCTTTGCAATAAAAAAAAGTCAAGCTATTCTACTTTGTCAATGCAGAAAATTGCTTAGCATTTAACAAGCTTCATTAAGGATCCTGTGTTTATGGAACCATGCCTTCCTTCCTTTGAATGCCCCTGAAATAATTCTTCCAGCAGGACAGCAAAACAGCAAGGAGCCAGTTACATTTTTAATCACTTGTGTCCCCTAGGAATTGCAGTCTGCCAGCAAGGGCAGCTCCTTCCCCTCTGCAACACAGGAGAAGAATTAAAAGATGGGAAGCTGTGGTTTGAGAATGGTGGGTTACAGTTAGTAATGAGCTAAAGATCAAATAATCTGATACTGAAAATGTTTAACCTAATCCAGAAGCTAGATGAGATGGGGGGTTGGAGCAGGTGAATAAAGGGCTTCATCCTCCTTTTCCATCTGTTTTATTCCTGAGTGGTGAAGGGGGAGTGGAGAAAGAGTTGGATGAAACGAAAATTAAAATGAAAAATCATATTTCATTACCCCTCTTGTGTACATGTCTTGAAAGAAAGTTTCAACAGTGTAGAACCCTTATACACCCACAGCAATTTGCATCATTGTACCTTCTCATCAGGTAGGTCAGTTAGACACTGCAGGAGTAACCCTCAGTGTGGTGATTCTTTCCAACAATAATCCTTCCAGGTGGATGACAACAACAGCCTCCATTCTGCCATGTACAAATATCTCATGCTTTAGACTTGATGCCTTAAAATACATATTGGAACTTTAGGGTTTAAAGATACTGAATCACTGTATTGAGAGAGCAGATCCTGAAATACCTCATCTTTCCAATAACTGCTTCTGGAGACTAATGCTGACTTTGTGGTCTGTATGTTGGTTTGTTTGTTTGTCTGTTAGTGCTTCATAAAATATAGATGCTTTAAATAGGAGAGATGCAAGACAGCGATACCACGGGAATGACAAAGGGCTGTGTGATTTGATTCCAAAGGATATACTTTTAATGTTCCCTGGTTTCCTCCCTGTACAGTCATACCCATGGTTTGACTAACAAATGCACAAGTGTGTGGCTGACATTCAGCCTGCTTGTGAGTTGTGGAGAAGAGATACATATGCTCGAAAGGCTTCATCCAAATATCATCACTTGATGCATCACTCACAGATTTTTAGAGACATTTGGCATTTAAAATTAAATTATGTAACAGTGATATGCTGACTCCTGGAAAAAATTGGAGATTTTGGAAATTTTGACTGTGTTTTATTATACCAGGGTTTTTGAAAAATCTCCTGCACATATTAGGACCAAAAAAAAGGTTTACTGCCACTGAAAAAGATTCAGCAATTTAAAATGGGCTGTGTGTATGCTGTAAGAGGAGAGACACCTTTTGGACAGTTGTGCAAATATTGCTGCAATGCAACCAGTTAATACAGCATAAAGTCCAGTCTCAGTGTCCTGTATGCAGGAGCTTCCCCCTAATTCCTAACACATAAAATGTGTACTTTTTATATCATCATAAACTTAGCACATTAAAAAAAAAAAAAAACAGCTGCTATAACTACATTAGTCAAGGAAGAAAAGAGAAAGAATTGCCCATAGGTGTATGGGAGAGCAGGGCACTTGTCCTGCATTGCAGCCACAGGAGCAGGGGCTGGTAAGACTGAGAGGGGGCACCTGTTTTGTCCAGGGTGTTCTCAGAGTTCCCATTCTGCAATGCTTGCATCTCAAGAGAGACCTGTTACAGACTAAGACTTTTTTCCTTATTTTATAGAGTTCTTTACCTTCACAAGTAGGTCAGCATCTGAAAACCCAGAGAATATTATGAAGGGGTAAAACTGAGACAAAATACAGGAGTGATTTGCATAGGGGGAAAAAAAAGAAGAGTAATAGAAATATTTCATTCTCAAAAAAAAAAAAAAAGCTACATTCAACTTCTGTCAGATGAACAGATGCCTGTTCAGAAGCTTGTCCCCTTTGTGATATGATTTTATGGCCACTAAGTCGTTTGGCTCAGTCAGTCTACTATTTGTCATGATAAATCTGTGTATACCAGAAAAATCTACAAGTGCTGCCCTTTTTCTCTCCTGATGTTTTTTGCCCAGTTTTCAAGCAGAGAACTGCATTAACAAGATTTGGGGACACTTCTGAGTCCTGCGTAATGCTTCCCCCTCCTGGCTTGTGTAGGTCAACAGGAGGAAATGCTGAGCAGGCATGAGAATAGATGAGGGATGACAATGAACAGCAGTGGTGGGAAAGGAGGTCATAACTGCTGTGACCACCATCCTAAATTCCAGTGATCTGTCTCTCTCCTTCCCCTCTTCAGCCCTCATTGTCTGAGAGAGAGAGCACAGCTATAAACACATCAGACACAAACAATAACTCCTTCATCCCCAGAAGTATTACTTAGAAAAATATTTTCTAATGAACTGTCCATTATGTTTTTCTTCTTGATTTTTTTATTTGCATAATTCAGGGAGTCTGTGATAATTATGCCCCAATTCATTAAAGATAAAGCTCTGTGTCATGCAAGCATTTTTATAAGGATTCTCTCAGGGCACCATGGCTATTCCTACTCATCTGGTCTACAGGACAAATACCTCTTCTTATTTTCAATGGATGGCAACTCTGTCAGTGTGCAAACAAAACTCAAACAGCACACTTATGCCCTGAAGAATGCTTTAGTGCAAGGAGGCTCTTGTTCACCATCTGACTGTGCCCCAAAATGGATCCTGTCCTATCTTGCTAGATCTATTCCTGGTAATAACCTTCTGCTTGAGAAATACCTCCCTGTATTAAGGACTTTTGGGTTTTTTTCTCAAATCGAAGCTCTTTCTTTACCTTCATCTATTAGTTCTCGATTATTTTTCATAGAGCTATTTATTTAATATATGCATACCTTTTACTTCCAGATTGGCTCAGTCTTTGAGAAACAAAAACAGCTTGTATATTTTGTAGTGGAGTTTAAGGCTGAAGAAGACTGCATGACATTTCAGGGAAAACTGAAAAGTTTGAATAGGATTTTAAAAGCTATGTTATGCAAGATGGAATTGCTAAGGTTTGTTCTTCAGTATAAACATGTACTGATTGTTTCTGTCAGCAGTATTTCACTGTTGCTTTCCCCTACGACAGCCTTACATTATTCATAACTTAAAATCTATTCTTTAAATTTTCAGTTATAAGAGTTTCCTGGCGGGGGTCACAGAATATGAAGGGAAGTATTGATTTGAAACATTTAAAATATAAATGAAGTTGTTTAGTTCTTCTGGTACATGGAATATTATAGTCACTGGATCAAATTCGACCCCCCAGCATGCCTGTTTTCATAGACAACAAAAACATGTTCCTAGCCTCTCAGTGGACACTGCAGCATCTGTGTGAACATTCTTTGATTTACCCAGTATTTGCTAAAAACAAACATGAATAATAAATGTTCCCAAGCACTTGAAGGCCAAAAGCAATCACTGTTTTATTCTAGTCTGACATTAGGTCAGAATTTTAAGACTTTAAAATACAAGGCTTTAAAACTACCAGCCCTTTGTCACTTCAACTTCCCAAAGCAGTATCAGCAACCCCTTTTCACAGTGACATACACAAAGTCTCTTGTCCTATGTCACATAAGTTTGTGGCCAGGACAGGTACTAAACCCAATGGCAGAGCTATTTTGGCACTGGAGGAAAACCAGCATTGGTGGTACCACGATGGGCAGGCCTGTATGTGTGCCCACAGGTGTCACCTGCTCGTGCCCACAGGGGTCACCTGCTCACTGCTCCAAGGCCAGTGCCAAAAGCCAGGTCCCCTCTGCCTTTTACCATCTGAGGTCTCAGAGCTCCTTTCCAGCTGCCTCTGTGCAGGACTGCCCAGCTCTGGCCACCCAAATCTGACAAGACCACATCAGCCATTAGGAGTCACACCCAGACACCATCTGGGGATCACCTTGTAGGTCTCATCCAACTCAGTGTTCTGTGACTCTGCAATTCCCTTTAGATTTTACTTCGATAAAAAGCAAGTGAAAATGGGACCATTTATCACCTATCTCAAGCATTGTAATACTGAAAAGTATTTTCCCATCTTTGACTTTAACACAACATAATAAAACATTTGCAGTTCTAGCCAGTTTATTGGCTTCAAGATAACAATAAGTATTGTCTATAATTAAAAAGTACTGACATATGGTATTTCTGAGAAAGAAAATAAGCTTTCTCTACACAAAATCAACAATTGAAGTACATTAGATGAAATAAGAATTGTTTTCCCAAATTAAAAAGATACACTTAGGACTTTATTTCCTAACTGTTTAAAATTACTCCTAACATGTAGCATTGTGTTTGTTATAACCAACTGGGCTAGAAATAGGGTGACCCAGTATCTTTTTTTCAGTATCTTAAGTTAGCTGTAGGATGCTAAGTTGCTTTTGGCATACTTCAGCAGCTCACTTTTCATAGAGTTTTCTTCAGCAGGAGAAAGGATTAGTATTTTTGAAGTATAAATTATTCACAGAAGAAAGTTCTGTCTGGGATGGCTGAAAGTATCTTCAGAATTTAACCCACATTAGTAAATACTTTTGACTAATTTTTCTAAAAACTCAAAAGAGGCACAATTTTTCCTTTGAAAAAGTTTTTTCTTTAAAAATTGTGAAAAAATATTCTAAAATGCAATTTAGAATCTGAAGATAAAACTACATATTTCATTTGACACAAATGATTTTTTTTTCTCCAGTTTTTCTTTCAGTTCAATCAGTGATCTGAAAAAAATCAATTACTTGCAATGGCACTACTGGCAAATAATTCTTATCATAATCATTCCAGAGGGAATTATTCTGTGACAAGGAGCTTATATTGTTTTGAATTTAGAAGTTAAAAAATTGAGGCTAGCATGATAAACCCTGAGAAATGCTGTTTTGTTTTTACACTTTTCTGTTTCAAGTTATGATTCCAACTGAGATGAAAAACCAAAAGGAAAAAAAAAAGGCAAAAAGAGAACTGTAAAAGCTCTATGTGTTTTAAAGTAGATTGGGAGTGTCTGCTTTGATAATATGCAGCTACCAATTCCCAGTTACTTTAGGTGGAGCTGTAAGGTCTAAGCATTTAAAAGTCAACCCTAATGAAACACAAGAAAACACCAGGAGAAAACTAGTTTTGAAATCTTTACTCAGCTTCCCCGTCCAGCTCTGAACAGGTTGTTAAGCGCTCTCAGCCTTGCTGGTTTAATGAGAGAATGCTGGTTTAATAAAGAGAATAGAGCTGCCTTGTAATTATCCTTAAAGCTGAAGTTCATCTACGTGGTTTTTCAAAGAGAAATCCGTTAAGCTGCGCCCATGCTGGGCACCCTGCTCTCCTTCCCCTGGCGAGGCTGGAGCAGAGGCAGCAGCAGGAGCTGGCAGTGCCCAGTGGCCCTGGGAGCCCTGGCAGGGCTGCAGGGGGACAGAGGGCACCAAGCCTGAACGCAGCAGCACCTGGAGGCAATGTCAGCAACAACCAGCAGGACACAGCAACAGCAGGACACACCTTACCTGGGTAAAAAGGTGCCTTAGCAGGTGGTTACAGCGATGAACCTCAGGCAGCGGCTTCTGCGCAGATGAGATGGAGGCAGGAATGAGCATGAAGAGAGGAATGTTAAGCTAGTTTTCAGAATCAAGCATTAGTCTGCACAATTCAAAAATATTTTAGATATTTATCATTTAAAAATATACACCAAGAGGACAGGACACTAAGACATATGCCAGAAGTTTTCATGTCTGGATTCTCAAAAGTCTGAAAAGACAACCACCTGAATTACATTTCTATTTATGCCCTCACTTACCTCAGCAGTTTTTCTAAATGTCCAAACAGTGCCCAGACATCTCATGGTGATATTGAAAATAAAAGAGTGCTTTTATCAGTATTTTTTGACCTTTCCCGGACACTTCTTCTAAAAAAAAAAAAAAAAAAAAAAAAAAAGAAATCTGATTTTTAATGTTTAAAGTACTTACAGACTGGGCTTTTCAGGGACTGTTAGGTCACACGTAACCATTAACAGAACTTAACTGGAAAGAAAACTTAGCCTTTGTTTTTTTTGTTTTTGTGCCTTATTGCTGGTTGTGTTTATTGGTGGTTCACCTAAAGGAAAAGGCGGACAACATACATAGCAAAAAAACCAGGGATGTGTTCAACAGACCTTTTATCTTTGGTTAAAAGTCTGATTTCTTTCTGGCTCTTTTCAAAGAGAAGTAAGCAGGTCTTCTGATGACCTGCCTGAAGCTTTTCTGCTGGCTCCTTTCCCTTGTTCCAGCTCCATATTCTTGCATGTCCTGCATAGCTCCTGTCACCGGGGTTGAAGCATCATCTCTGGCAGGGTTAGACAGTCTCCATAAATTATTCTGCTTTGTGTTTGCTTTTTTCTCAGTACAACTCATCTTTTTGGAAACATTTTTTTCCCCTGGCCTCTGTGTTTGTTTGGAAAGGAGGTGAAAATCTCCTTAGGACTTTTTGATTTGTAAAATCTTCTCACCTACAGACACAAGCATAACAAGAGGGATTTAAAGTTGAGCTGGTCACAACAGATGGCTATCAGAGAATAAGCAGGGGAGAAAGCTCCTCACTGAATCCTGATAGCAGCACCCACAGGAAAACCTTTCCTGTTACTGACTGCAGGAGCAGGACCTGGCTAGTCATTGCATTTAAGCTATCAGAGGTCTCACCTTTTCAGGTGATACCTGATGCCAAAAGCCAGTGTGGGTGGGGTGGGCTGTTCTGCACCCCTTCTGTGCCTACTTGCAGGGACCCTGCCCTCCCAGCTCTGCAGCTGCCTGGGGTGCAGAGGTTCCACCAGCAAGGACAGCAGTGAGCCCTGGACACCCCCTGCTCCTCCAGGAGCACTGCTCAGAGCAGCACAAGGGGTATTTCCTCTCCCTTGGAGGCAACCAGTTACAGTCCATACCCCACTCTTCCATGTATACCATCCACAGCAGTGACTACTGGGGACACGTTTGAGCTTTTAAATGAGTCTTTGGGAGGTCTCTTAAACAGAAATGCTTTAAAACTTTTTAAGAAGAGCAGCAGATGTATGGCTTCACAGAGCTGGTTCCCCTGGTGTTGAATTCTGTGTGCACCATGGTCCTTATGCTGCTTTTCTCAGTTATAGTCCCACAAAGGTTACCAAAATCAGTATGAAATTAACCTTGTTTGTTTCTCATGTAGCAGAAACACTGCTCTTTTGACAATAAATACTTTGTTCCCTACTGTGATACAATAGTTGCTATGCCCTGAGTCTTTTTCGAGGTTAGTAAAGATATTTCTGCTTCAGCCAGGTCTGTCCTGCATCAGTCATGGACACAAATTCCTAACAGTTCACTTGGGGTATTGCTGCATGCAAGAATAAAATTTCTCCCACTGCAGACAGTTAAATGACATTTTTGAATGGGATTTGTAAACCATGTCCACTTGGATGGTAATTTAATGGCCACAATTTTAGACCTCCCACACAACAAATTGTTCCTTTTCAGTGTTGTGCTGGGAAAAAGAATTTGGGACCAGCTGGCAGCTGATGCTGTGAAATACTACTTACAAATAAAGACAGGAAGCTTGGCGTAATCACTAGCATCTTAGAGCAGCTTTCTTGGGAGTGCTGCTGAGCAGATGTAAGACTGATGCTTATTAATTAAACTAAACCCAGAAAAATTGATTTCTCAATAAACTTGAAAGTGATGATGCACATTAGCACAATGCCGGGAGTTTCAAATCCAGTGTTCAGATTTTTAACAGGAGAAAAGAGAAAAAAAATTGACTCCTGAACTTAACTTCTCTTTTTAAATTTTTAAGCTACAAAACTTTGCAGTGATATATTGCTGCACCTTTCTTGCAAGGTTTGTGTACCACATTCTTAAATCTAGCAGGCTCTGGTAGAGACTTTTACAATTGCTGCAATACAGCAGTTAAATTCTGCTGGCAGTATTATCGTGGTTAAGATGGAAGGTGGTTTTCAGGTATCTTTTCATGTCTGTTGACTTGTTGATAATGATAACTTCCCAATGATGGATGGCAAAATAAAACTGGCTAAGAAGGACGTTGGACAGCACCAAAGAATTTAAAATACCAAAAGCTTTTCTTTCCCATTATCCTGATAGCAATGAGCAGTTGTCAAATCTCAGATAACATGCTCCCTAACTTCTTTGCACTGTCAGACAAACAGTGGCAGGGTACTGCCATGCAGACTGTGTTATTCCAGTTGGTGGGTGGAGAGAGATGTATTCTTGTCCCAGTACACCTTGCCACTCTGACATGCAACACTACAGGGAACTGAGGATATTCAGGTTTTTACCATCTCCTAGTTCTTCTTGATATTTAGAGCAAACCACTTAAAACAGGAGATACATCATGGCAACTTACAACACCAGAGCTCTGTAGTACCTCTGCAACTCCTGCTTCCCCCTCTGCCCTCTCAACCCATCCCTGTGTCAAGACATTGATTGCTGTGTGAAGTACAGCAATTTAGTAGGTGAGACTAAAGGGATTCCAGTGAGAAAAAAAAAAATTCTCAAGTGAGAGAGAAAGAAAAAGCAAAACTACTTGTAACACTGACCTACTTAGAGTAGGTGCTTTTTCTCAGTTCTTCATTGGTAGTCTGGGAACCTACCAAAACAATCACTAGTGTTAAATGACCAGTTGGTAGCACTGGAAGAAGCAGTCATTCTTGGCCTTGATCTTCATCTTCACAAGAGGTTTTGCTTCTTCTCTGGGAGAGACATGACCACCTTTGTCAGCATCCTTCATGTAGGTAAGAGAAGCTTCCTGTTTCTGAGGTTAAAGATTAGAGCAAAATAGATGCATGGAAACAATGTGGAATACTGGCATCCTGCCTTGTCAGCAGTCCTGTCCCTAAGCATGTCACACCTGGGCTCCCTATCCTTCACTGATTCCCAGTTTCCATCCCATGATTATTCAAGGCCTTGGACCTGCCATTGAAAATTATAAAAATATTATCTGTCGTTACCTAAAAATACAGCCACCGAGCTTAGGATAATATGAATGAAAGCTGGAAACAAATTAGGCTTCATTTCAGGCAGTGTGAACTAACATAAATTCATTGAATTTGCAGGAGCCAGATGGATTTACATCAGCTAAGAATCTGACAAAGTGTGTTCACGAGTGAAAGTATTTGCAGAACACGCTACTGGCAAACTAGCAGATTTTATAATCACTTTCTTTATTGACAGATTTCTATAAAAACTAATACCTCAGAAGAAAAAAAAAAGCAAAAATGAATGTTTAGGAAGGGGATGGAAGTTAGTTTTCTACAGCAGCTAACAGCAGCTATATATTCAGACATTTATTTCTGCTTTAACACTTATAGAATATGGAATCGAAGTTAGAAAAAGCATGTGTCCACTCCACTTGACTAAGTTTATAAAAGTATTTAATGTTAAGATTTTTTTTCTGTGGTGAACTGAAATAACTTGGACTCATAACTAGCTGTTCTGTTCTATTACACATAAGCATCAGAAGATTACTTTTAGACTTTGGATCTAAGAAACTGAAGAAAGTCTGAATATTTTCTAAAGTCAGAATGTCTGTTGGTCTGTGACTTGTTTTATGCAGTCACAAACTCAGAACAGTTATAAATGCTTAGCTACCAAGGCATTTGCTTAGGTTACTGCCTCCTCCTTTCTGTGTATGTGATGAGTGCTGTTGATCTAGGCTGCAACATTTTCAGTTGCCTCTGTTTGTCTGGAAGGCTGTCATTTGGTAAACTACTGCATTTCAGAAACATTTATAGTTTATTTGGCAAAGTAGGGTAGCTTTTGGCCCTCTGTCTGAAAAAGGCAGGGGAAAAGGAGAAGCAAAGCCAGGACCTACCTCAATGATATTCTGCTTCAAAAGGAAGATAGTATGAATCTATCAGATAATAATCAATCTTAATGAAATACAGGTTGAGATATAAATTGATCAGTAGTGATGCTGCAGTTTTTTGTATGGCCAGCATTTATCTGACAGTATATAGAAATGCTTACAAGCATATGAACAAAATAAATCTTATTAATATTTAAATTTAGCACTTGCATACTCTTATTTTTGGGTTGGCTTAGTGCAAATAGTGGACAATTCCATGCCTAGCAAGCTTTCTGTGAGCCTTGGGACTGAGGGAATTATGCTGCCCTTTTGGACTGTGTTTTCTTTTTTAATTTCAAGCTCTCCAAACTGCTTGGAAGTAGGCCACTGAGAAAGCAAAGCAAACATGCTCTCTGTGCCTCGGCTTTGCCATTCCCCACTAGATACATTATATTCAGCTGAGGGAGAATAAGGAGCTATTTTCCCCAATTTTCCATGCTGCCTGTGGAAATCTAATTCAATTTCCTCCCAAATTTAGCACTGAAAATGAAACAGTAAAGAATAAAGTTGAAGAGGCTTCTATAAATCTCTGGATTCTAAGGTACTAAGGTGCAGCAGGATTACTGAGCACAGGTTAAACTTCTTTTCTAATCACAAAGCTACTTACAGATTTAAGAAGCTTAAAAACCTGATCCACCATTAGTCCTTGCTTTGCAAATGAAAGAATAATATATCTACCTATACAAAGTTATATTTGTTATTACTGAATTTTTTTATCCCTTATTATTGATGTGGCCCTATTCCACAAAGGAATTTTTTTTTTCAGTGAGAGATTACGATGTATTAGATAAATTCAGGGAAAAGGACAGGGAAAAAACTGGTGACCAAATGCATTGCCAGAAATAAACAAGTGAATAAAAGGACTTACATTTCATTACTCTCACTATAGTGGCTACATTTAACTATCAGACCACAGGGGTCATATTCCTAATGTCCAGAAAAAGATGCAGTGCCCTCTGTGCATTTAGATTCCATACATCAATGTGGACCTGAGATACTCATATGACTCAAAAAAAATATTAATAGAAAACAGAAGTTACTTTTTTGCTTCATGTGAGCCAGAACATTTGTTCAGCAGACCTACTTGCAGCCAGCAAGCCATGCCATTTTCTGATTGTCAATTGTCCTTAGGTGATTTTGACCCTTTTAGCTCAAAACTTCAGATAGGGAGTCCTTACAGCGAGCATTGGTAGCCAAGATTGTGATAATTATCTTGTTACTGCTCTGATCAAAGTGTGTCTGCTTCATCCCCACAGAAATGAATTGCCCAGCAGTCATTTTATTTCTTCACAACAGTATCCTTTATACTTGTTTTTATCCCCACAAAATCTATTATGCTTAGAAAACTACAATAAAGATCAGCACACTTTGGGGTTTTGGCATGATATGGAAAAATCTTACAATATAATGAATAATGTTTCTGAGACTGTGAGCCTTAATGAAAACGTGTTCACTTGTCAGAGAAAATCAAAGAATAACCAGACTTACCTAAGTAATGTACACTCTTGTACACTCAATGTACCCTTGTACACTCAATGGTGCAGGAGTTTTGTAACTTACCTATAAATACAGATTTTCAAGTTTTGAGATTCAGTGGCAAAGATTTCATGGTATATTTTGATTTTTGCTTTCTCAATTTACATCTCATCCTCCTTCCTGGCTGAGGTAACACTTCAAATGTATTTGTAATGTGGAATTTTCCTCTGTCTACATTACATTAGCAAACTAAACCTCACTGGGGAAGCTGCCTCAAGGTTATTAATAAGCTTGAGAGGCATAATGTAGATGACAGCCTTAACACGTTTGATGCCATGATAAACATGGCCAGGTCCTTTAGGACAGCTGTAACAAGGTGCTGGAAGTAGTTGCTAGCACTGGGGAGCTGACTAAGGCTCCTAACATTGCCAACAGTGTTTTAAAATGCCTAATTAAGACTGTGTGGGGATGGTATTTTTCGTTGTGTGGGCAGTAATGTGAAGAGCAAACACACCAACTCCTCTGCGAGCTCAGGCTTTGCTTACCTGGGAGCAGGGAGACGACTCGTGGCGTGCAGAAGCGAAGAGTCTCTGTAGAAGGCTTCCAAGTTGGTTTCAAGTGAATTTTCTAAACTTTGGCAATGACCTAGAATGATTCAAAGATGTAACTAAGTGAGGAACATATGGCTAGTTGTTAAAAATGTATCAAAGAGCTCCTCTTGTCTTTCTTTCTCGTGAATGATCTCTTGAACATCAAGGATCCCCTCACGTGCCCCCAGTCTGTTGGTTGGCGCTCCCCTGCGAGAGCGTCGGCACGCTATTAGCAATTACCTTAGTGATATTTACAGCATTTTAATGTCACTTGCCTGTATGTAAATAGAGTCTGTGAGGAGCACAGCACACCCAGGGCTCCCACCACAACAGCACTGCTCCCTCAGTGCGCCAGAGCGCTCCTGTGCCTTATGTAACTGCCAAAAATATCATTTCAATTGCTTTATGACAAAATAATGAGTCTGTCAGAGATGAGTGGTCAGAAAAACAAATTTGTTCTCCCACACAATTAGGGTTTATAGCATTGGACAGCAATATCAATCTCCAGTGATTCCAAATTGAATTTGGACGTTGAGGGAAATGTGTTCTTGCGTGTGCTATAACCAGGCTGCTTAGCAGGGGGAGTCTGTGCAGGTTGAACTGGGAAGATGGATATCCACTGTGCTGCAGAAACACCAGGCTGGAAGTTTCCAAATGCAGACAAGTTTTGTGGGGCCATAGCATTCACTTCCACAAGCTCAGCACTGACAGAGCTGCCCCACCAGGAGCAATAATAAAAAAGTCTGCAAAAACTGTCACCAGATATAAATGGCAGACAGCTTTTTCCTTCAGGTAGAAAGCCATTTCAAGGCCTACATCTCTCCCTGCATGACCTAATTGCCCATGGAGTTGTTGATATTTATAATCATGGAATTTAGTCATTCTCTGTAAAGTCATACAAGCATCAGACCTCAGCAGTGCCATTTACAGTGAGCATGTACTGTATCTCAGAACTGCACTTTGCCCTTAACATTTGCTGTGTCCTTACATGAGATTTTGCCCTTAAGCTGTTAGCCAGTGCAGTGCAGAGGCTGCAGCACAGATCCTCTTCTGTTTTCTAGACCTTAACCTGTGCTCTCAAACCTGCTGTACTGATTACAGCTCCCTCTGTCATCCCCTTCTCTGCGCAGGCAAACCCATTTGGTGTGCCAGCAGCTGCTACCCACCCACTGCCACCCAGTAATTGCCTTTCTGGGTGTGTGTACATCATACCCTGTACAGGACTTGGACTGTCTTCTTTGCATTTCAAGATACCCATGGAATACTGTCATATGGAACCCAGTACACTGGAGGTGAAATCAGTTTTTTAGGTTTTCAGACTTTCTCCATTCTTATACAAGCAGCCAAAGCAAGCACATTCTGCCAATGGAAGCATCAACACAGTCTATGTGATTGTTGCATTGAATGTGCTTTGTATGTAATTAAACCTTTTGTTAGTATTTCAGATTGACAGCAGTAACAGCTACAAACAGCCTTCAAAGTAAGTGGTTAATGAAATTACAAATGGTACCTGGGATTTTCAGTAATAATTTATCACCATGGATATTCATATAAGATAACAAAATCCTTCCTGCTCTCTGGACTAGAAAAGAAAGGTAATCTTCCATAAGAAAGAAATTCATTTGGGAATCGTCCATAGGAAGCTGATTGCACATCCTGAGTGATCTCCTGGGAGCCCAAGTCAGCTCCCAGATCAGTGGTGCTCAGCTGATTGACAGCTGAAATTCCTGAAGTCCAGACTGTGCTGCTGTGTTTTCACTCCGCTGACAATCCAGTGGATCTCATCACAAGAGTGGCTCTCTCATGGTCTGTCTGGGTGCTGCTTTTACCAAAATAGCCTTCTTTCTGTAACCCTAAATATTGCTGTTTTCCTTACTGCCTATCCTGCAAATAGAAGCAGCTTTTTATTGTACTCTAGTCATCTCTCAGCCCTGCTATGCTCATTTACCTCTCTCAGTCATCCAGAGAAGTCTGTCCCTCAAGCACAACACACATTTCTCTTTGCAGAAGTCTCTGAGACTGTGCATATGTAGACTCTGATGAGGTCCCTGGGACAGATTGCCCAATTCCTAGTGCACCCTTCATAAAAAACCAAAAGCATATGAAATATTAATTCCCTGTTTCTCTCTCCACATACACCACAGATTTTGATACTGGCTTGGTTTTCCCCAGACACAGTACCCTCCCATTTGCTTTCTACAGATGCTTCTTGTTCTCTTTCAGTTTTAGCACTGCCTGCATTTTACACACATTCACTGTTCAGCTACAGCCTTGATTTGCAGTGGAAATCATGATCAATCTCTTCAAGATCTGTCAAGTGGCTTCAACAAAAAAAAAAATGGTGCAAGAGGAGAATCAGAGCTGCTGGTCTTCAGTCTTCTGAACATCTTATGTTACTTAGGCTTCCACTCTTTTACTCCTTTTATATAGTTGCTGACACTAACAAGACTATCAGTTCAATCGCTTCAGATTCTATTAATCTACAGTTTTTTCATACTTGTATGAAAATAATCATGAGCCAAACCCAACTTTTCTGTTGCCTATACACTAAGAAGGCAAAGTTTTTACCACACATTATCTGATCTTTTGTGAACTGGGTTTAGGGGGCTTTTAAACATTTCTCTTTGTGCCTAATAAAGCTAACGCTTATTAAGTCAAATTTGACATTTTTAATATAAATGTACTTTTAACCTTAATTTTAGCTAGTCTTGTAATAAAACATAGTGACCACATTTGTTCTTTATCTTCTCATTAGAAAGTGTATACAGCCAAATTTGAAGTATTCTAAGGATTATTTGGAAATTCACCATTGTTGGCTCTTTTTTTGCTCAGTTTTTAATGTTAGATTTGGGCTATCTGCTGCCTACAAAAGTTTTAGATCAGTCCTTTATGTTTTTTGCAGTGATCAGACTTATTGTTTCTTTTATACTCTTTAAATCATACTCCTAGAAGTCTGCATTGCTCTCTCCACATAGCTTTTTTTTGCCTATTTTTTTTGGGGGGGGGACATGCATTAAAATTTCATTTGCTGGGTTTTTTTCAGTTTGTTATTATTACTTGGAATTTTATTTTTAAGACAAGATGCAGCATTCTGGGTAATTCTGCTGGGAAAGCCTTCAAAAATACATATAAAGCATATAAATAAGTTGATCTGTATAAAGACACTGATTGAATGAATCTTTGATTATTCTACTGGTTTAGGACAAGAAAAGCCATTTAGCAATTCTTCCATTTAGGAAGCTAAGTGGCTAAAATGTCCCTACTTTGTGTATTTTGGGCCTATTTAGTCTGAATGCCCATATGGGAGTTGTAGGTTTTAAATCTCAGTTAATAGGGTTTTAAAATTTGACAGGAGGTTGCCAGCTACTTCTAGAAGAAAATGCATTTTGCTGTTTCTGTGCAAAGCTGCCTGTATCTGGTACAAACAGCCCTCCAGGATGTCTCACAGTCTGTCTGGCAGGGCTTGGTGGCTGCAGTGACACGAGATGCCTTGTGCAGGACCCTGCCACGTGCACCCCAGAACAGCTGCCTGCTGTGGGTGTGGGTGCTGCACCTTGGGCTGAGAAGCAATTCCTCTGCAGCAGTCTTGACCTAAGTTTAAAAAACAGGCTCCAGGATGGGCAGCAGAGCTGTGCTGCCCGTGGGAAATCTCTTGCCTGGGAAATCAGGAAAAGGAGGAGGCAGTCTGTAAACAGGTGGGACACAGAGGGATTAGGGCAATTGGGCAGTAAAAGGAATTGGTGAGGCTATATGGGAGTTATTTGTGTGTGTATTTTTATATATATCCATACATATAAATACATGCTTATGTTTTACATATATATCTGAAGAGGCGTGGCGCAGGACTGGATTAGAAGCAGAGGAGGATTGAGAAAGCCAGTCCATCCAAGACTTTTACCCATGCAAGCAAAACTAAGGAAGGGTCAGTCTCTCTTCAGGAACACCTGACAAGCACAGAATCTAAGAAGTGCAAAGAGATTTTGCACAAGATTTTGTGACACAACTATTTTTTATTTTCATGTGCTTGTTAAAAGAGCTGTGAATATTTACTCCAATTAGTAGATTGTAGATTACCTTTATCTTCCCCCACCTCAGTTCCTATACAAGTCTGCAGCACCCTTTCAGAGCACTAGGTACTACAGCTTTTCCTCAGAATCAACCACTTCTTTCTTCTTGCCTAGATCAGTTTGCTGCCTCTGACACTGAGTCCCTACAATAAAACAGAAATCTGCGTCTGAAAGAAATCCAGTCCCTTCCTCTCTCTAATTTGTTTTATTTACTTGACAGTCTCTCCTGCTTTTCCCCTCTATTTTTTGGTCTTGTTATTACTGTATATCTGTCCTGTTTGGACTGTTCCATTTTCATATTCCTGTGGACAGCAAAACAACCCATGGCTTTTTTTAATAGCAGTACACTTTACCAAAATGTTCAGTGCCTAGTGAATAGATAGATGTCATTCACTGATGCCCAGACAAGCATCTTTCATTCTGCTATGGCAACTCACTAAAAATTCACAATTGATTTAGTCTTCAAGAACACACATTTTGTAAATTGTGTAAAAATTACTCTCTTTCTCTGGTCCACCATACTGAATACATTTTGGTCATTTCAATTTTAAAGGTGTTGAACCTGTTTCTCTTTAGAATGATCACTGCTCAAATAGCAGCTTCATTCATTTCTAGCACAGAGGAGAATGCTCCACCATCTACTGAATTACATATTCTTGTGGATTTTCTCCAGCAGCTGCTTATGACAACTGCAAGCTTGTTTTACCCTGGGGATATATATGTATGTGGCCAATTGCTTCAGGTCATATTCCTTCCAAATGGAAGTCAGCTTGACAGCTGTTAATTTGCACTTGGCCATTCCACGTGTAGTTTTGCTCTAATTATTGGTCAGTGTATGGAACAGGTGACAAATGCCCACATGAGAACCCTGTAAATTACTAGATGTACAGTCATTAGGAAAACAAACAGGAAAGGTCATTAAGTACTGGTTTTCTCTCCAGCCCCAAACAGAAATAGATTTTTGCTGGTTTTGACATCCATTGGAAAGGGATGGAAAGAGGTAAAAATACCTTATTGTTTATGAAAGCAAATTCCCATTCAGTAAGTGTCCTAGTTTCAGGAAAAAAGAGGAATTTAAGGAAAATAAAATTGTTTTAAGACCAGATGCAAAATCTGGTTTATCAAATGATTTTGTCACAAGGCTTGATGAGCTTTCTTTCCCAAGTAAAACTAAATGTGCCTACCAAAATAATTTGTCGAACCTTCAGCTACTACAGCTAAATTAAAGCAGGAAATTTCCTTTCTGAACAAGACAGTACTTGCTGAACAAGAATGGCAAGACACCATTATAATGAGCTTTCTTTCTACTGAAGTGTGGTATTGCAGAGGATATTTACACGAAGTCTGTTTTCTCAAGCTCCCCAGGTATAATTTGGACTGTAATTTGGGCCAGATTCTGTAAGGACAAAAGCAGAGGACTTGTTTTGCTCCTGGGGATAGTAACTCTTGAATTTTTGCAAGATTATAGACCTATCTGTAAAAAAAACTATGAATCATTTATTTATTCTCAGTAGAGCTGCGTTAGTGAAAACAAGATTCAGCATCTTGGAGTCTTAGTGACATTTCTGCTTTTAGACCTGTGTGAGCTGAAGATCTGCAACTTGCTCTTTGCAGGGATGTCTTATGATGTCATGCTTTGACGGTAGAACAATACCAGAGGGAAGGCACACAGATCGAGCAGTTGCCATAGGACATGCTTTTCTAAAACTTGAACTTAAACTCACCTCACCTCTAAATAATATTCCACTCTGTTTTATTTTTGCCTTTTAAAATTAGGTGTAAGTGCAACCTTCATGCTACTGGCTGTAAAGAAGAAAACAAAAGACTACTTTGTGAATGTGAGCATAATACAACGGGCCCAGACTGTGGAAAATGCAAGAAGAATTATCAGGGCCGACCGTGGAGCCCTGGCTCTTATCTGCCTATACCTAAAGGCACTGCTAATATCTGTAAGTAGTTTTGTATAATAAGGATATTTCATTATTACAATTCTGCTCCATATCATGACTCTGAAGGAAGATTAATGTTTGCAAAGGTTTGTCATTTCCTTCTGACTTGGTGTGTATAATTGGACAAGGTGTCAATTTGTAAGTGCTAATTGTAAGTATACATCATCTGTGCTCTTACATGGTTGTAAATAACTTCCAGGAGAGCCACATGTTTGTATCCATAGACACATCCCTGGACACTGCACAGAAAGGGCTAAGGAATGAAAAAATTAGGACTCTTCAGATTAAAAACGCACACAGATGAGAGAAAATAGTGGGAATAACTGCAGTACTGCTCCAGCCACGGTGCCCTCAGCTCTCCAGTCATACATCCTTATTGTCTTGAGATTAGTGATACTCTCAGCTCAATGTGTGAGATCTTGCTCATTTTTTGTCCATTTAAAAAAGGGAGGAAAAAAACCTCAAGACAGATTTTTTTTTTTTGTTACTAACTAAAGACCTAAAGGTTGGGAAGCATTTCCCTGATGTTGACCTGGAGTCCAGATTCAGATGCACTCTTGTAGATCAAGTGTTGAAGAGGGAAAGCGAGGGCAAAACCTGAGGTTTTACTTCTGCTTGTTTCCAGCTAACAACCACTCCACAATGCTATCCAGCACACTTCCAGCACACTTCCATATTATCCAGAGCAAGAAGTTACTGACAGCTCTATTTTCTGGTCCTGGACAGGATTGGGTCAAAATAAATCATGGTGCTGAAAGAGAGGGCACAAAGACAAGTATAAGCATCAGTTCTCCCTTTCATGCATATGAACTGAGTAACAGACTTAAATTCCTTTGAAGAAAGGACTGAAAATGAGGATACCTTTTGACAGAAGTTACTAGCTTCTTTTAAGAAAGAACTCCACAGTTTTGCCCTGATTAAAAGCAAAACATTCATTTTAAAATATTAGATATAACAATTTATTGAAAAAGTTATTTGAGAGAAACAGAGTTATGTATGCAGCTGAATGAAAAGTTTAAAACCAGGAGCAGTGTGCAATGCTCAGAATGTTATCTAAGACTTCAAAGCAGCAGCTGTGAAGAATCAAAACTCAGAAATGAAGATCATAGGAAGCAGGACCTTATCAAGTAAAATGTGAGAGTAATAGACTAAGTAATAAACCATGAAGTATGGGGGCATGAAATTATGATAAAATTCTTACTGAGCAGAAAAAAATGAACTTCCAAAAAGCAGGGAAAAACATTTTGTAAGAGTATTCACTTTTTTTCGCCTGTTATAAAAACTGAGTGTGGCTCACAGAATTAATACTTTAAAGCTATGTTTGGGAAATATGGTGAGATTTACCAGGTTGATTTTAGTTAAATTCAGCTTACTGCGAGTTTTAGCTCATCCCCAGTCAGCTGAGCACACACCAGACAGAACAGTGGAATTAGCACCTACTGAAAGAGTGTCTGAAGCTTGTTAAATCTACTCTATGTTAAAACAATATCATTGAATTTCAGCAAATATACAGTTTCATCAAAAATCAAAATGCTTTGTAAATAATAGGTAGTCATTTCTGGGGATGATGGTGATGATGATAGCATCATGTAAACATAACCTTGTTTGAGGTGACGAATACTCCACTTACCCTCAAATCCTGACATCAGCAGTCATCAGCAGCAGGAATTTATGGCAAACAGGAAGAAGCATGAAGGATTTCTTCTTCACCTTCTCAGTTACCATGAAATAAACTGGCTTTCTGAGCTGGACTGCTGGGGTTGCTTGTTGCGGAACAGAGAGAGACACCCAGCTAAAGTAAGGTTGACCTCAGCGATACCTTGGCAATACATTTGGCAATTTCAAATTTTACTGAGACAATGAGTGAAAGGTATTTTATTTTGCTTGCCTTAAATTTTTTTCTACAGTTACGCCAGTACCTCCTTAAATAAGGAAGGAACAAAGAATAATGCGCCTCTGTTTACATCTGTTATACCATTTATCATTACACAGACTTGACCTTATCCACTCCTCCACTCTTTTTTTTAAATGACAAATCTTGATCTTTCTCATCTTACCATAAAACTATGCCACATCTCTGGTCATCTGTGCTTTTTCTTCTGGTTTTATGAGGTCATTTTTTAATTTGGTGAGGCTAAAACTACACATGATATTCTAGATAGGATAACAACATGTCTCTTCTACAATGACATAAAAATGTGCCTTTTCTATATTTTGTTGCTTTCTGGATCAGTCCTTGAGTCCTTTTTTAAGACTGTACCACAGTTAAAACATTTCTTCTGGCCTCAAGGCTGACTTACAGGACAGGTTATATGCTACAGAAACATCATATTTGAGTTCCTATAAAATACTTCTTGGAGTAACTTTTCCTCATGGCAATTCTTGTGCAATACCATTTACTTCAGATGCTAGCAGACTTTGAGAAAATTCCTCAGCAGGTGAGAATCTCTCTTTCTTTGTTGTGAATATCACTGAAAACAATTCATTTAGTATTCAATATTAAATTATTAATTACTCATAGTATTAATAATACCTCAATGGCCTATCTTCCCAGTTATCTCTCTGGGGCTCCTGCTTCTAGTATGATAGTTTTAACAAAAAAGAATTACTAACTTCTGTGTCCACTGGAAGTTGATTCTCGAAGTACTGTGGTTTATAATTAAATTGGCAGATTTTATGGCTTTTTTCCCATATCTTTCTCCATTGAGAAGATTTACAATTTTGAAGGATATCTTTCAAAAATTATCTACATTCTGTTGTTTTCAATTTGGCATTGGGGTTTGGACTTTTTTTTTTTTTTTGCTTATAAGAGAGCTAATTTTTGTAAGTTGCAGTATAAGAGATGAGTTATATATGATTATTCTGAGCCTCTCATACACTTGTCCCCAGCTGCTTCCATGCTGTTTGCACACATATCTTTTTAGATGTTCTTTTCACTTTTCTTTTATCTAACGTCCTCATTTTCGTTTCCTCGCTCTCTCAAAGTTAAATAATACTGCAGGATTTTTTTTTTATCCTTTTGCTTCTCAACAAGAATGTTGAATTTCAGAAGTGGTTCTCTGATAACTACTTCTTGAATTGTGTCCTATGCACTGCCTCAGAACTAAATCAGCTTGTCTTCTTGTGGGTTGTCTGATTCATTGGTACAAGCAGAAATCATTTATGGTATGTAAATCTTCATTTCTTTTGTCACTTCCTGATTTAAGGCTGTATGTGTTGGAGCATATGAAGTTGTGCATTATTGTGTAAACTCTCTGCACAGTCTGTGTAATTTCACTTAACTTGTTGCCTTTATGTCCCCATCATGTGGTCAGCAATGCAGCCCTGGTGTTATAGTCTCCCTAATCAGGTGTGGATTCTGAAATCGTTACTGGAACATGTTGATAGAAATAACTTCCCTTCATATATTACTTCAGTTCTCTGGAGGCACTTTGTATAATCCAGTAATACAGTGTTCCTTTGATACTTCTCCTTCCTCTAATTTTCAAAGACCATCTATTTCATCTAAAACCAAATTATTTAAAAATTTATATATGTTTGAAATTTACATGAATATGCTTAAATAAGATACAGTTAAAAATAGTTGTGTAAATGAAACACTGATTTTTTTTTCTTCTTTCCACAAAATAAAAATATACTCTTTCTTGAGATTCTCTGAATTTATGAAATTTGTTCAGATTCAACAAGAAGCTTAATGCCTATTTCCAAATCTTTCCCAGCTGTAACTTCTGTCATTTCTATTGCTCCATTTCTGCCATTTTTTTTTGTGGCCAATAAGATTTCATCAAAACTTTTCAAGCTACAGCTCCTGAAACAGAAGACCATTCCAGATTATTCCGTAGTCATAGTTGAAACCTTGACCCAAAGCTGTTTTCGTTATCCATTTATTTCTTCACCATTTGAAGTCACCCTGAGTTTTTTGGGAGAATGCAAAACATTTTTCCATGCTTTACCTGTGAAAGAAAGCAAGTACTCTGTTGTTTACTGGCACTAACAATATTTCTCCATTTGTCTCCACACAGCATTTATTTTATATTTCCACTCTATCTTATTGACTATTTTGTGATTACATTCATTCCCTTGTGCTGCCACTTTCTATAGATAGTTTTTTCTGCAATATGTTTTGACACACAAAGTGAACTTATTGAATTTCTCTCTACTTGGTATTACAGGATAGCTTTTCTCCTCAGCAGTTGTATGTGTCTGACAGCACTAGCCCTTTTCTTCCTCCTGTTGTTTAGATCACCTTTGGCACTTAGGTTCTTTGCTCCATCAGACAGAGCTGTCTCAGACTGCATTGAGCTGCCCTGCATCAAAGCCTGCTTGCTTTGTGTCAGTCCCTTCACCATCAATAACCTGTATCAAAAGTGCCCCACACTCATCAGAACCCCCTCCCAGCTGTTACATGACTTTACTAATTCAGAGTTCAACATGAAACAAAGCATTGACCAGGACATGGGAAATATTGGTGGTTCTTTTCAGTAAAGAGTCAGGCAGACAGTCTCAGTTTACCAAATTTCTCCTGCAGTGGGTCCCCTCTCCCATGGCACAGCAACAGCACAGCTTTAAACTTCCCTGAAAGGCAAAAGACTTACAAGGCATCTGTGCAGCACAGCTGCCACAGAAACAGTTTCTGGCAAAACTTATGGCACCTCCAGAAGTGCCCTGGTATTACCCTCATTGATGTTCACTTCTCCCCATAAATACTTGCTGACACAAAGCTATCTTGAAGGATCAGCATAAATGAAGTTGTCCAAGAAAAAAAAGTTGTCCAAGAAAAGACATTGTGCACATTGTGCTTTCTAGTCAGGAATCCAGGTAACAAGGATGCCTCTAACTAAAAGGATCACACTGCTTTCCAGTCAAAGCAGACTCATAAACTAGACAGTGTCCCATTTTCTAAGGACCCATTCTCCCAAGTAACTGGAAGTTTTCCAGTGTCTTCTTCATTACTTGATTTGAACGAATGGGACACTGATGTTGAAGCTATAAAATATTGCTCCTTGATGCTTTTCACAATGTGTTTCAAAGAGAAAAAAGAAGCCATCAATCAATAAGTATACAAAACAGCAAAGCTTCATATTGCTCCTATTTTATATTTATATTGCATATTAATATTAGCCCATGAAGCTTACAGAAGGTATAAAGCCACAGGAACATGTCACACAAAAGGCTAGAAAACCTTGTGTGAGGACAAAATTGCAGTATATCAAGAGCATTCATGTAAACAGAAGTGTCAGAAAAAACTGCAAAAATCTGCAACTGATAAACTCATTTTCCTTCAACTTGGTATCCAGTGCAATAGCCAGCAAAATATTGCAGGTACATACCTAAAAACAATGCATTATAAATAACATGCTGTATTTTTTTAAAAATAGGGCTTAAAAATTATCCTTCAGCACTCTACCCTCTTGCATGACCCTGCTGAGCTGGCTGTTTGTGCTGGCTGTGGTGACATCTGTTGCTGGGAAATGAATTGTTTCCCTACGTCACTGGTTTCAAACAACTCTATTTTTGCCATATACAGTGAAAAGGTGAAATGAAAGAGACTTCTGGTCCTTAAGCACCAGCAGCATGGAAAGGCAAAGTGTCTGTTTCAAGATATTCAAAGCGCCATAAATAGTCTGAGTTTCAGGCTTTTCAAAGTTTCTAATATTCTATCAATAAATTACAATTACTTGAAAAATAAAAATCCTTTGATCGCACTGGGTGTTTCCTAGACAGAGTTTTCAATACTGGTTTGGACTCACTAAAACATAACACAAAGAAGTCCAAATTTTAAAATATGTTACCCAATAAAACAATAACTATTTCCTCTGTCCCATTTATTTCTGGTGATATCATTTGGGAAAGGAGAGGTGAGGGATAAAAAACCTCAGCAAATCAGTTCCTTTTCTATTAATTCAATCTATACAGAGGAACAATTGCAAAATTAACAGTAGCAGGAGTTCTGGGGCTCTTGCAATGAAACAGATTAAATTTTCAAAGAATTTTCTTTCACTGTGTGTAATCCTTTGTCTGAATACAGGTTTAACAATGCATGAAAAGTTTACTCCTATGATCATAATGATCACACCATTTGAGGGATTACAAGACACCAGCATCATCGAGCTTCTCAGGGCTTTAAATTGCTAGAGAATTCAGAAGTTCTGAAATTGATGCTGAGCATCTGATGTTGCAATCATTCCTCAGTGGAAGAGCTGCAAAGGGAAGAAAGATTCACTGCAGGGAGTGCTGTCATGCTGTAGGGCAGATATTCTAGCAAAAGATCACATGAGGCATTAACATCTCTGACTCTGCTATGAAAAGCTCTATATTTTGTTCCTGTTTTAGAGTCCTGCCAGAAGCACATGCAGGCGCTGACAATGGAGGTGCTAAGAGAGTCTGCAGGGTATGACCTGCCCTGACACTGGAAGCAGCCGTGTGGTCCTTTTCACCGAAAGCTTGATCCATTTCTTTGTGTTAAGGATTTCACACTGACACAAACTAGAGACAGAATCAAAAACTTGCTTTCTTTGCTAGCATCTGATTTGCTTTTTTCTTCATCTGAATAGCCAGCTCCATGGTAGCTAAGAGCTAAAACAACCCATTTCTGGAAGTAGGGGAAATGAGAAAATTACAGGGCAGATGCTGAAGATCGTACGAAAGGAAAACACCAGATTTTTTCCTCTCAAGTAATGCATATATATTTAGATGCACTTACAGTGCACATGTAATATACCAAACCACCACCCTCAAGTCAAGTCAAAAATAATAAATAGTGACTTTCTCCTGCAATATTTGCAATTTCAGGGGCAATACCAACCTCTGAACTTATTTTTGATGCTTTACTTGATGTTCCCTCACTATAAATCTATTACCATTAATAACCATTCCAGTGATTTCAACTGGAAGATAATTTAGGCTGAACATTGTTTTGGTTTAACAACTGAATAGATGTAAATTCAATCCCTTTTTGTACCTTGCTCAATAGAACTGTCCATCAAAGGAGGCCTGATCCTTCATCTCTCTAACCTGTCCCCATCACTTCACTGCTGCAAAGTACTCACAGATTTCAGTACAAGGCTGACTGGAAACAATCCATGCCATGTAACAGACCAGGTTCAAGCCAAGGGTCAGCAGTGGTGGGATGACCCCACAGCCTGTGGTTGTCCCCAGCAGTGGTGGGATGACCCCACAGCCTGTGGTTGTCCCCAGCAGTGGTGGGATGACCCCACAGCCTGTGGTTGTCCCCAGCAGTGGTGGCACAGGCACAGCCCTGTGCTCAAACCCTTGCCTGCCTCCACACTGACAGAGAGGGAGAGCAGAATCACACCTCCTGTGTGTCTGATTACCTAAGGACTTGCACCAAATCCAGCTCAGCTGAATTCAAGAGCTAGCCTCAATATGTAACTCCAGATCTCACATAAACACTCCTTCTAAGAATAATTTCCCCATCATATGTGCATTTTTCACAGAGTGTTAATAAATCCTGCTTCGTGGCCCTACATAACCAGTTCCTTTCCAGACAAACTCAGAAGTGTCATTCTCAAGCTCTTTAGTAAGAAGGGCATAAAGTAGTGCAATATCAAGGCCAGTCACCTCACACAGGGATACCTGGTAGTACAAAAATCATCTGGTTACAGAAGACCACACCAACTAAGAAACTCTGTACAGAAATAGCAAAACAGCTTTTGAAACGGAACTGAAGATATCTTTGCAAGGTTAATACAGAGCCCTCAGGCTAGCAGGCATCTTGTGTTCATTATTCTCTGCCCAGGAAGCATTTATCATTATGAATTCATTGAAAATTTCGAAGTACGATAATATGAGGCAAGCAGACTTGCAGGAAAACCTCTTCCTCTGCTACAATCTGTTTAGGAGAGAAAGGAAAGGATATTTGTGTGTGTGTGTGTAGGAGACAGAGAGGTTTGAGGCGGGGGAGTATACCCAGAGGAAATACAAATACCATTTCACAGTGCAAGTGTGAGTGCGAGAGCACAGTTTTTGTCTTTTATCTAATATTTGCGTAGGTTCCATGAGTGTATAAAGGAAAATTAATCCTGCTAATTTAAATCAGCTACAATGACTTGCAAAAATTTAAACAAGCTGTTATTGAAACTTCAGGGGAAAATATTGGAAAATTGATTGTCTTTTTCATATTTAAAATAAGGGGATAGACATTTTCTTTAATTATCTTAACCAAAAAAAGCAGTTTTTGTTACTGTTAGAACTATGACCACATTGTTCTATTATGATGATATATCCATTTAGCATTCAATACCTCATGGTGCTAAAATTTTGGAAAATACACATTAATCTCAGCAGAAGTAGAAATAATTAAGTTTGCAAACAGCATCTGAGTGTGGGGCTGGGTGAGCAGCAGGTGCTGTTTGTGGTTCTCTGCCAGGCCACAGCTTCCACAGGATATAAAACCCAAGAGCTGCAATTCTGATGTGTGCCCCAGGATTCATGTGGTGAAACATAACAAGTCTGGGTGTGGTCCCCATTCTGAAAATTCTCTTACTTCAGCATTGTCTCAGCCATGCCACAAGTTAGGATTTTTCCCAGCTTGAGTCTGCAACCTTGCTTACATTGAATATCATTTATTCTCCAGACATTCCTTCACTTAATTGCAGGGCGAGGTCCATGCCATCTCTGAGTAAGGGATAATTTTAGGATAGATGTTGAAAGAAGAGTAGCAGATGTTTAATGGAGAAACACAGATTTCTGCAACAAAATGCATGGCACAAAAGTCAATAAAACTTTAAAAAGGCAAACTGTATTTAAAGAAGAGGATGAAAATACACAGGATTTCAATACCGGTCTGCAGTTTCTGACTAACCCAAGTTGTGAGCCACAGTCCCATTAACAATGGCATTTATTCTTAAGAAAATGGCATTTCATATCCATGGTCTTGTGCTACACACAAAGCCTAGCTTTCAGGGCAGACCTGACAAGAAGCTAGTTCTTGGGATTGCGTTATACAACACACTGCTTATCCAGTGAAGGTATTTTACTCCTTAACAGCCCCACCTCTTATGGTAAATATCACCTGTCTCTCGAATGGTTTCCTTGCATTATTTCAGTTTAGGAATTGAAATGAACACAGGAAAAAAAAAATCAATGAGAGGCTTAATCAATATGGCCAACCTGCTGTATTAGATTGTTTCACATAATTACAGTTCTTTTACATAGTTTAATTTAGATAACTGTCAGGTAAAAGAGGGAAAAATAGTTCTATACAATTAATGCAACAGAAGGTAACAGCTGATTTAAGCAGCTGGCCAAAGCAGTTAGCAATGCATCTATCCCTTGGTTAAATTACTCTCCTGGATCTGCATTATACATGCATGACTGATATTTTTATCTAGAGCATTAAACCTAATGGCTGGTTAGTTGAAATACAAAACTGTTCTGAACAAATTCATGAAGTTCAGAGAGCTGGTATAGATCCCATCTGTCAATGCATTTTAGTGGTCCCTGCAGCCCCATACTGAAAAATCTAAAAGACTTCATTTATAAAGGACTGGGCACGTAATGGCAGGTGCTTGAGTTTAACTATGTATTGGTAAAGTATTCTGAAGATGTTTTCAGAATCTTAGGTGTAATAGCTTAGCCAGCTACAGCAAACAGCTAACTACACTTCTCTGTGTTTTCTTTCTCTACAGGTATACCCAGTATTTCCAGTATTGGTAGTAAGTAATAAAACTAGTATTGTTTTGCCTTGTCATTCAGCTTCATGGATCTGATTTCCCAGCATCCCTTTCTGGTGTAGATAATGTTTCTCTGACAGCATGCCCTGTGGTGCAGGGCTGTGTATTGGCCTTTCTCCCTGGCATTAGCATGTAACTGTTATTACATGGTCAGAGACAATGTCACTCCTTACATCTGCATTCAGCCCCAGATTTTCTGATCGATTCTTATCAGCAGATGAGCACTGAGTGCTATAAAACTAGTGTGACACAAAAAATTAAGACACTGTTGCAGAGAAAGTATCTGTTGAGCATTTTGAAAAAAAGCATTTGCTAATAACAGAAGTATAGTAATTTTCATGTATGTATATGTGTGTGTACATTCAAAGAGCAAACGGAAAAGTTTATAAATGGAATAGCTTTCATTTCTATGAAGTAGATTAGCAAATGTAGCATATCTGCTGGAATCTGCATTAACTCTAGTGGGCTTTGAATTCGGCTTTACTCCGCAAAATAAATAGAATTGTGTTCCTTCACAGAAAAATGTTTTCCTGTATGCAATCAAAGTACTGAAATACAACTCTTAAACTATAACAAAACTGTGACACTGTTCCATAAATAACTACTATATGAATGAAATAGATGATTACTTAAACAAAACATATGAAGAGACCAAGTGACAGCAGCTGAGCTGTGAGCCTCAGCTAAGTTCCACAGCTGAGGAGTGCATACACATTAGTTAATTGCCAATAAAGCAGGGAGGGGCAAATGGGATCCTGCTGTGGCTCAAGGAAAGAATATTCCCCACAGCCTCAGCTTTGCAAATGCTTTGGGTACAACAGGACAATCACAGTTATAAAATATCACAGTTGTTAAATGCAATTTGCCATACCCGCTATCCAAGTGAAAAGTTTTTAACAATTAGGGTAAAACTGTCTCACTTTTTATGATGCAGGGTCAGGACTATCAATTTATAATCAACTCAGTTTACTTAAGCTCATGAATAGCATTGATTTGTTAAGCTTTAGACAGGCAAGTTAAATGCCATCAAAACTATCTCCCTTGCAAGTGCGAGCAGTTTTAGCAGATGAATACCACAGCATCTGTTTTCTGCTTTAAATAGAAAAACAGCATCAATGACAATAATGTGCAAATGAAAGCCTTAAATCTTAATAATGTCATTTGCCTGCTCTAGTGTCTCCTCTGGTATTTGCACGCCTGCAGATTCATAGTGATATGCTATTTTCAAAACTTTGTGTTTATACATATGTTTCATTACAAAAAAAAAAAAACTAAATGAAAGAGAATAAGTTTATGTCACCGTTCTCAGAAATATTCCTGCCATTAATAACAGAAATGGGATGAATGGGAAATGGCTCCTTGGAGTTTGATTGTGCTATAGTTTCTTAGTACTACTGTGTTGCATGGTCTATATGGTTGTGTTTTCACTTCACCCTCCATACAGCCTTCGTCACCACATCTACCATTTCTGAGCATCAGCAGATGTTGGCCTTTGAAAACTTAATAGGGAAACTCAAATACCTTTTGAACAATGGTGAGCTGAAAGGATGCATTGTTGACCTCTTTGTATTTTACACTGCAGTGATTAGTACAGTTTATTTATTACAGAGAAAATTCTGTTTAACATTCTATAGGAGATACAAGAGTTTCAGCAAATCTATGTTTTATCTTTAGTCTGCTGTAAATGTCTTGGGATAATACGTGGTAGAATTCAACATGTTTCTTTGCCTACCTAAAAAGGGTGAAGTATGAGCATCTCTTCATGAGCACAAGTAAATACTGCTTGCTTTTTCCATGTGTTTTTTCTTAAATAGCTCGGGGAATAAATAACTTTACTTGCTTAATGTTTTGGACACCTTTCCTATAACACAGGAATAGCAGAATTTTTGTTAAACAAGGATATAATCCATAAATTCATCCTGTTCTCAAAGAGAATTTAACAGAAGTCCAATTAACATACAAAACTAAACAAGATTAATTAGTCATGGCTGCTTTAATGGATTCTGCATGATTTTTGTTTTGTCTATGCTAACACAGTATTTGTTTTCATATTAGCAGAGTTTTTCCCCATCTGAGGGCAGGAAGTTACTCTCAGGAGATACAGTTTGGGTTTCATTTTGCCTGGCAGCAAACACCTACAGGGGGGTATTGGCTTTTGTGTTCTCCCAGCTTTTTTCTAGTTTATAAGGAGGATGGGGTTGGAATGGGAGGGATTAGAAACACTGAACTTCCAGCATGCAAAGAAGATGCCACCTCAACCAATGTTCATTTGACACTTTTTTCCAACTGCAATGAAAGCCAGCAAAGAAAAATAAAATATATTTACCGGTGTGCACATATATGTATTAGTCTCTATTTCCTTTTTTACCTCAAAGGATTTTATATTAAAGCAGCTTAGCAGTAAAATTTGAACACAAAAAAAGAGAGTGGTCATTAGTAAACATCCTTTCTGATCATCTAGAAGAAAACAAAGCAAAAAAAAAAAAAAAAACTGAGAGCTTTCCCATTAAGGTCATTTGTACCTGCTGTTGTCTATCAGTTGAATAATAGGTTCTCTGATCATTTCCAGCATTCTTGATTACAATGCTGGCTCTTTCAGCATTTTTCAGCCATGTCTGAAAAAATACTGGTGAAAATGTTAGCAATTAATGAGTCCCAAAACCATTTCATAATTTTAAGCAATGCTTATATACAGTATGTAAATATTCTGAAAACTGCATTAGTTTACTTGCTAAAATAATGATTGTACAATTTTACATAAAGCAGTGCATCAAAAATGTTCATTATTATGACCAAATACCAAGATTACTAATCTATACATGTATGCCTTCCAAAAGTTGAGTCTTCTAAGCTATTGCTTCTTTTTTTTCCATAAAGCATAACTCCACTAATTATGCTAAACAGTTTGTTATAGAGGGTATAATTAGACAGAGGATAAGATAGACATGATGTGCAAATAGCTCTGTGTGGTGATTATCACCTTAAAGCCTGCTGCTGGCAGATGAGTCAGAGTTTAGAGACAGACCATGCACCCAAGTGCAAGATGCAATCACAATAACCAAACAGTATTTTCTGCTTTGTTCTCTATGTTTTTGTTCATCCTCAGAGTCAATTTAAAATTAAGAGGGGTTTTTTTAGGATAATAAATGCAGGATGAAGATGTAAAAAAAAAAAAAAAGAAAAGAAAAGAAAAAGAGAATGGGCACTCTCTTATTTTATTGTTTTCTTAACCTTGAAAAATCTCATAGCTATTTTTCTGGAGCTAAAATAGTGTCTCAATGAGAGTAGCTTTATTTGTTTTTCACATTTGTAATGAAATTCTAATGTGGTAAATATATACTTTAAAAGGTCGTGAGAGCAAATACTAGTGGGTCTTTTTTTTTTATTTTTAATAACAACACAAAGGATTTTGGACCTAATTTTGCCCTTTTGCAATAACCAAGAAGTTCTCTTATTAAATCTTCAATCGTGTGAGCAAAGCCATTACCACGCCAAGCTCTGGACTAGTCTATACCCAACACATGTCAGCAGGGCATAAACATGCATAACTAGGTTGCAAATTACTTTTCTATTATTATTTGAGGTCAAGTTTTACAGAAAGCTGTACTGTTGAGAGACCATTAAGATATTTATCTCCTTAAAAACATTCAAATATTGTCTTCAGACTGTATCTATTATTTTGGACATATAAGCAAAATGTTCTCATTTCAATTTAATTGTATCCAAATCTGACCTTCTAATACATAATATTGTTAATCAGGCTTCCAGTATAAGGCAATCACCTTATCTAGATAACTGATTATAATATCAAGCCAGTATTTGTTTTCTCTCCTTTAATCCTTTGAAGCTCTTCAAATCTTTTGCTTTTAAAATTAGATTTTACACTATATTAAAACATTACTGAGCTGAAAGAAAATACAAACAGCCATTGTGGTATGATGTGCTCATTTGAATACTGGATCTGAGAGAAATTTACATTCGAAATAATTCAATTACGGATAGTTTTACCTGATAGCAGTCCCAACAAAGCCAGTTTGCTGCTATATAGCTAGGATGTGATCCTTGAAGGTGAGGAAGCAGAACTGAGCCCAGCAAGGAGCAGGAACCACCTCTTTGCTAAAATCGCTAGGACAAATTTATAAATAAATAAAGTGATTTCGAGGGCAGGGTCAGAAACCACCAGTGCTGCCCCAGGGAACACTGCAAGATCCTTGGGATGGGATCTGAGGGAGCCTTCATTTCAGTTTTGGTTTTGCAAGATCCACCAATTTTAACAGATAAGAAGAGCTGTGCTCAGCAGTCTCAGACACAGCCACTGACGGTTTAGAGTTGTTTCTTATTCCTCTTCCCAGTTTTCCACGATCATCTTGAGTTAGTTTAAATCAGTCTGTCAATCACATAGTGTTTTCAGTGCTTTTTGATTTGCTGTAATATACAGAGAACTACTCAGTTCATAGTTATATTTCTTTTAGCCACTGATAACTAATCCAGTTATAGGATACTCTAGAAAATATCAGCATTCCAATATGTACCATAGTACCCATGCAAAACACATGGCGCTTGCAATATGCAAATTGAGCTCAGTATCTCAAGGAAGTTTATAGTGAGCAGACATGACCCAAAAAAATATATTAAAATATCATTACCTATAAAGCTTGGGAGGAAATTGCCAGGAAAAAAATGCATTTGTATGTTACCCTCTCATATTTTTCTTTCTATTCCTTAAGACATGTAATCAGTTTATTTCACAGACTAAAGCAAAGAATGAGGTTTCCAAATCAGCATAGTGATCTAAAAAAAAAAACTTGATTTACGGTTCATCAGTTGTGAATTACTGTACAGTAATTCCAGGTGATCAGACAATTTTAACATTTTTATAGGAAAAAGCAGAACCAGTCCAAATAAAAAAATAACAATACAACCCCTGGAATCTATCAACAAAGTAATTCTTTTTTTTCATGAGAAGGTACCTAAATTTTTCATTCCAAAGTACTTGAATTCACTGTGCACTTCTACAAAAATTTCAGTAGAAATGCTTAAAATTTAAGAATTTCCTCAGCCCTATTTTGAGAATCATCCAACAATTTGTTTGAATCAGTGGTATATTTTTTCTGATATCTGAAGGGTTCCAGAGATGGATCTTTGGATTATTTTTAAGCCTCTAAAAAGATCACTTTCTTTTTTACTCTACAAGTGGACACATAAAGGACTAATTACATTTAAATTCTTCCAACAGTTATAAAAGCTGTTATGGCTGTGGAGCTACCATAAAACAACCACATCTTCACATTTATGCAGAATTCTCCTTTCTTCAAAGGAACAGGTATGAAACTTCCTACATTGCTCCAAGAAAGATTGCCTAATATTGGCCAAGTATTTTTTTTTAACTTAATAAAATAAAAGGTTGATTAAAAAAAATCAGCATTTCTATCATTCAGTGATTTAGATTTTGCAGTTTGATGAAAGTGCTAAAAGGCAAATTTTATGTGAGGTAGATTATCATAACTTCAAAAAGACCAAAAGGGATAGAAATGCTGTAACAATGAGATGATGATTGCAAGACGTGGTGGAATACAATCTGATATAAACACACTCAATTACTCCAGCAGCTACTAAATCTGCCAGTGATTTCAGGGAGCATTATTTCTTAAAAATCCTAATTCTTTTGTTCAATATTAACACCTACACCAACTATCATAATTCCAGTGTCCTCAGCAGACATCTATAATTGAGAACAGATATTTACTGCTGCCTACTCATGGTTTAAAATAGGTAGCGGCAAGGCCAGCTTTCTGTGGCTAGAGACATGAAGTTCTACTGAATCATTAAGTTTATACTGATACATTCTTAATTATTTTTTTAATGGAAAGAAAGTTAGAAAACATCTTAATCAGCATATCTCACTGGGGTTCCTTACTGTTATTAAAAATTAAATTAATAATGATAGTTGCCAACACAAGTGCTCCCTGTCTGCCACTAGTAAGCATTATTTAAGACTTAGAGATTTATGGGTAGTAATTTCCAGCAGATGCACTGTCTGTGGGCTGGGCCTGCAGGATCACTTGAGGAGGTGGTCAGGCACTGTTGGCTGCAGAGCACAGGTGCCCAGGCAGCAGCAGCGACTTCCTGCACTCCATCGCCTCTGCCATCATCCCTGAGCAGGGACAGCCCCTCTCACTGGGAATACACTTTAATTTTACTGCTGGCTCAGTACTTGGTTGGAATGAGAAACCAACAAAATGCCCATTAATTGCCAAGATAGTGACAGGTTTTTTTCATGTGCAGCTGTCTGGTTGGAATTGGCTGAAACCACCCATTCATTTCCTTTATTTCTCCAGTTTGAAACCATGATATAGCCCATGGTGCAGACTTTACTTCCAATGAATATTTGAGACAGATTTTCTTCATTTAATATTGGAAGTAATTCTGATACTGTATATCAGGGAGGAAATTAAAAAAAAAAAAAAGATTGGGAGGAGAAAAAGGAAATAATCATACATCTAATAAATATAATGCAGTATGTTTTCCCTTACTTCATGAAAGTAAAATTTTTTTCCGAAAGTTACTTTCTACATATAATTGGCTTTGGAACAATAGTAAGTAAAAATGCAAAAACATCTAATGCAAATATAAAATGACATCTCTGATTTTTTCTCAGTCACACAGCTTGCATACCTCCACTCTTAAAAATGCCTACAGTAGCTTCACTTTTAAATAATAACACTCAAACATACATTTAGAAACTCTCTTTCACATTTCTTAGCTTTCCTTGCCCAGAATAATGGTCGTGGAATATTTTACAGTAGATTGAAATAGAACATTTTAGAATACTTTTAGAATACTTACTCCAAGATGCAGTTATTATTCGGGTAACTAATGACTCTAATTACAAAATGCAGTTTCCAGACATGGAACTATGCTGGAAGAGATTGGTTTATCTAGTCAACTTCTCTATAAATAAAGCCCTTGGTTGTAATCACCAAGGACTAGAAGTATTTTCACAGGTTGCTGTGAAAGAAGAACTAGCTGCTAAATGAATCTTCCCAGTGTCTGTTCAAGGGATGACTCATCTGCTCCAATGTACATGTGGGAATGACATCCAACATTCTTAGACTTGGACATCTCACCTACATTTTCAGATAAAGCATTTCAAGTTATCACCATTAAAAAAACATTCAAAGATATGAAGAAAGACCTTTATCAAGAAACCTGTAATCTTGATGGAAATACAGGCCATGAATAAAGGAGATGAGTGAAAGATATCCTCTTTACCAAAGACTGAAAAAAAAAACCCCACATAACAGAAGCATTAAGGCTAAGGAGCATTAACCACATTACCAAGCAGCAGCTGGTCTCAGCTGGGTATGACCCTCAACAACTTCCTCTAACTTTAAAGTTGACCCTGCCATGAGCAAACTGTGGAAATAAATGACCTCCAGAAGTCCCTTCTAATATGGTTATAATTATCAGTAATAACCAGTAATAATCACTTGTAATAATACTTAAATGGTAATCTCCAGGCACTGTAAATATGCTCTTTATTGTTTTGGATGCCCATTAAGAAACTCAGTTCATTGTTATCTAATTTAAAGGTTCAAGGAATTTTTAATTATTTTACAGTAAGTCACAACCTCCATTTTAAGTAAGTTTGCTAAAACAACCACATATCTATAACATATATAGAATTTCTAAGAAATATGTAAATATTTTTTTTCTGCCTTACAAGGAATGATTTTACTTGGACGTGATATTACTTAGAAAAATCATAATCAGGATAAATTATATATCATATATTACTGATTATATCAGTTTGATCATGTAAAGTATCTGATTTACTATGTAGGACCTACAGTTTATGAAATTAAACATTCCAGAGAACTAGTCCTAAAACCACTAGTCATGTAAGTTTTATAGCAGGTGTGCCACACTGTACTCAACAACACAAGTAAGATATTGGAAGCTCCAGTCTGAAATGTGACCAGTTTTATGCAGCAACTCTGATGCTGCACAATGACTAAAAGAAAAAAAAGGCTCAGGGGACAGCAGGACAACATAGTCCACAACGATTGCTTTCCCTTTTTAACTCCTGATTTTTATGTTATGCCTAATAGCCAGTCACTTTAAAATGTTTAGGTCAAGTCTAAATGTTCCTAAATTGACCAGAATTTGACAGGGAATTAACTGTGCAATTTGTGAGAGTCTGAAGAGGAGGAAGGTGGTCTCCCAGTTAGCAGTGTGTCAGTGGAGGGGGTGAGGGTTACTACAGCACCTCACTAGGTACAGCTTGGAGATATTTCTTGTCATCCACTCTGACTGGGGCACTTGCACTTCCTATGTGTGGGAATTGGTGGATCTGGCCTGTAGAGGCAGGTTAATGTCAGTCAATATGTAGACTGAGAATCTACCCAACTGGTTCAGTTTTTCTTTCTTCTGTTTTCTTGATTGGTAAGGAAAAAGCACAAAAATGCAAGAATCTAATGTAATTGTGATTAAATTCCAAGTTGACCCATTCCATTGCAGAAGACTGCCTAACAGCAAATGACACAGTGCAGGTCCCCATCCTTTCCTTTAATTGTTCTCTGTGTGGGACGACTTTAGGGACAGACAGCCCCATGCAGCCAACTCCTTTTCACCCTTGACAAATGGGTCAGAAGATACTTTGGGATGTCCTCCTTCCAATATCAGATGTTTGAAGCCCCTGTCATTTTGTCATAGCTTCCCCTTCAGGTTTTCCATTAAGATGGATGTAGCAGTGAAACTCACCATCTAGGTAAAGATATCCAGGCCTAGCCCCTTGATGCCAAGCAGGTTATGACAACTGCAGTCTACTCACTACCCAGCTGAATTCCTCATGGATGGAAGAGAAGGAATAGCTCTCTCCCCACTAACATCACCTCAGTGAAGGCTGATGTGACCCTTAAGAAGAATTCTGTTTAGACACAACCACTGCAGTACTCAGAGAAGATTATAAAAACATGGTCCAAGTCTAATGTTCAAAGCTAGGCAGATGGAAACAGAGAAACAAGTTTTCTTTCCTTCCCCTTCAGCTCCAAGACCCAGCACCATTCTGCTAAGGGTTGTCATTCCTTACTTCCCTAGCCCCAGAATACATTAATCAAAGGAGATGAAGCTCTAAAGAGAAACAGCTAATTCTACTGCTCACACAAAATGCTTCATGCAAGTAACACATTTTGTAGAACTTAAAAAAATTTAGATATTTAACATTATGATAAAAAAAATAAAGCTGTAAAATACATCAGCAGAGATGGCAGGAAATAGATGAAACACACAAAAGTGTGAAAGCCAAAGAAGAGGCCCACTCCACTGGTAAATATATTTCTTCTGGTAACAGATATGTAATTCACTCAAAAGGCCCTGAAACAGGATGTTACAGTAAGATATGTGTCTTTGGTAAGAAGTCCATATTTGTCTGATACTGTCGTTTTATCTCTGCAGAGCAGATTTAACACAATATGTTCCTGTTTTGTTCCTGGTGTTACAGCCATATATATTGGCCTAGGATATCTTCTTGTCATGAAAAATTATATTTTAAGCCACAGAAGAGAAATTGTTATGCACAGTATTTTATGTCCATTTGGTGTTTTGGGAATCATCAATTGCTTGTTTTCTTGTTCACTGTGGAGTCATGTTCTGTTCTAGTGCAACTTAGACTAGTCCAGTAATAGCTGTGTGTAATCTCTGTCTTTGTCCATATGCTTGCCTGTTTAGAACAATATCACAGATGTAAATAACAAAACCTGATTTTTCCTGATGCATGCAGATCCTCCAAAGTTTGATAGGATATGGCCGAATATTTCTTCCCTTGAGGTTTCTAAACCAAACCAAGGTAGGATGCTGTAAAATTCCTAGTGGTCTAAAGGTACTGAAATTGCTCTCAATGAGTCCCACATGGTGGCAAATTAGTAACAATGATAATCCAATTCGTTTTTCTCTGGTGCTAAGTAATGCTGTCCTGTGAGAAAATAACTATAAAACAAACCTCACCTGGAAAGGGAGTCTTCCAACACTCAGACTGTGAAAATTACTGCAAATATGGGAATAGTAGACATACAGACTAAAATCTGTGATACACAGAAAGCCCAGGATAATTTTGGATTTGTTTAGATAGCACAATCTGTATTTGGGTAAGTTTTGGGATTTTTAAGTCAACAAAGGTTGTCACTGTCAACCTCAAGAGCATTTTTAATGTCTTGTTTCCACTTTGTTTTCCAAAGTGAGCTGAGAAGCATCCTCAGCTTTCATGCCATCCACAATACAAGCAAGTTCTCTGCAGGAAAGACCCATGGTTTTCTACAATTTGACTTCTACACAAAAAGTTACTCACATACTGTGATATGACGATTAGCACTGAAAGAAACAAAATTTATTTTTAAGATGACTAATAAAACTAAGATTCTTTGTTAGTTGAAGAAGTATTCAGCTATTCACATTTCAAAGTGATTGCTCATTATAAAAATAATTTCCTTCTGTTCTTATTTACTGCCCTTTCCTCCCCCAAAAGTCAGAAATCTGGCCTGTGGCTTGCTTTCATGTTCAAAGGTGTGCTATAACACACAGAGGTGGAGAATAAAATTAATGAACAGGCAACCTAGAAAATGGCCACTAAACCAAATGAGATGTATTGGGAATCTGTTGGGAATTACACGAGAAGGGCTGTAATTAAGTCTATGGATCACAATCACCAAATCAAACATACACTATGTGCATGTGAAATCTACCATGTTATACGTGCAAGTCTCTATGTGCCCAACAAAACAGAAAATACTAATTTATCTGTGCTCTATTGAAGGATTAGAAACATAATTTCATTTTGACTAAAACGACCTATCCCTGATAAATACCTAGCATTCCAATTTCATTTAGCTCCCATTGTATTTTCCAAGTTTTTGCATGTCTTTTTTAAACACACAAAAAAAAACCCACTCAGATTGATCTCTTTTCCTCTGCTCTCTGTAAGGATTAGCCTATGTTATTTAGAAGAATTTTAAATCAAAACATTCTCAATTAAATTATATTTAGCATTTCTAATGGATTTCATTGCTTAATTATACTGTGTATGATCTAAAACCTAACTTCATTGCAAAATATGTTTTGAACAGCACAGAATTATTCAGTGTTTCTTCCCCTAAAATAAGAGTTTAAGTAAATTTAGTTTTGATATTTTTGTAGCAAGCACAAAACACAAAAACTTCAAAGCATTTCTATTCAGCTTTTGTGTGTTTGCAGTGTATTGTTACAGTGTTTAACATATAGCATAGATTAAATATTTTATTTAAGGATAGTGTATTAAAAGAATGATTACAGAAATCTGCCAATATCTAAATATTTTATTGTGGGGTTTAGGTTTATGCTAATTGGCCAGAATAAATGTGCACTCAAATTCAATAAAACCCTTTTCAGACCACTCTGGTTACCATATAGTTGTTTGTCATGGATTGGGAGAAACCACCAAATAACTTCTAACACAAAACTGCCATAGTGCACAGATGTGAATTACATTCCCTTCCTTTCTGTAACTAACAGTCATTTTCTGTAACTTTACCCTTTCTTTACAAAAAAAATAACCATTGTTAAATTCAAGAGTTAGAGAATAAAGATGTTTATTTTAATATTTTGATTTGTTCCTATTATGATATTTTTTTCTAATTTGCTGTTCATTTTATTACCTATCCAGTTGCTCCCAAATTAGCTATGTCAACTGTTTCTTCTGTTCAAGTTGCAAACCACAAGAGAGGTAGGAATTCTAGGATTCATACAGTGATCCCATAGTGCTCTGTGTTGTGAAAACATTGCACTGTATGAATCTGGAATATCTGTGGAGTGTACCCATTAGTTTACTGGTGAGGCATCTTCATTGAATACAACAGAAGCATTAAGTCACATAAACATAAGCCATACAAAGAAAAATAAATATGCTTCTTAGACAGTTGTTGGTGGCAAAAAAAGCAGCATGGCATTTATTTTTAAAGGAGTTAAATGTATGAATATGACTATTCAGATCCTTGCCTAGAAAGCAGATGTTTACTGGAGTCTTGTTTTCCTCAGTGATATGCATAACTTGTAAAAGAGGAAACATAAGCAGATTAGTAGAGGGCAAACAATCCATAAAATATCAACTGTCCATGTCCTCAAGAAGTATCTGTAAATGCCATGGAATGTAAAGCATTGTTTTGTCTTTTAATGCATTGTAAGTGTGCCTTATGTCTTCATTTTATTGTAAGTGTGCAAATTCAGAGCGCAGGCATTACATTTTGAATTGATGTTCTAGTGTTCTATAAAAATAATGGAATTTTATGAATATAATAAAGGATGCCAATATTCTTTCTGACTTACAGGCAACCTGTTTCATTTGCATTTTTGTCATTCACAGTCTGAACCCTGAGATCTTTTCATTGTTTTTCCTCATCAATTTATCTGTAAAGAGTATGTATGAAGATGTTTTGTCTTTCTGCAGCTATTGTGAATATCTCATTATTCATGAAATACATATGAACAAGGAAAAGGGTTATTAAGAAATGTCTGAACTTAGTTTGACCCATTTGATGAGATCATGGTAATGAGCCATACTATTTGTTATGAAGCAGGTAATTTCTAAGGTTACAATGAAATCTTCCTTTGTTTGCCTTAGTGTATGGAGGAGGAGCACAGTGACTGGAAAATGAAAAAGAAAAAACAATTTAATGATTTGTGAATGCACTTTTCTTGAAATATGGTTTGTGCTTTTAATTAAAAAGTGACACTAATAGCTGTCTCATGCAACCTATCTTAGAGATTATGCTACCCTTCCTTGTATGTTTATCATTGTTTCATGTGATGACATTTCATGTTTTAATGGTTGTAGCTGAAGTTTCCACTGATCTACATCCCTACAATAATAGTATGTTATCTCAAAGATGTAAGTGCATAGCATTAGACTGGGGGGAAAATGTTCAATTTATAGAAACAAAACAATTAGATTATCAACTTTGTGAGCCTACTTCAGTGGGTAGTTTTATTATGCTTTCTGCAACAGAATCAAGATTGTTTCAATAAAATCATTGCATTGAAAAATAGTGAGGGAGGCTCAAAGAGTCAATGCTTCTGTGAGTTTGCAAGGGATTTGACAGTTCCTGAATTAGCCAAAAACAGTGATCACATCTCACCTCACAATCTCTTTTACCTTCACATTAAACCTATCTAGCTGTCATTACCTCTTCTGAGATTTTTAGTTTCTGAACCATTCGCTCCTTATTGTTATTCAACTTATCTGTGTCTTTTCTGACATGTGGTACTCAGAACTGAAAGCAGCATTTTCTTAACACTGTAAGAAGCTCTTGTCATTTCACAATGGTTGGTAAACCATGTGCAGCCTGATTTTGATGCTTTTCCTCCATCTCCTTCAGGGTTTGGATGACTTTGCCAGTGTGTGACAGTGCTTTAGGCTGCTAGCCAGTGCTGTGTGCCTAAAGACCCTAATCTGTGCTTCTGACAGGTCTAACAAGCAGAATACTTTCTGGTTAAGGTGAACCACATGATATTCTGGAAGGGCTATACAGCACTGACAGCTTTCCTGCTGGCACAGTGCTGAATACAATTCTGTGTGCTATGTCTGAGTGGCTTAGGGTAGCACCTCATGTAGTCAGTAGAAAAAGTAGTTCCATTTTGATCATAGGAGGACTTTCTACATAGCTTGATTCACTGACCAGGCCAACAAAAAAAAATTACTGCACTAACAAACAATGTGGTGGGGAGGCAGGGAGGAAGCAAACGTTATCACAAAATTGATTAAGCATTACTTGTAATTTCTTTTTTTTTTCCTTTTGCCATTGCTAATGTTTATCAGATGTTGTTTTGAGTTAACTGTGTTTTTCCTACACCACCTAGCATTTACTAGTCTGATCAAGACTACTAGAGCACTCCTGTACCTTTGAATTAGTTTACTTTGAGACTAAGACTTTGTTTCACACAGCACAGTTGTTACAAAAGAGCAATACCCACAGAAATGCAACCAAGTTTAAAAATTGTTTACCTTTGTTTACCTTAAGCATTGATGACCCACCTCTGAACATGAGCAGTCCTGCATACATTTCAGAGCGTGTACATACATCCAAGTGCTTCAGAATTATTGGTGGTTTCTTCACTCCAAATCATAACTTGGAGCAGGCCTTGTGTTACAGAGTGAATTGCTTCATGTGCAGCTTTTGTTTTTGTGCTGTTGTTATGGCTAATTATGTGTGGTAGTAATATAATTGAAGGTTGTATTGCAGTTTCACAGTGGAAGTAGTGCAGTCATTCATTCATTAACTATTTTCAGTTTCTTTCTGCTGCCTTAAATACAAAAGATAATGTAGCACAGTCAGCTTTTCTTTATAGTATATAGGCAAATCATTTCCTCTAAATTCACCTGGAGTATGGAAATGTTTATGAACAAGTCTGACCAACATATCAATACAGTATTATCTCACCAAACTCTCTGTTGGTAGCAGAAGACAGATTCTTTGTCAGACAGAAAGACTGACAGCCTTGCTTCTGAATGTTGGATTCAGAAAGATCAGATTACTTATCACTAGTCAGTCTTTCTTACTTTAAAAATCAAACACATAAACATAATCACACCAATTATCCATTACTCCTGTTTGCTAGTGCTATTTTCCACATTTTGATCTCATCTGTTCCACACAGGCAGCTTTCACTTGAGCAAGATGGATATACTTGGGGAGAAATTCTGCAGGGTGGCTGGCTGAGATGCTGAATCAGACTGACCAGCTGCAAAAGACAACAAACATTTTTTCCCTCTCTACTCAATTGTGTCAAGTGGTAACATACTGAGACTTATACACCAAATGTTTTCCTGTTCTCCAGCAGTTACTGGCATTAAAATTATCAGATTAGCACAAACAACAAAACACTGGTTTAGCAGAATAACATTGAAGAGAACAAGAAATGTATGTTAACTAAATGCGTATATGTAAAATGGATTAATGTTTTCTGGCAGCAGAAGGGCAACGCTCAAGATTGAAACATATGTTGTGCTAAGTGTCTAAAAAAAAATTAATCTATTTACGGTCCAGTACATCAGACAAAAGCCAAAGATATATCCACGTATTGGGAGTGCAGAGCATACTCAGAAACTGTGTACTGTGACTGTTGTTTCTTTACAAAAATACAGACAGACTCAAATACTGTATGTGATGCCCTACTCCACCAGTCAGGGGGATGATCAGGTGGCCCAGCATAATCAGGAGCATACCAGAGGAAAGGCAGCACAGGGGACTTGGCCTCTGTCATATATGGAAACATTTTACACCCTCTGGTACAGCTTTACCTAATTACAAGATAACTTCAAGACCTCAAAGCCCTGCCAAGTCACTGCATCCAGTGCTCCATTATTGCAGGAAACATACTATAATTTATTCTACCAGGTAATAAGCTACGTCTGTTTTGTCACAAATGGAAAGTGTTTTAGAATCTCACTGTCCTAATGCCTAGATATCATCTTCTAATTTCCAGCTGAAATTTCCCAACAGCCAGCTAACACCCATTTGTTCCCGTTCCAGTATTGTCCATTAGGATGGCAGAAGGCTTAGCTCCTTGCTGCATTTGTACAAGAAGGGGATACCTTCTATCATCAGTTTGCTATAATAAAGAAGCCAAATTTTCCTAATCTTCACTTTTTAAATAGACTCAACTTCTCTGATCATCCTAGTAACCTTTCCTGCATTCATTCTGGGTTCATAATCCCAAGAGTTGAGTGATCAGGCTTACACAAGTGTTCTACACAAAGCAGAGCTGTGTCTTCTATAATGTTATTGATACATTTCTGATTTTTTCTTTGTTCTGCATAAAGCCAAGTATTGCTTGTGATTAAAGACTAAAAGGCACTAGCATTCTATATTTAATGAAGGATTTTTTTTTAAGTGGCTGTCATGCCAGCTTCATTTCAGATGGCTGCAGTAAGCATGCTTTCTAGCCAGTACACATTTCAGAATTTTCATAATCTTTTCTAGCACAACTGTTTTTCATCTCGGAATACAAAAACTGGTTAATGCTTACCTCAAAAGTACAGTTGATGTAAGTTCTCCAATAATTGTCTTCCTTCCTTTTCTTCACTGTTAATCGTTTTAGGAGGTGTTGGCCAAAATTGTCAAACTAGAGATTTATTTGGCCACAAAATAAAACACTCTGGTTCTCAAGGTGCCTAGCAGTTACAGCACCCCAAGTTCAATAGCATTTTTGAATACTTTCCGTATCTGTCAGAAAAAAAAAATTATACTTACAGTTGTGGATTTAATCATAATTAAGTTTGACAATTTTGTCCACCGAATTTAACATTGTTAATACGAGGAGGTTTTTCCCAGGTCTTGATTTATACTCATCTCAAACGTGCAAAAATATGTGCATTTCTCTCAGTGGAAACTGAACCTCCAGTAACCCTGAAAGGTTTACAACTGCAAATGCTTCAGTTCCATCAGGTCTGCCAACAACAGCCAACCTCCGACGTCATGCCATGGTTGTCGGGTCACGCTAACCTGCCTGAAACCAGCTCCACTTCCATTGCAGATAAACATCTGCTGCTGTCCATGTTACATTGATTAACATGTATGTGCCATTCATTCATACTTCTGCTCATGGTTCATTTTTACTAAGCATGTAATGTGCTATTACTCTGCTGCTGTATACACTTTGTATACATTTCTGTTCTTCCTTGAAAGACTGTGAATGCTTCGGGCACTCCAACCGGTGCAGTTACATCGAGCTGCTCAATACGGTCATTTGCGTGAGCTGTAAGCACAACACTAGAGGTCAGCACTGCGAGTTATGCAGGCTGGGCTACTTCAGAAATGCTTCTGCAGAGCTGGACGATGAAAATGTGTGCATAGGTCAGTCCCGGGATAACTGCGCCTTTTCTTCTGTGCCTTTTCAGCTCCTGGCAGCTGCTAGGGACCACTGCTGCTTACTTGCCACTTAAGCCAGAATGAGCTTTTTCAATGGATCAGAACATCTGTGTAGACTTCTTACCTCATATCTATTGTCCTGGTAGCCCCAAGGAGGCATTTTGAATCTGTAAATGATGACAAACCTCTCTGGCTATGGGTACACTTTCCCCAGAAATTGGATGTGCTGTCCTTACACAGCAGGGAGCCACACTGGGGTCACACATGAAAATTAAGGAGTTGAGTCTTAAATACCTGGTCCCAGTCTGGCTTTTGCAATTACTAGTACAGACTTTTGGATACTTGCCTGGATACCTACAAAAGTTGCCAGCTGCATCATGAGGACATGGGGAGGGATCTCTGTTAATCCCTTTTATTCACTAAATTTCACAAAACCATGTTGCAGCTAATTCTGCTCCCAGACACAGGATTGTAAATGTAGTGTTATCTCCCCTCTACTTAAAGGAGGAATTGAAATGATGCCCATGAGGTTGGGAACAGAATTTGTCAAATCAGTGTTGACATGATGTCAAGTTAGAAAAGGGATTCCTAGGTGAAAACAGTGCTTTAGAACAAGCATCTACTATAAATATCCAAACTGCAGAATTAGAGAAAATGCTAGAACATAATAAGAAAAGCCTATTAGGAAAAAATTTAAGATTTTAGCACCCCAAAGAACATGCATTGTTCTCATGTCTCCACAGACAGTATACAGCAAAGTCAGGACACTTTAGGTGAAACCTGAACATAGTCAATAAAGGAAGCTTTGTACAGTGGCCAGTAATTAACAGATAGCCACTAAAAACACTGATATAATAATAAACAGAAGTGGAGAATGTAATAATAGAATGTTTCTTACAGACATAAGCATCAATAGGACCTGGTCTGGATTTTCATTGTGATTTTTTTTTTCTTTTCATCTTCCAGGAAGCAAAGAGTAGTTAGCAAATACTGTACAACCAAAGTAGACTACAGGTGAATAAATTATGTTTTAATACATTTACAATCCATTGCTGAGATTCAAGCCAGAAACTATTTAGGTTGTTATTATTTGTTTGAATTTGTAATTTGACAGATTTACATATTTATCTTGTGATAAACACAGATCCATCCATGCACTGCATTTCATGTGTTCTTTTAACTTTGCTTGGCAACGCATTCAGGAAATTCATTATCTCCTTTGCCAGTAATTAGTCAGAGCTAATAAGAACTTTAGTAGGCAAGTCATGATTTTGTATGACTGTGCTGAGGAGATTAACACAATCAAATGTTCTTGGAAAAAAACTACTGTCCCACATATTTGTTTGATGTAGATGACAGACATCATTGATATGACATCAGGGTTGTACAATTTCAGCTGCCTAAATAGGCCTAATGAATACAATTGCTCTGTTTGGAATTTTTCATCAGCTCATTCAGTATGTTGTTTTCCCATATACACTAAAATGCTAAGACAGCAGCTGCAGCTACATAAGACAAGGAAGTTAGTAAACAAAAAGCCAAAAATAAGTAATTTTAAAATGAATTTATAAGTGATATATTTAAAATGTCATGGTAAGACAATTGTGCACTTTAAAATTGCCAAGACACTGAGGAAATGAATTTTTTAAATCTTTTATTTAGCCAAAAAAAATAGAAAGGCAATGTAAAACATTTGCTGACTTTCCACCTTAATTCAAGCAGAATTCTCTTGGGCTCCCATGAGGACTGTACCATGTGAAATAACTATAGCATCAAACCTTGGTTTTCTACACGTTAGGTAATTAATTTGAAATAAATAACATTCTTGCTGGACTAAGACAGTTTTCCAGATCACAGTTACCATACAAAATGTAGTTTCCAATGTATGTGTCCTAGCTGATTTGCCAACTTAAGAGGTCTTTCCTACTTCTTGTGTAAAGTCAGTGCAATGAACAGACACCTAAGCACTTTTCAGAAAACAGAGAAGTTTGTTCTTAAAGTGCTGTCTTGATCTGGGGCTCCTAAGATTTAATTGGGCAAAATGTGGAGTATTTTCACCTGTGAAAGAGCTGATGGATTCACCACCCTTCTAGGTCAAGCACAGTCTTGGTCTATTGGAAACGCTCATTTCTCTTTTCTCCGAGTTTAAAAGCAGTGTTCTGTGATTTAACTTCATGTGAAATGTTGGCATGAACATTTTAATAAGCAGATTTGCAGTGATATGTGCAAGTCTTATTCCCATATGAAAGTCATTTTTTCAGGCTAATTCTTTCCTCTTCAGCCATGTATGTAGAAAGGTAACAAATGTTTGGATAAGCTAGTTTAATGGCAGCTAATAGGGCTTTGGCTCTGATTTATCAAAACTGCTTCACAGTTTGCAGAAATACATATGGTAAGTACATGGATAACAAATCTGTGAATCTTAGCTGATGCTAAATCAATGGAGAAAATGTAAAATGTTAATTTTTAAGACTAAAGAATTCAGATACTGAAAAGTTGTTTGTTTTTTTTTTCAGTGAGCCAAATGCAATGTATTATACAGTGAGCTTAAATCTAAATTCTTGATGCCCTTAATTTCTTTAGCAGCAAAATAGATTTCATTTCCTAAAATAAAATAGCAAAAATTTGTGGATTTGTACATTAATTGCAAAATTACCTCATATGGGCAACTGCAGTTTCAGAATAAATCTATTCTGAAGTTAAAAATTATTCATTCAGTGTGAAAAATAATTTAGCTTGAAGAGTTTTTATTTCTTTATAAAGCCCGAGTGACTTTCAGTGAATGCGCACACTGACAAGCAAGGATAGCATGGAAACCACCAGGTAGACCCAGAGTAATAAAACATAGGCTTTGCCTCACAGTATAAATACTGAACTGGTGATTGCTGTCACACTTTTAATAAAGCCACCCTTGCAGTCAGTCAGGCTTAAGCTTCAGTTAACACCAGAAGCCCTAATGACACCTGGTTAAATTAACCCTGGGGGTTGTCCTAGAGCCACTGTCAGCCCAGACTAATAAGCAGCAAGCCTGCAAGCCTCAGCCCATTTCCCCACCTCCTTTCTTATTTACGCTCATTGTGTTTTGTTTGAAGCATCACACTGATAGAGTGAATCCCAGTGAACAGATTACTATTTCTGTTGTCTTCCTGTCCTTACAAATAGTTACCAGATGAAGGTTAGGATGAAAATTCTTTCTCAGTTCAGATCTGCAGGGGCTTTTTTCCCCACCCTGGAATGTGCTTATGGTTTGCTTATTAGGATGATCAGGGAATGTTAGTGTTATTTAGTGCCCTGTTGTTGTAAGGGCATTGGAGATACTCACTGCCTCCCTGTGGCACACTGAAAATTGTGACCTTTGAGATTTGTAACGTCTTAAGTATTTGATAGGGCTTGGGAAGTGTTCTACAGCATGTGATATTGTGTATTTATGCTCTGTAGGTTATATTACTGTGGTATCAGATGGGAAAGATGGAAGCTAGAATTAGTCTGTTGGGTGTTCTGATTGGATCTACTGATTTTGCAAAAGGGCCTGGCTTAAAGATTTGTTTCTACTATTTACTTTCCCTTCAATAGCATGATATGGGCCTGGAACTTCCTACATGTTTATGTGATAGTGTTCAGTAGGAAAGCTTTCACTGGTTCAGGGTCTTGTTCTGTGGAAAACATAACATAATAGCCAGTATCACAGGCTGTACATTTCTTTCATAAATACTTGTTTAAATCACTGTAAATTCATTATCTCTAACAAAGCTATTTTTAACAAGAATTAGACCCTCTGTTTTTAATGTAATTCCAGGCTTTTGTCTTTCAAGGTTTTCTATAAACACTCTTAAAGCAAATTTTACTTCTTGCATTCAGAATGTATCTCAAGTCTATGCCTGTTTACATAAACATTTGATACATCTGATTAACATCAGAATTCCCAGCTTTTCAAATGGCACTCACTCTTCTATAATACTCAGCCTTGCACAGTATTTTTGGCATGACAGTTTTCTGCTTCATTAATGAATGTTGCCAGCTAATCGACTCTGTTATTGTTGTGGAACCCTTTTGCCAAAGGTAACTACTCTTGTTCAACATCCCAAATGTTCAGAGTGCCATCTGTAATTTATAGTTAATAAACAGTGAGACAACAGATGAGAAATGCCTTTCTGCTAATTTTTTCCTGTTAGTTTTTTTCATTGGAGACGTATACATATGTAACCTCCCAGTTCAACTCCCATTTTTTCATTTATGATACCACTGTGGTTCAACCTAATGCTAGGGAACAATTGCTAGATATAGTGATCAAAGTAGCACTGAATCACAAACATATAAATCTACACTCCCAGCAGGTTACCCCAAATCAGGAAGCAGCAGAGATCAGATGCTTCAAAAGGAGTCAGTGGTTTCGGTTAACAGTGAAGTTACTCTGGGTCTACATGGGTCCACATAAAAATAAGATAACCCTTCATTTGAAGATAAAATCTGAATAACCAAGGTGAAGAACAGAAATGCCAAAAATGAGTTCTGTGAGCTCCGTGCCTTTGTTCAGCTGGCTGAAAGCTGAACACAGATATTGTAATCATATTAAAGAAAAGGGCTGTGAATGAACAGCACAGTAAGTGTTGTGGGAGGAAATGTGTTACCCTACTTTTTCTTTAATTAGCTGAACACATGTGAAAAATATACAGCGGGGAATGAGCCTCACTGCATTTTCCATCTGCACGCTGGGAGGTGAGAGAAATTAAAATGGCTGCACAAAGCCCGTTCTTAAAGGTTTTACATTACATTAGTGCTCACCTCAAGCTTTGCATTGCAGAATATGCAAAAGGTTTATTAATGTCACTGATAAATCAATCTCATCAATTTAACAGCAAATATTCACTTAAATTATTGTACTGCTCAAACCTATAAAGGAAGACTATCTTGGAAATAAGTAAAGTGCATTTATATAGCCCTGTAAAGACATCTAGCACTTCTGAAAATATTGAGTAATACAGATAAGCCTATTTTAATAAAGCGAAACATTTCACCCTGATGGCACATGGATATATCCGTACTATACAAAGCTTTTCTAATGTTCATTAAATTGTCAAAAATATTCTTGCCAAAGAGAATCTGTTATAATCACTTACCCTCAAGACCATGATATCTTCTGCCTTTATATCTTTCCTGTTTACTTTTTCTCTTTGCATCATAAAATGTCTCTTCCTGAAATGACACGTGCAAACAAATAAATGGACATGTAGTAATTATATTCACTACACTAGATGTTCTTAATAGACAGTCTTCCTTTACCTTTAGCACTGGAAATGCACCCTTTATTGGTATTGAATGAATTATCTCCACATGTGGACCTGAATCCAGTGTGTATGTGTTGTCTTGTTTCTGCAGACTGTTATTGTAACCCTTTTGGTTCAGTCCATGATCGCTGTAATGACAGAGGATTTTGTGAGTGTAAGGAGGGAACTTCAGGGCCTAAATGTGATAAATGTCTGCCGGGATATATCTGGCACAGCTTGGGCTGTCAACGTAAGTAACTCTGAGAGTCGCCCCTCTCCTGCAGCTCCGCTGCCTCTCGTCTGTGTGCTGTCATGTGCCCATTCTTGGGAGCAGAGAACGAGCAAAAGCTCTGGGCTGTACCATGCCATAATGCCTGAGCCTTGGGAGACTCCCAGCTGAGGGCACTGACTGTGCCATCCAGTTAATTCAATGCACTTTCAGTGTCCTCCCTCCCTCCCACTAACACCCAGAGGAGCTCCCGCTGGCACTGGTAAATACACGTCTTGGCAACTGTGAAGTATGTTTTGTATACTCAAACATCAGCATATTACCTCCAAATTCAGAATTCCTACTAAAAGAAAGAAGATGATTTCTCTGCATGTTCACTCTTTTTCTGTCCTAACTGCAGCTTCTTGACTAAGTTAATTATGCCTTCATACGTTTAGACTATCCCTGGACAATAACTGCAAAACACTGGCTTGTACCTGTAATAATTAGTGAAAAATAGATGAAAGCTGATTGTTGGAAAAAAATGGAAGTATACTTAACGTCCTTAAAAATAAGAGCTGAAATTTTCCTTAAATGGTGTTTGAACACGTTGTTTCAATGCTTAGTTATTATTTTCCTTTTCTTCTGGTTAATGGGTCTTGTATAAAAGTGAGTAGAAATATCACTTCATTATACACAGAATTAGACTTTTACTGCAAATTTTGTTTGTAAGATTTATTCTTTTAACAGTGTTGATAATCTACTTCCAGAAACTCTGGAAAGTCCTCTCACATTTTTCTTTCAGCTTCTCTCACTGCCTCTCTGTATTTTTAGCCACACAAGCATAAAAGACAGATTTCTACAAAAGCTTGCTTTTGATTCTTAAGACTGAGAAACACAAGAAAATAATTACTGACACCAATTAGTAATTACTGTCAGTAATTACAGACACCAATTAGACAAATATCATAAAATTGGTCAATAGCCATACAAATGCTCTAAATACTCAAAATCAAATGTAAATCTTATATATTAATTTTTTTTTTAAAAAGGCAATAATACTAAGAGATTACTGCTGCCTCTCCAAGTGATGAGTACATCTGAAGCAGAAAAGCTGGACTTGTGACAAATCAACAAATTATATCTGGAAAAAAAACCAATAAATAATGTCAGGAAATATTGTGATAATTAACCAAACAGCATTAAAGATATTATATGAAGAGAAAAGAAGCTTGCATGGGCAACACTGTTCAGTGCAACCTGAGAAAACTGGACTTCCTCAGCTTCTGCCAGCAAGCTCCTGTTTGTATTTGGCAGGGCATTTAAACCAAACCATACTTTTCACGTGTGGTTGTTGACTGTATTCTCATTTTCCAGCTGCTTCTACTTGAGTTATAATTCACAATATTATTGGGCAGTTAGAATTGTAACAGAAAGCAGGTAAAGTAATGTTTCAAGTTTCAAAGTTCTCTAATTCTTCACCAAATCAGATCCTAGTTACCTCCCAAACAACACACTCAGAAATAAGAGGTCTCCCTCTGCCTTGCACCCCATATGCAGAAGAAGGTTGTTACCAACCTGTACCTTATCCTAGATACTGGCAAAATAACCACTGGAATTTGTGAAGCATTGGAAATATTGCAGTTACCCAAACTACAAGGGAAAAAAGCGAAAACAGACATCAGTATGGCTCTCTGCATGGAATTTGAAAAAATGAAACTTACCACTGTGTCCACCCAGGGGGTTTAAAAAATATATTAAGTAGCTGAGATACTGAACAAGTCTGGAGGACTGTTGAGAAAATTTTATAGAAATATATATACACCAGTTCGTCACAGCAATTACGTATTAATTTCAGTACTTTCTATCTTTTCAGGTTTGGACATTGTAAGAAAATTAATGTTCTTTTAATGATGAGTTTTTTGAGCCCAGCATATAATTAGCTTGATTTTAGCTGAATCAAGAGTATTTGTAAAAGCTTTGGACAGTTTCTGGAAATGCAAGCTAGTGCCATTATATTTGCTGACAAAACTAATTGAGTTTCCCTCACTTGGTTGTAATTTTCAGAACAAATCTCAGTCTGATTGTGTAACTGTCAGATATTCTCCAAGTTTGAACAAATTATCTGATCAATTTCAGAAGAAAAACAACTAGATGCGGTTGTCAGTTTTATGGAACAGACATCAAATTGTCATGTTTTACCAACCACACACTGATTTAAATCTCATTTCAAGCCTTATCATGGGGGAACAGAATTCCAATTAATTTAATTTTGTACAGTGTCAGTTTTAGCTTTCTTATTTTCCCACTGAATTCTAAACAAATGACCGGGCAAGTTAGCAGACCCCAATATATGAGAAAAATAGGAACTCATTCTGTTGCCTTGGCAAAGCTCAATAAGATTATTTGTCTGGACACGTAGCATGTGGTTTTGATCTGCTTTTCCCTAAGCCTGTGCTGCACAGGAACATAGATATGCAAAGATGGATACACACACTCACTCGACAGACCAGTATGTGCTTGTTTACTTTTTGTTATACATGGGCTATCGGCATTAAGAAATTCTATTCTTATGGAGCTTTATTGCTAAAAACCATTGATCTAGTGCAAATAAAAGCTTAACTATGAATAAACCATTTAAATTATATCATAGCTAGTTTAATTACATGTATGATTCTATAAGTAAATAGAGTGTCATAATTTTCTACATTAGTAAGCCTATTAGGGAAAAAACAACACAAAAGCCGAGTTGTGTGTTCTAAGGCCCGCAATATATCATTTGATAAATTACAGTTTGGAGTCTACTTTGTATCATACAAAGTAGAAGTCACAGAAGCTATTATCCTCAGAACTATTTATTTAGGTACCTCACTCTCAGCGATTTAATCTAAACCCTCTTAGGATCCAGGCAGAGCGCTCCTCGCTTGGCGTCCCTGCGCACACCGAGGTCAGATGCAATTTTAGACTTTGCCTCCCAGATAAAAAGCACTGTGATAGCAGCTGTTATCTTCTTGCATTCAGGGTTTGTGCTGCAGAGACATAGTGGTCAGCAGGGTCTGGTTGGTACAGGAAGGTTGGCTGCCCTGAGAAGAAGAGGCACAATAGATGTGGCTGTGTTTGGCACAGCTTCTGAGCCCTCCCCAGAACCCCTGCGGCCGCAGGCATGCGGGGAACGTGCTGGGCTCAGCGGGGCCTCCCTGCCACATACCCACAGTGGATTTTCTCACCAGTATCAAAGCACAGGGAATGAGTTCAGAACAGAACAGTTTGGTCCTGAAACCCTTTAGAATTCCTGGAACATGAGAAATTACATAGCATAGCCTATATTTGATTTTTCTGTTTTATAGAAACAGAATGATTTCCTTTAAAAATGAACATTAAAATAGAACTAAAAGCTCCAGGCCTGGCAAGAAATTCAACCTGCAACTACCATTGATTTGGGCCAGTTTTTAACTGAACATAGTGTTTTTTGAAAAATGGAACCTGTATCAAAAGGCAAAAAACATTTAAATATAGCCAAATATTAAGTAGGAGCATTCACTTGGTTTTCTACCTGTACTGCTCACAGTCTTGCATCTTCTGTATTTCTTGGCCATGACATTTTAGGTGACTGGAGACCATTACATACATACAGCAGCATTTTAAAGTAACATCTTTTAATTTCACTCACAGAAGCATTGATTACAAAACCAGCTGCATATTTATCCAGTCAGTCAAAGAAAAGATCTTTTGCCAATATCAGTTTGGCAGCACAGCTAAAATTTTCATTAGGCATGTTCCTGATGGGGGAAAAGGTGAGGGAAGGTACAGTGACTAATATTATTCCCTATCTCCCTTCATACAAAAACCAAGTAAACACTGAACCCACAGCACTACAAAGGCCTAGAGTGAGTGAGAGTTACCAGTGGTAGCTGGCACCCCATAGCAAATCAGTGTTTTAAATTATCTTGGTTCAATGGTGCTAATCTTAAACAATTAGCAAATGAGTTTTCAGCCAGATGCCTTATATCAAGGTCTGAACAATCTATCTCATTTTACCATTTCTCGTTCATTTAAACAGAAGCAGGCAAAGGATTGCACTTTCATCTTCAGTGCTCTAATTGGACTCAGTGCTTGTATCTGTCTTCCAGACTAAACTTGTATTATTCTGCAGCCTGTCAGATAATTCATCTTCTGTCACAGCATGCATTTAACTTATTATATGATTATTTAAATATGAGCTTTTTTGGGGTGGATTTTATCATGTGTTACAAATGTTAGAAGCTGAGGCATTTGATCAAAATCATCATTCAGGTTGAGTTGCTAAAGAAAAATCAAACTTGAAATTGTAAACTTGGAATTTAATATTAACATTTGCTTTTGGAAGATTGGATTTATGGTTCAGCAAGAAAAGAGGAAAAATTTTTACCATCTAATTCTTTTTAAATCTTTTTTCAAAAAAATACAACCTGCACTTCTTTCTAGACAGATTGAATACCTATAAATGCAAGGGTCTCCCAAGTGAAGGTCGGTGATCTTTTACACATTTGTACACAGATGTATCTAATACCTACACATTGAAATCGTGCCCAGGATACAAGACCAAAAAAAAAAAAAAAAAAGAAGTGTGGAATCCATGTGCCCTGTTTTCCAGATCACCATTGCAACTGCCTGTGTTGGGAGCCACAGAAGATCCACCTACCTATTTTTATCTTTTTTTACCAATAGCAGTTTTAATGCTGTTAGCTGGTCAGGATACAGTAGGATTCCCCTCTGCACGGGTGCTGTATATACTTTCAGTTCTGCTGAGGTTTGGTGCCAAGGCCAGTACTAGTAAGCACACTGCCACACTTGGAGCTGAAGGGAAGTAAAATACAAAAAGGATTTATTGAAAAGGATAAAGTTCTGCTGGGGCTGAGCATTGTTGTCCTCAGGGAACAGTCATCTGTCACTGGTCTTTATACACAAAATACTGCTTTCAAAATAACTATTTTGCATGGTTGTTATGCAGACTAAAGAAATTGTGTGTGTGTACAGGGGTTTGGATGCAAGAGGAACAGACTCTCCTTCAAATGGCTGCAAATTTAAATCCAGAATAATAATTCTCTTTACATTAATCCAGAATCCAAATGCTGCAACTCACAGCAAAGTATGGTTTACAGATGTAAGACAAGCAAGGCAAGAATACAAACAAAATTACAGCATTATCAGACCTGATCCTCAGATGATGCAAAACACTAGTTCTGCTTGCCTCAGGGGAAGCATGCTGGTGACTTATAGGTGTAATGCCATCTTGCTATCCTTTTAAAACCAGGGTCTTTTAAACGTGAGAAACAACAATGCAAATGTGCTTATTAATGCATTCCTTGCAAAATACACAACCCACAGAATAATCATAGAGCTACTAGGATACATAGAAAGTTGTTCACCAAAGTATGAATATCATAGAATGTTATTATTTTTTAATGAGATGCTAGATTTGAAGGAGAAAAGGAAGGTTGATCTCTCTCTGGGGAGAATGTATTTTAGTCAGAGTAAACATGTCAGAACACAAACACTGTATATGAACAGAAATGATTAAGTGAGGCACCTCTCCTCTACGAGGAGCACAGAGGAGATGAAAATATAAGATGCTCTGAGAGAGTTATACAGATCTGTATAATGCCTGTAGCATGCCTACGATGGAGACCATGCCTTAATCTTCTTTTAGCACTGCTGCCTACAAAGTGTGTGGGATTTTGTGGGAATGGAAGAATCTGCAGATGCAATAGATCAGAGGGGTACAGGGGAGAGCTCAAGGACTTTATCCTGGTGTCTCTGTGCTGGATGAGGTTGTGAATTAGGTAATACCTGTGTGTGGAGAAGCCAAAGAAAATAACAGGTAAATAAAATCAAGCAGAGAGCGAGGTTCAAAAGAGGGGACTAGTTTGCATAGTTGCCATGTTATTGAGAGGCACCAGGCTCCTGACAGACTGCAGCTCTTCAGGAGATTTACTCTGATAACCTGGTGATCAGGAATTGCTTTCTCCAAAGCAAAAAGAAATGGTTCAGTAGCAACATTTATACACCTGACCTTTAACAGAACAATTTTTCCCCAGCAAGGTGAGGAATTGGATTGGAGCAAAGAGGTTGTTCTCCTCTTGATCTTGCCCAGGTGTCAGCTTCAAAGCTGCTATTTCATGGCTGTCCAAACTGCTCTAATTGCAAGTGCTGCAATCCCTCTTCTCCCAATTCCCCACTATTTAGTCCCACACCCCTAGCAATCTCTCAGGCAGTTGTTTGACCTTTCACTGAATGATTTCAGATCTAACTCAGCAGGACACTAACCAAAAAAGAATCATTTTTTGCAATGTTAGTTCTGTGATATGAATCATCCACTGGTTGAACAAGCAGGAGCACCCTGGGAGAGCATAACCCACTCAGCTGGGGAGGGATGGAAGTCTGACAGCCAGTCAGGCTGGGCTGGGCTGCCGTGCAACCGTGCCACATCACTCCCCATCACTAGATCTTTCTACACTCCAAGAACTTGCCAGTATTTTTACCTGACAAAGCCACAGAATTTCAGAAAGATCAGCAGGTGGATAATTAGGGAAATGTCTTAAAAATGTTACCCTTAAAAAAAAAAAACAACATTCTGTACTCTCCTAAAAGAGTTTTAAAATCCACTAACCTACAGCAAAATCAAGAACCCTCTAATACTCTCTTGTACTCAAGCAGAATCATAATTTCTCAGACAACAAAACTAGGATTCTGAATGGAGAGCCAGATTGGACACTGGTGATGGATGTGAGCAAAGTGCATATCCAAAACAGCCCAATTCAAAGTGAATACAATTCATAGCATCTTGTGTATTTTTAGTGCTATATCAGGGGGGAGTTCTGAACAACTAAATATCAGGAAATTCATGAAAACTTAAGCAAGTAACATTATTTGTTTTCTTCAGTCGAATGATTTTAAAATGGTTAATATTTGATAGCACAATGATAAATATTTTAATAGAAGATATTGCAGTCAGTTAGGAATAGATCAAAAAGATACAAAGTAAGCTCCACTAGATAAACTTTTATTAGGTACATGAAATAGAACATAAAGCTTGATAGCAATTACTACTTAATCTATTCACATTTGGAAACGTATTGAAGGGGAAACTTATAACTCATTTGTAATGAATTATTAAATGTTCATTTGAACAGTGATGAGGAGGACTTTTTTTCCTCTGAAAAATCTGCCACACTTTCCTTTTAGGCCTGCTCAGTGGCCATAGATTCTGTGTAATTTGCCTGCTCACTGCCTTTTAATGAGGACAGAATAAGGAGATCAGTAGCAGCACAGACACACCCAGATGGGGCATTTTTATGAAGGGGACTTAAAAGGACCATTTAGAAGTAAGTAAAGTAATCTCCATCCTACTTAACTGCAGATAAAAATTACTGACCTGAGGCAAATAAAGATAGCCAAGGTTTCCTATCTTGGCACTGATGCAAGTGATGGAATTGCTGGCACCAGCACGTGCTGATTGTCAAGGCTTCAGTAGTTGTTTTAACTTCCTTTACACATCTGCAGACACAACAGTGTGGAAACCAAAGTTTCCTTTAGAAGGAGCTGATGGGCTTTAACTTGCAAAGGGCTGACAGCCTCCACTAAGAGAAGTTAAGTTCCCCCAGTGGTATTAAAGTTAAAAAAATGCCTTTTAATTACACAGGAATAAATGGATGCAATTGACGTAGGTATACTATGATTTTGTCCACCTGTAAATTTAAATTTTAAAATACAAGATCGCACTTTTGATGAATTTCAGAGTTACTTTAGGCACAGGGGCACACCTGATGTTAAGGTGTGTTTCTGCTCTGAATTTAAACATGCTGAATAGATGTAATCCTGAAGTAATCAGCTTTTCTAATGTCAGATTTGTACTTCTACAGAGCTGAGCATCGTAGTATCTAAAAGCTAAGGAATTCAAGACATTTTTTACATGCTACTACTATGTCATATACGTGTTCAAAATATTTTGGATGTCTTGATTAACTGACAGTGTTTGTTATGAGTAATCTGTACAGCTGGGGTTAAAAATCTTCAGACTGAAGGTTTTAAGGAAATTTAGACAAACTAAGGGAGTTATTATTTAGTATCAATGAATTGAGTACTTCAGGAAAAAAAATTTTAATATAATCAAGACCTTTCAAGATCTGAGCTCTCAACTAAAGCACTTAACAGAAGTGCCCTTTTACATTTCCCAGTTCCCATTTCACCCTATTTTCTGACCATTTTACCTGGCTCATTTTAGAGCTGGTCTTCAAAATCTTTCACTCCCGTGAGTCATGTGTTTATGCTTGCATGCTTGTAGGGAATGGAGCACCTCAAAACAGGAACTAAAGCTGTTCTGAGCTGGACCAGTGCCCTCTGTGTGACAGTTGCAGGCTGTATGAGCTTCAGGCAGCAGAGGCATCCAGCTGCTGGAAGGTGCAGCTTACAGATTTTCTCAGCCAAAGAACTCATCACTATCTTCATACTTAATTGGTCTCAGTCAGTCCTTCAGCCACTAATTTGCCTAATAACTTCTTCAGACATAATAATTTTGTTATCCAAATGTTCTGGGCACAAGTTCACAACACCACCACCACCACTACTACTACGAATAATAATAATAACAATAACAATAACAATAACAATAATAATAATAATAATAATAATAATAATAGTACTTTGTTTAACTGGTTGGTTGTTCCTTCCTGTTTCTTAAGAAGAAGAATATATGAATAATCATTTGCAATTCACCTTTTCCATAACATCTGTGATTTTAAAGACATATATTTTATTTTCTATCAATATGTTTTCCCTTTCTTACACTGAAGAAACCTAATCTATTTAATCTCTCCTTTTATATGGCCTGCTTATATGTGTGACAGCTTTTCATTCTACCTTTTATGGTAGCACTACATATATATATATCTTTTCAATATCAGGACTTCATGCAGTGTTCAAGATATGGGCACATCATGAAGCTATATAGTGACATTGTGGTGTTTCCAGTTCATTCTTTTTCCTATCTTGAAAAATTCAGTTATCTATTTGCCTTTCTGACTGATGAAAAGCATTAAGTCAAAATTTTCAATAAAACACCCTGAACTACTCTTAGTGTGCCTTTTCGAAATGGTAAAGCCAAGTATCTGTTACTTTTGAACACTTAATTTCTGCCACCCACACCTTAGAAATTCTTCCAAAGGCCTTTATAGCCACACACCTTTGTAGTCTAAGCAAAATTATTACACCGTGCTTCACTCACTTTTCTAGCAAAATTCTATGTGTAAGTCCTCATAAGACTGATTAGTAGTTCCTGACATCTATTCTTAGCTTGCTTCTTATAATTATTCCATAAAGAAACAAAAATAAATTAAAAGAAAAGATAAAAAAAAAGATCCTTGCTGAGGTATTTTGGAAAATACTATTTGTAGAGTAAGATACATTGTCAACCTGATCTTTTGCATCCATATGCTTACTTGATTCCTTAAAAAATCTTTTACTAGGTTTGTAACTTATTGTTTCTCTCTTTCATACTCATCATGTTCACTCATCTGTTAAGTCTGTTCTTCATCACATTTTCCATTAACTTGCCTGCTGCAGAAGTTCTAATTGCCAGTCTCTAGTTCCTTGCCATCTTCTTGAAAATCTTCATAAAAATCACACCTGCCACAGGTCCTTTTTTGTAGTTAATCAAGCCTGTCCTGACAATCAGAAAAATCAAATTAGAAAAATCATAAGTAGTAGTGAAAATGTTGTTTCTGCTTTTTTTTTTTTTTAATTCTTGGAGCAGTAATATTTGTTTTTGGTGATCTGATGCAACAGATTTCCATTTTTAAATAACGGTTTGGATAAACTTTCAGACACACCTCCAGAAAATGCCCCCATCACCACAGGCAGGAGTCTGGTTACCTCCCAAAGCTCTTCCATAGTTAATGGATGTTTCCCTTCCCTACCTTATAAAGCATTTATTTGCCCTACAGTCTTCCTAGAAGGCCTGGCTTCTCCTGTGTTTAGGAAGAAAAAAGTTAATAGCTAATTTTTATGACTTTACTAAATTGCTCAATAATTTCTGGCCTACCTTGATACTTTAACCTGTTCTTACAGCTCAGTTGTGAGAATGTGTACTCTTTTCTTTTTTCCTTCATTTCATCACAACTGCACTATTTTTCTCTACCCTTTGTAAATGTATTTTCTTAAAAAGTTTTTTTTAATCTGCTGCTAATTATGTAATTTTTATAAGAATCCTTTTAAATAGGTTTGTTGGATTTTTTTTTTATACTCACTTTACTCTGCATCTCAAATACAACCAGCTCACCAAATCACCTGCAAACATTCTGCCCCTTTAGCTTTTCCTTGCATTCCTCTCTAATAAGTATCTGCATGATCATCTTCTCCCAGATCCATACACCTGAGACATGGACCAGCCCTTCCAGCTATTTCAAATTCCTCTTCAGGTTAAGCATGCAAGGAAAGATTTTGACAAGGAACATGGGTATGATAAAATCAGGAACAAAAGCTTGATCTCATAAATGTCAGTCCAGCTTTTTGTCAGATCTTTGACTACCACCTTTTATAGCACAAATTCACTGTGAAAGTGAATAGAGCCTTACAGGATTTACAGTATAGATTTAGAGGGCACTTATAGTCATACAAAAGTACCATGATGTTCAGTAAAATATTAGCAGCATTGCTCTTTCGATTTCTCCCAACTCTACACAATTTTGAGATATGGTTTTGTTGGTTACAGCCTGTCCTTCTCTAATGTTGGACTACAATCAATGGCAAAATCATTTAAAAAGACTTTTGGTAGAAACCAAGCTCCATATAATTACCTTGGCTTCTAAAGAGAATAATTAAATTGTTAATAAAATTGTTACCTGTAATCATCAGGTGAGAAGTGACAGTGCTGGAAGTTTAAAGATGTTACAGAGAAGGGGGAAGAGTTTGATCATAATTCAGTTGTTGGTAATTACTTTCTATAGAAGACTACTTGTATCTGAAATCAACTTGAAATAATTATATTAATGGGACTGTATTTATTAACATCACTGATGTCAATAGGCAGATGAGATTCAGGATGATTAAAGTGTTATATCCAAAATTATGTTGTATTTTTATAACTACATCTTGGACAGGTACTTCTTGATCTGCTTTTTTCTTCTTGCCAATGATTGTTCTGCCTTTTTGTTCAGATGGACATGGAAAGCCATGTAGTAATAACTGCACTGATGCCACTAGCTAAATCTAGAGCCAATATTTTGATTTGCATTTGTCTGTAGATCAATTTACCCACTTTATTCCCTTTCTAGAGACCGAGTTGAATAGTTTTCCAAAGTTTTTACACTTTTTAGGCATTTATCTGTATTTTTCAGATTTACAAATCTTTCTGAGGATAACCCAAAACATTATTCCAGTATTCATGGAACCAGTATCCAACACTAGCTCCTGTTCTTACTCTCTTTCCTGCTTAAATCTGAAACCTTTTCCTTTTGAAACAAGGATCTATTCTTACCCTTCAGATGGGTGTTTTGTTAATGAGATGTTGCACCACTGAGCTCTGAATGGTACACATATTTTAAATGGGAATTCAACTTGCTTTTTAAGCCAAAGGATCCTTGAAATAGGACTCTTACCTTGAATTTAGGATTTCATTTCCAATGAGTGTGAACAGTTTCATCACATGTAGGTGTTCCTTTAAAGAGCTGAAGCTGCAGCTGCATTTTGATCGTGAGGCAATAAGCAGTGACTAGCATCAAAGGCAGACAAGTTACTCTCACAAAATTCAAAACCTAACTTCCTACAGATTTCAGGAACAGGAGAATCCCACAATGAGATTTAAACTGGGGCTTGCAAGGAAATTCATCTTGAGGGCAAGCATAGCATCCTTAAATCATCTCCATTATCTTGACATTATGCAGCAAAGTACAGCTCTCTGCAAGGAGGCTTCCATTCTCAGAAAGAGCATCCTATTCCACATATCTTAGAGACAGTTTACAACAGCATACTGCAACACAAACATCTCAAAAATTTAGCTGGATGCTTTGAAATGCTTCCAATTACGTTTGCACACGTGCCCTTTGGTACACAATTGGAAAGAAATATGAAAGGTGGCATGGACACTGCATAACTTCTGCAAAGGTATGAAAATTTGGGTCGAGATTTACACCACCTGTCAAAATAAAGCCATATACTGCAATAATTTTTCTGCAATGACCTGAGAGCTTTGCTAGTTCATGCTAAACTATTACTGATTTAAAACAAAGTGCAAAGAGACTTAGAGAAGTGTACTCCAGTTATATCTTTTATTCAGTTGCAACATGACAACTTAGTGATGATGCTGCAGCCCACACTGCACTGCACCATTAGAAGGACCCTGAGTGTTTTGCAAATACAAAACATTGAGCCAGCTAAGATGTGTTGAGCACCTCCCTCACCTACTCCTACCCGCCCTGGCTTTAGCCCAAACCCCTCTCCAGCACTGTTCCAGTTCCAACTACTTCCCTTTAGCACTCCTCCTGCTGTTTTAGCTAAACAGCCACTCATTCCGTAGCTGCTGGCAGTCTTCAGAAAACCACCATCCCACTCGGATCTGCCACGCTGCCACTTCAGAAATGCTGTCTCACAGCAGAAACCCTTTGCCTTTCACACACCTGTCATGCCCTCACTACACTCTGGGGCTGTGTTTGAAACCTGAGCAGGCACTGTGCTGGCTGGCCATGCTTGCCAGCCCTGCTTGCCTTGAGGCTCCGTGGAGCAGGAAGAGCTCCATTGCCATTTACCCCCAGTGCTGATCCCTCACGAGGCTCCAGGCCTACAGAAATTCATCCTACCTGGAATGAGAGCCTTTCCTTGCCCCCCACCAGCACATGCAGCCAGCAGCACAGGCATGTTGCAAATACCCTCTTGCCATTGGGGTCGATGTCAAGGAATACAGAGTTCTCAGGGAGCTGGGATGTGATCAGCCAGATTTCCATTGCCATCACTGCCAAGGCTGCTGGAAGAGAAGGACAAACATGATATGAGCTGTGGGAGCTCATATGTAATGTAGAGGGTTTTCTGGGGCAGATGACAGGACTGGACCCAATGAAATAAACTTGCCAGAAAATACAGATTAATCATCATGCCAGATCTGTTGTGCAGAAATTTGTCTCCTTTTTCACTGAGAATTCTAAAAGAAATACAGTCAGACATGACATTTTAAAAATGCATTCTAAAAGTACATTTTCATAAAAATTGAGTGTTTCTTGTGTGACCCTTCCTTTTCCAAACCAGAGGTTTGTGACATTGCTACACACACAGCCTCTCAGGACAAGGAGAAAATGACCAAGGTCTTGGTTTCTCAGTCTTAAGTGCAGGTGGAAGACTTTTTAAGTAACACAACTACTTCTTTCCATCATTAGATCTAAAGATATTGACACAATATATCTTTAGAAATATCTAACAGACTATCTACAGTAATTTATTAGATCACAATTAATGGAGATATCCTTGGTATTTTTCAACTCTGGCATGACTTGACAAGTTAAAAATTGGAGATAATAATTTTAAACAAAATAAGGAAAGTACTTTGATGTAAAATAGCATTTGGCAGTTCTCTGTTCCTCAAGGATCCCAGGTTATTTCAGTCTTCATTAATAATTAAATTTTAACACCCTTGTGCATCACAATTGATAAACAGAAATATGAGTACGTTAATCAGCATGTCAAAAGTAATGCTAGAACCACATCACAGGAAAACAGCTCTCACTCATGAGAATAAAACTTTGGTCTTTTTAATATCCTGAATTATCTTAACACTTTGTCATAGTAAGCAATATCAATATCCATTGTTAGAGACATTATCTTTAGTTTGTATGCTGATAGAAAGAATTTTTCAAACATTATCCCAAACAAACCATGCTGTCTATTCTCTAAGACAGGTCTATGTTTATTCAGATCTTTTTCTACGTTATAGCAAAACTTTCAAGTTGATTAAATAAGAGTAATATAATTCTGTTACCATTGTAACAACTTATTAGTGGTAGCCTGTATATTGATATTGTGAAAAATCTGTAGGTTGCCTGTATGCCTGCTTCAGCTCTATTGGTTGGTGTGTAATAATGAACAACTTTCAGGCATTTTTGTTGAACTGTATGATAAGTCAGTTTTTAAAATGTTTTCAGATAAAAAAAAACACGGGCTAAAACTATGACATTGGTTACACCTGTAAAACACTGCAGAAAAACTGGTGAGCCTGAAGAAGAATGTGTTGGAAAGAGAGGATGTGTTATCTGGGGTTTCCCATCTAATGGTTGCTCTGTCATGAAGATAAATGCACAATGATAACCTGAAGCAAGTCTGTGTGCAGCAATAAATATCACTGATGAAAACTAGTATGAAGCAACTAATAGCTTTAATAATTTGATACATTAATTTATTCGTTCTTATTTTTGCAGAGTGCTACATGCCAGCTGTTTGCATCATCTTATTGGTATTCTGATGAAAAGAATGGAAAAGTAAAGCATTGCACCAATTAAAATCCCTCTCACAAGAGAGCATGTTACCATCTGATATATCTCAGACAGGAATTAGAATATAAAAATCTGCCTGTTGAATTTTTTTTTAACGCAATACAAAAATAGATAATAACAGGTAGTATCTTTATAGGTCAGATGAAGCAGAGTGGATAAAAGATTTTCAAATCTTTACTGTGTTCCTTATGTATGAATATGAAGCAGCTGAAGTTCTGATAGGTGAGATTAGGAGATACAATACACAGCATTGGCATTTTGAGATTGTCAGAGTATTTAATCATCTTATGCAATCACATATGACAATTGGACAAGATTACGTAGTCCCATAGTCCTTTTTTAAACTACATAGTTTAGAAACCATTTTAAAGCTGACTGTCAGCAAACTCCCCTGGAAACAATAATCAACTCTGCCATTGCATTTATCTAATCAGCAGTGCAATGTAGTAAATAGAGCAGGAATTCACAGGACTTGCATCATTCCCCCCTTTTGCTTGCACAGGCAACTCATTGGACTTTCCTTGGCATCAACTTTGCCATTGTTCACTAGCAATAAGAAGTTCTACTCTGAATACCTTTGACACTTATAGGAAAGTGTTTTTATCCCCATTCTAAAGCTGGCTCAGCAGAAGCACTCTGCAGCATTTCATCCACATTCAAAACAGTAAATCAATGTAGATCAATTCAGAAAGATCTCCTGATTCACAGCATTGTTACATGAACAAAAAACGCCATGCTTCACTTCATACATGTTGTAGGAATTGTGCAAATGTTTTACCTTTGCACTGTAACTAATGTTCATCTCCTGACTGATCCTACACCATTAACTTTGCCCACTGGTGTTTTGGTCTCCTGTAGGAGAACATTGTCCTGATATCTTAAACTTTTCTTTTGGCAAATGCACACATAAGGAATATATAATGAAATGTAAACACAAGCTTGGCTTTCCTTTCCTTGTGGTCACTGTAAAAGAGCTGAAAAGTCACACTTCAATTTAGTTACAAACCCATCCCACTTTAATACCTTTGATAATTACTACAATGCAGTTAAAGATTGTTGGTGTTTCCATTACAAATGCTGGTTTATGTAGTTTAGAAGTTGATCATAACATATATTTTCAGTAGGTTTTTTACCAATTGTTCAAAAGCTCCCATGCAATTAGCTTTGAGCCAAAGTACTGAGAAGAATATTTGCAACTTTCAAATTATTTTAGATAACAACTTTAGAATAGCAGTAATTATTAATAGAAACCATCAACAACACATTCTGTCACTCTCATTTACCCCTTCCCTAACAAAATTTAGGAAAATATTTATTGGAGTTATTCTAATCCCCTAAATCATTGGGAAGTATTTTCAGTTGTGACTGTCTTGCATGGTTTTGCTGCCAAATAAAGTAACAATTGTTTTGGGGCTATTTCATGGATTTTCAAAGTCTTCACTGTAGTGGGAAGAATACCCAAACTATTTTCTCTGTACCCAAACTAGTTTCTCTGAAACTATTTTCTCTGAAACAGAGATAAATTGTTTGTATTCTTTTGTGTCCATAACATTCTTCCAAATCAAACACTTTAGCAGCCAAGGATGCAGGAACATTCAACCTTTTATATAATTCATAATCATGTGTTTGAATTGCTGACCTTCACATGATCCTGCTTTGGCTTGTTTTCCAGACTTTCTCCTGTGGTTTTATGCTCTATAAAAGCAATACTTGTTGCAGGATTTGCTTCATAATTGGGAAAATCAAGTCCCAAGAAAATCCTGTTGTTGCACATGAAGCAGAAAATGCTGCTGTGCAGGCAAGGTCACCCTGCCAGCCCTTTGGATAGGACTGAAGTGGCAGCTGGGTGTTCTCCAAAGTGCCATTGAGCCAGGAGCAGGACAGAAGGAGTGAGGGACAGCAGGACAGGAGCATCCCAGCACACAATCTCCCAGGCCAGGGGAGCAGAGCAGCTCCAGTGGCAGCCAGGGGGTCGGGCAGAGCTCCGCCGGAGCAGGGAAGCCGTGCCTCAGATGGGAACTGCACCAGGCAGAGGCAGCCAGCACAGCAGGGCCAGGAACCCCTCCCTGGCAGCCCTGCTCCCCAGTTAAAGCTCCCAGAGCTCCTGGACACACCTGCCAGCTCCTTGTACATGTCTGAAGTGCCTGCTGGAAAGCTAATGGCAGTAGCTGCTCGTATTTAGGGAACCAAATGCCATCCCCCCAATTCACTGGGCCTTTTGATGACTTCATCTTTTGGTGCTTAACCAGTTTTACTGATTTGGTTACATCTAAACCCTGACCTTGCTGTTGGTAATAGGGGAAAAAAAAAAAAGTCTGGAGTTATAACTGCTTCTTTCCTCGTTAAGGGAAGAGAAGACAGGTCATGTAAGAATGTTCATTTTTCTCCAGGCAGAGAGAAATAATGGCACTGTAGCTTACAGCTTTGTAAGTGAAATATGAATGATAGGGGCATGTAGTCCCTTCTGAGCAACTAAAGCTGATATGTAGTTTATTGCTCTCCTGAGATTACCCTAAAGTATGATCAGGGTCATACCAATTCAGTGGTGTTCCTTCATAAGCAAAGCAATAAAAAGAATAGGGAAATTTTTCTTCCCCCCCACCTTGGGAATCATCCTCTTTTGTACAAGTATGAAATTGGAACCATCAAAATCAGAAAACCAAAAGGTTAAATCATTCATTTCCTGAAACCAAGGAAGATTGAAAGGTATTAGTTAAACTATAATTCTTAGATAACTAAATCTGGATTTGTTTTCATCCATTTTAATACACAAATCATGTGCAGTTTCTACCAAAGCAACTATGGCTATCATATATGAGTATCAATTCCACAATCAGTTCTCCCTTGCATCCTTTTGACAGGTTAGATATATTTCTTCTCATTATTCTTTACTAATTAAACCCAAGGATTTTAGATTAAGAATAGAGATGAAAAATGAGAAAGCACAGACACAACCTGTGAAAACAGTAACTTTCTTCCTCTGCTATCCTCATACCATGGTTAGAAACCCTCACATATTCTGTACAGGATTTTGCACTTTCAGTGGTGAGACATAATCAACTAAGCTTACCCATGTGGATGCTAGGATAAATTACTGCCTATTTGCAGAAGAGAGGAATCACCATCCATTCTCTGGCTGTGTGCTGGGCAGAACTCTGAGTAATAGCTACATCTTCTTGTAGAAACTCTGAAGACTTCACCTGCAATTTGATTAGAGCTGGCTTGGCTTTGAACTGCCTGCTGTGCAGAAAAAACAGAAATTATTTGTACGCAAACTATCTAAAAATTCTACTGGAAATTTTCAGTGAACACAGTATCTCCACTACTCCCCTATTCATTTACCCTCTGATAACTTAATAAAACTGGTTTGATAAAAAATCAAGTGTCATTTCAATTGTGCTTCTAACAGGCATTTCTAAGACAAGTCAAGATGGAGATGTCTGCCTTTAGAAACTACTCTCACTTGGTCAATGTTTATTTCCTTGTATTGCTGGCAGTATAATTAATCACAACATTGTTTCAACTTTGCACCAGAGATCTTTGTATTAATGTTTGTCATTTTGTGACCATAATTTTGACACAGTAAGATATGCTTTAGGCTTGTACTTGTCTGCAGTGATTTATTTTGTCTTAGCTTAAGAATGTGCTTTGGTAGATAAGTGCAAACCAGTTTTATTTTCGTGCCATCAAAGCATCTGCCTTGTCTTGATAGTATCCTAGAATAGTTTTACTACAGCAAATGTTGAATTAGTGTCACTTCCAAACAAAGTAATTATTATGAATATCTCATTTATAAGAACAGTAGCTGTTTTTCCTATCAGGTATGTTTGTGGATTCAAAGCACTGAAGAAGTCTGATCAACATTGACACATATTCACGGTAGCAAAACACTTTAAAGCCATTTGGCAGTAATGGAAATGATAACAATAAATTAAATTCTAAACATCACAATAAACTAAGTAAAATGAGTACTTCTAATTGGAAGATAGGACGGGGAAGAAATCTCAGTGACAAGCCTTCAACTCAGTTATTACTTACTGGTTATTCAAATGAGTAAGATACTTAAGCTATAAAAACTTGAAGTATTGTCATCTGCTGTGCAACACAAACTGTAACAGCGGTAGCTGTAACCTTTCAGGAGAAGCCTGACTACTCTTTTCCCCATGCCCTTATATCCTCTTACCTGACATCTATGCTATATGGGCGAGATCTCATGAGTCAGTGGAATTCCACATAGACATCTTCAACACACAGCAAGTATATATTGCATTTTCAGGATTTTTTTCCAGATACTGAAGATATTCGCTGCTGACTCTGGCAATTTGAAGTATTTTGATTTTGGCCACTTACGTTCAACTGGAACAAGCAACTGGAAAGAATTTCACACTTTTGCATTCTAATGAGACTAAGTCTTTTGCATTCCCCAATTCCATTTCTGCCTATTTGACAAATTGTAGGGAAAATATTGCTAATACTGTCACAACTGCAGAGTTTTTCTTGCTATACATGTATGTGCAGATGCCCACATTCTTACTAGGCATACACACAAGCTTCAATCACTGCAATTTATTTTATATTCTGAGATTGTTTTTACCATTTATTGATTAAATGATCACAGATTTAGAGAATAATGCATGTTAGTTACAGGCTCCTCATAGTATTCACAGGAACTAATTCTGCATTTGACAAGAAATCGCTTGTGCTTGGCCTGGATTTACTGTACTTATTTATGCAGTGAGACAAAACCTCCCAATTTTTTCATGGCATTTCAATGTTCTGTTCAGTCTCTATATATAGACAGCTACTGCATATGTTGCAGCTACCTATAAACATCATTACTGAAAACATGGGTTTCACTATGCTGGGTTTTTACTCACTTATGCACAGACAGAATATTCTGTCAGCATGTGTGCTGAAATCGTCCTCATTCATGAGTTCAATATTCTTTACTAAATAAGAAGTACCAAGGAAACAAATGCATTAGAGAAAAAAAACAGAGCCAAATAATTTCTTCAGCCATGAGATCTGCATGCTCTCAAAATTATGAACAATGGATGGAATCCAAGGTCAAAAATTCAGTGGTGGCAGTAACAAAAACCACTGACAAACAGTATGGAAAATTCACTGCAGCAGAAGTCAGGGTAAAGCTTGCATCAGTGCTTTAGAAAAGACAAATATGTTGTGTAATATATTCAGAGCTGTCAACCCAGCAACCTGTCCCAGGGACTGTGATACTCATGATCTGGGAGACAAAAAGGAGGAAAGTGAAGGGATGGCTTCAAAAAGAGAGAGAGGGAGAGAGAAGTCTGTAACAAATGATGCCACAAAAGGTGCACACTGAAGGAAAACAGTGATAGAAGCGAATGTAGGAAACATTGAAATTTAAGCCTTAAGAATTCAAGAGAGGAAGCAAGGACCTCTAATAAAAATTTTTCTTTCTGTGAATTTATCATTAATAATCTTTATGTTGTTCCCACAAAGAAAATTTCATCATAAATACAGATTTTTATGCAGAAAGAGAATACCATCTATCCTAGCTCAAAAAATGTGTCAATAGTCTGTCCCACCTGAACAAGATGCTACTGTAGATAAGCTGTGCAAAAAATAAGGTAGTACAAAGAAAGGTAGAAATTTCATTTTCTTCCCTCTTGGATGGCCTTTGGGAAAGACAGGAGTGTAGAAGAAGCTGTATTTAAGTTCTGTAGCATCTTCTTCTTCTGTCTGGACAGCAGGCAGACCTAAAGCCCTGGGCATGTGCTCTGCAGCTGCCCAGACACAGCATCAGAAGGTCCTTAAGCAAAGAGCAGCACAAGGTTGTGCCTGAGGTGCCCCTCCAGACTGAAGAGAGCAACGCCTGCATTTCTTCTTTGTCTCTCTTGCTGCTCAGAACTAAAAGCAGCCAGAGCTGTCTAACTCTTTTCTTTCAAGAAGCTGCAAAGATATTAAAGTTGAGACTCGGGAATTTTCATGTATTATTCTGATTTGAACATTTAAGAGGAAAGTAGTAATTTGTCAAACAGCTGTGTTACTCACAATATTTTATTTAACACCCAATATAAATTCTATGAAACGCTAGCACATCTATGACAGGCTAAGACTATCCCTTGAGCCAGCTCAAAGATGGGTATTTTCCCCTTGTTTTCCTTTTTTATTCCATTCCCAAATTCATTAACATTACAATTAAAGATCGAGAATAGTTTTTGACATATGGCAAGGCATGTTGTGCCTTCTTTTCTGTCTTCTTTGTGAAGTGCTTCAAGGATCCTATAACTGGACCATGTTTAGATTGCAAATTGATGAATTATGAGAATAACTTTAAAACAATTTCCTTTTAAATATTTCACTTCATGCAGTAGCACAGACCTGGAGACTGCTCAGAAACATCCCTCAAAAAGGTCTGCAAAGATTTCCAAAACAAATGAGATACCTGTTTTGGTTTTTAAGTGACCAGTTTGGTGTCTGGGCTTCTAAATAAGGAAGATTTACCAGCAAACCCACAGGTAGCTCAGCCACACAGGTCTTAATAGTCTTCAATGTGATGACTTCAGAATTAGGTCTTTTACTTGTGTCACTTCTCCATCTTTCATTCTTTGGTCAGAACTTGGTGCCTGATGCCATTCAGGTAATTATTAGTCAATATTGAAGTTTTGAAAGTAATCCTGACCGTACTTTCAGAAAGATAAAAATGGTATTAGAGTTGGTCAGAATAAAATTAAAACAAAATTGGCAAAAAATAATGGGATTTCATAACATTTTCAGATTTTTTTAATATAACTTCCAGCTCACAGTTGCTATCTACATGATACATATATGTGCATACATCTGTGTGCAAGAGAAAGAGATACAAGCACAAAATTAGGAAAGCTATGGCAATACAAGATCAACAATTCCTGAATTTTCAGCTATTTTGCTGAGAACAATAAAATATATCTGCATTCCTATGGGCAAACATTTAAAACAGTCATAAAAGAAGCTTTTGATCCATCTCTTCTTAAAGCACGTTTCAAAAACTTCGTAATGAGAAAAAAAAGGTCTGATTTAGAAATTAGCATCTATAATATTATATCCAGAATTCTGCAAATTAAATTTCAAAAAAGGAAATATATATTTTTATAATACATTTTTTAAAATACACTTTACTTAATACTTGAGAAAAATTGGATAAATTATTCCAAGCAAAATGTGAAGTGAAACATCTCCTCTGCTGTTTATGAAGTGTTATTTAATGAACTGTTGGCTCCCACTGAGTTTGTCAAGGCAAACAAGGGTCTGTATTGATGGGGCAGATATTTCACCATTTTCTCTGCCTGAACTGTAGGAAGCATCCCATACTACTATGAGTAGTCCAGAATATGCAGATCCAGTACCTGTACCATCAGATAAAGTACGTTGATTTTGCATATTGAGATGACTAAATGTATACAATCTGAATAATAAAGTCAACTTCAAAGGTACATAGCCTCAGTTAAAAGAGATGTAATGCAAATATTGACTGTATTAAAATACAGCTAATATTTTCTGCCTGTTACCATGGTATTTTCTGGGTTGTTAATCTCATCACATTTATTTGGTGGTAACTTACTGTTTCCTACACATTTTTTCTAACGTATGTGTAGAACACTAAATTCAGACATAGAATCATCAACAAAATGTGTTGTCATACCTTACTATTCATTTTTTTCCATTGCAATTCAGAAACTGGACAACAATATTAAAGCCATAGCTCTTAATAAAAATCCTTGATTGCTAAAGGAATGGCCAAAATAATTAATGATTTACTGGCCCCTCTTAATTGCATCTAGAAGTTTCCAACATATTGCATTATTTGCCCCACTTGGATGCAGAGCATCAGAAAACAGTTATTGGAGAGACCTTCTAGGGTTAGAAAATTCTTTTTCTGAAAGCAAGCCAGGACAGATAAGAGTACCAGCGAGGTTAGCGGTGCTCAGAATTGTACAGATTTATGTAGAACTGCACCACTTAAGAACCTGGACAGTTCTTGTGATATTTTGACTGCTTTTAAAAATAAATAAATTAATATTTGAAAAACTGTACTTCTTTGCAGCAATAAACAGTAATGTTTAAGATAAAATTAACAATACTTTCTCTAGTCTAAATTATTTAGAGTATTTTCAGGCTAAGTTATACATAAATATCACATGGTGTTGAATCTGCTTCTTACCCAAATAATCATTTCCCTAATTCTCAAAGTTAAAATTTTTACTGTTACCTTCTACCTAGATCAAAGGTGCAAGCTCTTTACTAAAATTGCCTCTCTGTGGAAGGCAGAGCTGTAATCCAACACATATCATACTAGTGATATCATCTGAAATAAAACACAGATTGACACATTTAATTAGTATGTTGCTCATACCTCTGAATTTTCACCCATGAAATATTTGAATTGATATTAAGCAATACGAAGTAAAGCTGTCAGCTTTTCAAATACTGTAATATTATGTAGGTATAAAAGTTTTGCCTGTATTATTTTCTCTTAACTCCCTTGTCAAATCTGATTTCTGAAATTATCAGGCTACAATATCTAAGATATCTAAGATAGCTTTAAGATGCCATGTGCCTAAGTAGCAAATCTAATTAGGATGAAATATTTGATCTGTGTTGGAAATAACATTATCTTTTATTTCCAGATGTCTGTACCATATAATCCCCATCCAACAGCATGCTGAATTTCCTGCCTGTGCCTGCCTTATCTTTTTTGCATAATTTTTTCAGATCATTAATACATGCAGTTCTTGATTCTAAAGCCTTGCCCTCTCATGCAGATCTTTTTACTTGATATTACATTTTTAACCACTGTTCGTGGTTTCCAAAAGCTCTAGATACATTGCCCCTTTCAAATAACACACACCACCTACAGTTCCAGTTCAGCGGTAACTATAAAGATAAAGATATCGGCACAAGGCATGTATTAAAATTCTTATTATTTCAATATTAAATAGTGCTTCATATAAAATTAATCAATACTTTAGTCAGTGGCGTTAAGTGAATTGGATGGATTTCCAAGCCTTAAGGGGGGGAAAAAATATCCGAGTATTGGAAAATTTTCATATGTCATTGGAGTATTTTCATATGTCTCAGGAAGAGAGGGAGGTGGAGCCTCAGTTCTGGTTCTGGTGCGTTTCTGATGAAGAGGAACTTAATTTGCTCTCTGTTCTCTCTCCCTTCCCCTGCTGTCTTGCAGCCAACGTGTGCGACAACGAGCTCCTGCACTGCCAGAACGGGGGAACGTGCATCAACAACGTGCGGTGCCAGTGCCCGCCGGCCTACACGGGCATCCTGTGCGAGAAGCTGCGCTGCGAGCGGGAGCCGGGCGGCTGCGGCCGCAGCTCGGCCCCGCGCGGGCCCGGCGCGCTGCGGCCGCTTCTGCCGCTGCTGCCCGCGCTGCTGGCGGCCCGCGCCCGCTGAGGGGCCGCGCTGCTGGCGGCCCGCGCCCGCTGAGGGGCCGCGCCCGCTGAGGGCCGGACAGCGCCCCGCGGCTTGGGCATCCCGAAAGGAAACACGAGTGACAGTAACCACGTGCGAACTGTAGGAAGGCCGAACTGAACTAAGCCATATCGCTCGGTCACGGACAGGGCTGCGAGTCCAGCGCGCTCGCCTCTGAGTCGGGACGCGCTGGCAGCCGCCCGTTCTGTCCGATGGATCGGCTGCGGGACTGACGTGGCTTTGGCAGCCCCGGAATGGGAGAACTCCAACAACATCCGCCGCTCCTCTCTGGTGCGCTCCCGCACCTCCGGCCGGTGCGCGGACTGACCAAACCAAGGCATTCTTTGCTGTCAGTGCTTTGTGGGTATAAGGACATCTGTAAAAGCTGCCATATTGGCCTGCTTCGGTCCCCAAATCCTTTCCGACCTGTGCTTTAGTGAACGTTGCTCTGTAACCCTTGTTGGTTGAAAGATTTCTTTGTCCGATGTTAGTGATGCACATGTGTAACAGCCCCCTCAATAAAACTCAAGCCAGTCATATCCTTGTATACCTTAGCAGCACTGCATCAGTAAGATGCTGTGTTCACCTACTGTACAAGAGTGGCTATAGGACAAAAAGTGTATTTATCCTTTTGTATTCAAATGAAGTTATTTTTCTTGAAATAATGTACAATGTAGATTTTTTGTATTATTGCCTATTTGTGTTACCAGACAATTTATTAATGTATTTAATTCTAATCAGGTAAGAGAAAACTATTACTTTTTATTTAGTCCTTTTCTTTTTCCTTTCATTTAATTGTGCAGAGATTTCTCTGTATGGGCAACGTGCTGGCATCAAAGAATATCAGTTTACATATATAACAAGTGTAATAAGATTCCACCAAAGGACATTATAAATGTTTTCATGTTGCTTTAACACTGGAAGATTTCAAAGAATAAAAATTCCTGCATAAACAGTTCCAGGATGACTTACTGCTCTTCCTTAAGGCCTTTTTAGAAAATAAACAAACAAAAAAGTTTATGGTTTTACCATTCAGTATCTAGAAAAAAATCCAGATTTAAAAGTGGAAATTACATTATAGCAATCTAACCTCGCTTGAATTTTACTTCTGTTACTTTGCCGACTTAACATTTTAAGGGCATCATTTGCTTGAGAAAGATTTCCTCAAATGTGAACCTTGAGAAAGTTGAACAGTTCTCAGCTTTGTTACAAAACTAAATTACAAAGTATCATAGAAGCTGGTCTTCAATTCATACCTTTTTTGTGGATTCTGGCAATAAGCAAATAGATCCACAGCTTACATTATTTCTCCAAAAGCTTCATTAAAAAGGTATGTTTATATATGTACTAGTCTGCTTAAGAAATTGCAAAAACGGCAGCAATCACAAAAAAAGCACCAAGATTTAACTTTTAATAAAGTCAGATTTAATATTTAGAAAGACTGTCAAAATATACAGCAGTGAGTAGATAAAAAGTGCTGCTCCAGCAAATAAAGTTTGTTTCAAGTATCGCCCAAGGTGTAATAAATTCTTGTTACTGCCTTTTATTAGGCCAATTACTGAGTGTGACAGAAAAGAATAGCAAGACTAGAGAGGCAAGCCAAAACCACAGCAGTGTTTCAAAGTCCTGGGAAAAAAAAATTCTAAAGGTAGCAGGACTGTGTGAATTCATTTCCTGGCAATTTTCATCATAATGGTTATAAATATTTTACCAACATAATAGCCTAGTGTAGAAAACAATTAATCAGCAAAATAAAAACTCCTGAGAAAAATAAATTCTACCTGGCTGCCTCTTTCAAATGGTGAACAGTAGAATTTAGGGCACTGCTTTCTTGGAGAACCTCTTTCTGCTGAAGCAGCAAGTTCTGCAGGACAGTACCCAGCCTCCAGAAGTGGGTAGGAAAACCAGGTCTTCATTTCTAAAAAGAAATAGGATTCTAGAATACTACTCTGAAGATGCTGATGACATCAGAGCTGCTGCCTCTTCAGGCTGTTGCCCTGACCCTCCAGCATGCAGCAAGATTGCTGTTCACACTTACACTCATTTGTGGGCTAAATAAGGTAAGGCAGAGAGAAATTAAGTGCTCTGCTGGTTGCCAGCCATGCCTACATGAGGTTGCAGGTGTATTTTAGAAGTATACTCATGAAATAAACAGAAGAGTACACTGAGCAGACTTAACAAGGAATATAAATGGTAATACAGGTGACATACAGAGCTGGAGACTACCTAAAACCAAGTGGATTTCTGATTTTAAAATGGGGAATTAAAATTTTCTTGTATTACCACAGACCAATTCAGATTGTGTAATTATTGCAAAGGAAGTGATTTAATTGTGATTATAAACTCAAGGCTTTGTGAAAGTGCTAAGTAAGCATGTTATGCTCATTTGGTTAGAAGGGATTCTGCCAGCAGTGCTGAAGAGTAATGAATATAAGACCACAATCAACTCAGCTACATTTCAATTTCATATACTTGGGATCTTTTAAACCAGGGCAGAGTATATAGCTTTCCACATATTTAAATATAATATGTGCATTTTATCCTCCTTCACCTATTAATAAAGTTACAATTTTATACAGGAATCCATTCAGTGGAAAGTCTTATCAATCATGCTTTTCTTCAGTTTCATTTTTTTTTCCTCTAAACTCCAGAGAAATTTACTAAATTAAAATTTCAGTGTAAGTTTCTGCTGCTGTATTCAAGTATATTTCTAAAATTATGTGTGTATCTTTGAGAGAGATTACAGCATTCAGCATTACTTTACCTGCAATTTTTTACTTAACTCAGTGTAAAATGAAGGCAGAATTTGTTCCCCATTTCCGAAGCTGTGAAAAACAACAGATTCCTTTTCCTGAGCGTGCAGTAGAATCTCTCCACGATAACATGCAGTCACAGCATCTGCTTTATTTTTCACCAGAAAATATAGACCCCTTCCAACATATTGAGGTTTCTTGGAATGGGTATCCTCTCCCTCCAAATGCCTGTAAAATAACAACACATTCATGATACTGAAAAAGGCCAACCCAATCCCTAGGCTAGGATTTTGCTTCTGTATCAAAACACAGCAAAATAAACCTACTATGGAATTATCATTTTCTACCTGATACTTCTTTCCTGGAAGGTTTCTCATCTAAGAACTGACCAGGCTTTAGATTGCTGAGTTGTCCAGATTATAGTTCAGAGTACAGCAACCCTAAATCTAGCATTCATCTCAGATTTATTCAGTTATATTAGTTCCAGCTGCTTTGCTAAATCAGTCACTCCCAGTCAACTTGCTATTCCTGTGTTTGTACCTAGAGAATTGGTTCTGATCCAGGATCCACCTGTTTAACACCTGAAAATGGGGCAGCTTGGAAAGCTGCAGATATTTCAACTTCACGCCAGCCATCTTTATTACAGGGAAATTAAGAGAGAGGCATCTGCCTTCGTGCTGCCTAATTGTTTTAAAAATAAACTATCCAAATGGAAAAAAAAAATCTAGTCAGATGCAAATTGACCCCAGATATTGCCCTCAAAAAATAATTGATGTAATACTTTATTATGACATAGCCACAGGTGAGAAGTTATTTTATGTAGTGAAAAGAACAAAAAAAAATAATGTGCAAAAGACTCCTCAAATTTAGAAAGAACTCTTCTGCTTGCATATAATTTTATACATCTTTCTTATAACTCCAAGACACCAGGGGGATTTGTTATAACCTCATTGGGATTCTAGGTTTATTAAACCATTGAATTAACTAGATTCATCCATGCGTGCAGTTTATTCACCTGTGAGAAATGTGAGTAATATTTTTCATAGAATATGCAAGACCAGATTTTCAGGCAACCTTCAGCCTAGCATTCATGTTTGTCCTTGCAAATGCAAAGTTACAGATGTAAATATTAAGACATAATCAATTCGTTCCCAAGAAAAACTGTACATTTAATTATGAATGGATGAAAACATTTATCCGCTACAATGCAGATCTAGTATTATAAATTAGAAATTTTATATTAGCCAACAATACCTTTCCAACCCTCACACAGTATCAAAAAGAAGAGGATATCAGTGTATGCAACACAAACAAGTAGAAAGGCAGCATTTTGCACCATATGGTGCATTTCATTTAATGAAATGAAAGTTCATCACCAGAGCAGTATGTTCACCAAGACACCATTTTGCCATAATATGCAACAGATAAAATTCCAGTACAAAGCATATGTTTCCCTTAATTGTTTTTCTGGCCATCATTATCTATGCAGACACATACATACAGACAATGAAATACTGCTTGAGACTTTTTACAGCCTCAAGTAGTACAGGGAAGATTAACTTACATAACTGAGGCCTAAAAAGATTGTAAAGGCTTCAGGCTTGAATTTCTGCATACATTGCTATGCAGTGCTCTTCTCTGAGGAAGACTGGGATAAAGATCACACCATGGAAGGCAGTGTTTGGGAGTCCCACAGCAGGGTGTGGGCCTGGCAGCAGGGGCACGGCTCACACGGGGACATGCCAGGCACCACTGCCCCATCAAAGCCTTGGCAGCTGGCTTTGCAGATGTGCTTCTTCCAGCCCCAAGACACCTCCTGAGCACACAGTGCCACCCAGGGCAGCTGCTGGACACATGCTCAAGTCTACTGTTGTCATTGGAAATACACTTCCTGTACTTGAAGCAAACTGTTGCTGAGAAACTGAATAGCAGTGTTTTCTGGGGGGGAAGAGGGTCAGAGGTGGGTTCTGGGGCTATGCTTGTCTGTTTAGAGAAAGTGGTTTGGGAATGACTATTTTCCATTTCTTATATAGTGTAATTTTCACTCAAGTACTCTCTGCAAGTATTTGTGACATCCAAGAACAAATAATTCTAATGTTTAAATATAGGAACATGACTTCTCATGAATGAACAAAAAAAAAAATTCTCCGATTTCTGATTTAGCTCTATTGAACAAATGGATTTTTTTGAATAAATTTTTCTGGTTAGGACATTGATTGTTTTGAGATTAACACATTCTCTGCATTCAGAAGGGCAACACTATTCGTCCACAAAACTGCCTGATGAGATGTGGATCATTCAGGCCCTTACTTTGACAGTTTGTGTAAGGCATATTCCGAGTTCCCTGCTTTTAAGAAGCCTTGATCTAGCTGATGCTTTCACATCTCTCAGTGGCTGTATTCAGTGTTACCTGAACAGATAAATGAAAACATTTCAAACCCTGTACATCTACTGAGAACATGGCTCACTTCACACCTGAAAATAATTGTAGATGCAAAATTAGTGGCTGCTGCCTATATTATATTGGCTGTTTGCAATTGACAATGCCAAGAAATCTCCTTCAAAGGCCTGGATCCCTTTGACTGGATTCTACAAACACATTGAATGAAAAAATGTCTTTGCTTGCTATAACTAAATAAATACAAGGCTAAGTCATTCTTACAAGATTCTAATGGTACTTAAAGTGAAAGCACTTCCATGTATCACAAGTGAGATTCTTCAAAAACCCTCAAAGTTACAATAGGGCAAGACTTTAATTCTCTACAGTCTGTAAATGTTCAGATACTTCAGGTATCTTTTTAAGAGAGATGAAGAAACTGATTCAGAGAGGTAAATGAAGCTGCCTGTAACAACTCAAGAAGCACCTGGCAAAAGTCAAGGAACAAATTCACCACACTCAAGCTTCACAGCATATTGAATATGAATAGTGTTACACTACAAGAGTATTGAAAAGTTCTTGGTAGCTTTGGTTACAACTACCATTATGTATAGCATTAGTATACACACAACAAAATATTTTTATGCATAACCTATATTACTAATTAGAAAACACAACTTCACACCTCCTCATTTTATAATAAGGATCAAACCAAATTTTTCTCACAAGTAACAAGCAAGACAAACAGATGTATCCCAAATGGTGTGAAAATATTCCTTACCTGAACAGATAACTATTCTTGTTTAACTTCATTCTTTCTTCACTTTGTTAAGGCTTATGAATACCAAGGTCATAAAAAAGATAGCATTCCTGCACTGGTATTTTAATGAGAATAAACCACATACAGTGGTTAATAAATTAATGATAACAATCATGTTTTTAACTATCATGATATCTCATAAATTATTTCCTATTACTTAATATTCATCATCATAATCACAAAAGAATTCAATGTATTTACAAAAATGCACTAAAAAATTCAGAGTATTACTAAAATAAATTATTTAATTGTTTACTTGTTGCTGGTTTTAATGACATTATGCATAGTAAGTGTATTACTCATCTTTCAAAATGGACCTGCTAAATACATGCCCAGCTCAAAGCTCTGTATGCCAAAAAACATTAAGCTGAAATATAACAACAGTCATATATATAAGTTGAGATTTGCTCATCTAATAACACTAAAAAGCATTCACAGGAAATGGAATTCAAATATTTAAACAAAGTTTTCAGCTTCGCAGTGGAGAAACTTAGGTTAAACACAGAAATGAATATTGGAGCCCACACAGCAGAAACAGGTTACTGAAAATGCAGACCAGCAAGATCAAGACGAAGTGTGTTGTTCTTACTACTAATCAGACATAAATTCCACCTCAATCCAAACAGAAGTGTATATGAAATATACTGGAATCTAGAGGGAAACAAAGCATCAGCCCCTCTGCCTTGTCTTTGCTCCAGCTGTGCACTTGGCACAAGTGTGGCCATCTAGTCCAGATGTTCATGAAGCAGATGTTTTTTCCACACATCACAGGCCTGGCTCAGGCCACAGCACAGTGAGCACAGTGCAGGAGGAATCCCCTTGCCACGATCTGTGTAATGCCAGCAGTTACATTGGCTCTTTGCCACACACCTCTGAAATCTCTAAAAGTAATTTTTATGAGGACTTAGAAAATTAAATGTGTTCAGAAGAGAATATTTTCTCTTCTTTTGGCATCTGCAGTTACCACGTACAACAAGGGACTGAAAGGTCCTGGATGCACTGACTCATTTGATGCATGTCTTGTTAACAGCTCTTACCTCTAATTACTGTTGCTTGGAAGGATGGGAGAACTGACATGTAGAACACCCTGGTAGTTACATTTATTATACTGCTTTCTTTTGCCATACTCCAGCTTGCTTTCTTCCCTCATGTCAGAGTTTTTTCTATGCCCTCATAAATTATTTTTCTTCCTTTGCTCTGCAGATCTCCCACAGGCTCTAAGTAGGTGGATTGGTACCTATGAATTAGTCTTGGCAGTGCTCTTTTGCCTTCCCAGATCTGGTAGAGGCACAACGACTTTTACAATTTGCTCCTTGAGTAGGATGTAAGGAACGATGACTAAACTATGTAGATGGAGTGCTGAACAATTTTTTGACAGTTTTCTCATTTACTGACAATATCTAACATCAGAATATCTCCCAGACTGTACTGAGGTTAGCCTCATGACACTTACTGCAAAGCAGGGAAGCATGTTATTTCCATTTTATTCATAAGGACTGAAACTTCAAGATGCTGAGACTTACAAACTCAATTACAGAAAAAGAGATTAATTCTGACACCTCATCCACCGCAATAAGTACTGAGACCTACAGTTCCCTACTCCATCCAAATTACACAAATCTGAAGTTAAATAGTCTCCCATCTGCATCTTTTTGCCACCCACTTACTTCAGATTATCCCATCTAAGTCTATTTTACATTACACCTCCCAAAACATTGGAGTTTCAATGTTGTGATATTTAACTCACACATGTGATTTTGCTGGTTTGATTTTTTTTCCTTTGGCACTTCAGTTCAAGACTAGAAGGAAACCACAACTAATGTTTTGTGAAGGGATGTAATATATGAGTCAAAGTAATGGGAAGCATTTTAACTGTCTGATAAATTAAAAGACATGCCTACAGAAAAACCATAGAGCACTACAATTCTCATCCAAAATAAAGAAATTACTATGGGGTTTCTTTTCCTCCTCCTTGTCTGATTTTTATTTAACTGGGCATATTAGAGCTCACATAGTAATAATATTATGACTTAATATATATAATATCTTTTATGGCTTGAAATACCTATATCTTAGGCATTTAATTTCTTCTAAGAATGTCTAGATACTGACCCAATTAGATTTTGATGCACAGATATTTCTTGCTTACTGGAAATCTGGTAGCAAAACGACTCGACATTTTGAATAGGCTCATAAATATATATTGAATTTAATTTTTTAATACACAAAATCCATTTTCCTATTGTTTAGTTGTTTTGCTGACTGCTTGAGAGAAATAATTTCTCTAAATATTTTTGTTTTGTACAACTAATTAGTCCATAAATCAGCATGTTGTAATATGGCAGAGATTACCCTCAAGCCAATTGAGAACAACTGATTGAATGTACTTACTTTCTTTGTAATTCAGCAATCTCCAATGTATCTGTATTTTCTTCTGCTGCTTTCAGACATTGTCTTGCCATACTTTTCTCTCTTATTCCTCAAATGTACATTTTTTAGCCAATAAGCATTATTTGTGTTAAACACCAGATTTTTCCTGTGTTTCGAACCAAGCTCAGTAGGCTGACAAAGTACATAAATAAATAACTAGATAATCATAGAATAATCACATTGATTCTGTAGTAGGAATTTTAACATGCTTTCCAATTTCACATTACTAGGGTCATTCACTGATAATAAAATTGTGCCAACTCTCAAACCAAAATATGTCTCTAAAAGAGGGGAGATGAAAACCAAAAATGTAAAATTCCCATAACAGAAGTCAAAGTCTGAATTGAAATTCAGTTCAGGATGGTAACCATATCTTAAAAATTAAGTGTAAGCACATGGTGAACTTAGAGCATATACTTTAATAATACCAAAGTCCTCTTTAGTGTATTTTTTTCTTCCTTGTCTGTAATGCCAACTTTATTTTCCTCAAATGGCTTACAATGGCCATGAAGAGGTAGGATCACTCTGAGACAGTATCACCTGTGAGCTGTATTCTCTGTCATCCAGCCTCCTCCAACTTTAAAAATCAAACCACAAAAAGCAGAGAGACAGACAAACAGAGACAGGCATAGCTTTGTCATTAGTTCTGGAGACTTCAGTTGTGGGTGGTAATTTTTGTGTGGCAATCAGCAGCCTTGGTACAGCTGCTAATGGAGATGTGCATGCTGATAATGAAAGCTATCAGTGGATTTTTCCTCAGCTGTCAGTCTTAGCAAAGGAAGCCAAGGGGAAGTGAAATGAAGATGAGCTAACCCTGCATTTTTCAAAATTAGGCCTCAGAGAAGGAGGAAATACACTTACAAAACACTCTGAAAGAACACAGAACTTTGGTTTAAATGGTGCATCTATTCTGTGAACAATCAGGTTTCATTCTTCAGGGAGTGACCAGTTTGCATTTGTTAACAGCCTGTTCCAGAATCCATTAAATGCAAAGGAAAACCTCACCTTGATTTCAACAAAACAGAATCAGGTTTTAAATTAGATTGAAAAATAATTTCAGGAAGAGAAAAAGTAATCCCTTAGGCATTATCTCTCTGATCCTACTATAATCTGTAGCATTTGCACAGTTCCATGTACTATTTATTGTGCATTATTCTATTGCAGCACTTAAATTATTCTCATTTGAATGTTTCCACAGACCCAGCAATTCTGGTGATAAATGTCTTAATTTAAAATGCTGGTCTGTATGGCAGGCACCATTTCTATCCAACAGAGAAAGGAACTCCCTAGCTGAAGCTGTTTTCACCAACAATTTGTTTGCCAGCAGCATGTTTTCCTGTTTAATCCTTGTTAACATTTTGTTCAGAGTTATCCTAGCTGGCATGTATTCTATCTGATAAACATCTCCTCTTCTCCCCCAAAGAAACATTATTTATTTATGAAATTATTGTTACAGACAACTAAACAGCCAAGAGGGAAACACATTTGCTTTCTACAAATACCTGCACATGCTGTTAAAACTGCATAACTTTTCTTATAGAAACATTTAAAATTTAGTAAAAGGCCTCCTAGGATGTCTTTGGTATCCACTGAGAACAAAGAACAGAGACAGACACATGCAGCAGGACAAAATCAGCAAGGGCTCAGAAGAGCTCAAGGAAAATAATGACATTTCAGGTTGTTAGGCTGATATATGAAACCTCCTCCTTTCCAGCCCAATTTGTCATGATTCCACGACTAAGTGAACTAAATAGACTTGAGATAAAATGATTCAAATCAAGAGTCTCAAATTCATTCATGTTCTCTGTATCTTTGCCAGCATAGGAGCTGGCTGCTGCATCATTAAGAACCCAGTACCCAGACACACACAGTGTGAGCCAGCACCAAGTGATCTCTGTCAGAGGTCACAGTGTCCCCCAGGCTCCTTCATGACTGACACTAAATTAAGAAGGAATAGTATAAATTAAAATTACCAAGTGCCTGAGAAGAAAATAGCCTTAAATTCCTTATCACTTCACCAATTAGTACCACATGTAAATCCTCAGTGACAAAAACACTATTCATTGGCAAAAGGACTCAAAAACCTACATCTGTTTCATAAATTACAGCAAAAATTGTAATGAGTCATCTGTTTGAGTCTGCACCACATGGGACTGACCATTTTCCATATCTCTGAAGTTCCTATTCCATCCAGGGTCCGAATTTCTACCAATAGGAAGATCCTAGTGTGTCTACCTGTATTTTTCCACCTTCTTTCTGTGTTATCTGTGTCTAAAAGTGCAAGCTTCTTTACCACATAGAAGTGTTCCAACTCTGCATCACAGTTCAAGGCATAACACATATCCTCAATTACTTTGACATATCCTTGGATCCTGTCACACTGGGCTAGGAATATTTCACAGACAGAAAGGCTACTCTCTGTAGAGGCTCAGGTCAAAGGAGCAACACAACAAAACCTGGGAAAAATGGAACGTGTAGACTTTAGATAAGCAGAACAAAGTCAGTCTTTAAAGACGGACTCAACTGTAGGTGTATTTTTTAAGCAATTCACCAAAGTAGAATTTTTTTTTGTTTAGCCCCTGGAATTTTTTGCTGCACACAAATGCTCCCGAGAGCAGGTCAGGTTCTGGTTAGCAAGTCTTGCAAAAGAGCAGGTCTTTCAAAACTTAAAAGAACTCACCCACAAACTAACAGCAACTTGTCCTCCTCCCCTGCACAATCCAGAAAAACATCTTGTTTCCAACACATCTCAGAACTTTATAAAAGTCTTTCAACAGTGCTGAGCAAGTGGAGGTAGTATTTAGAAAACCTTCTAAGAATCATGTGTTGGTTGCATTTTCAGACTCATTATTCACATAGCTCCACTCCCAGCTGAATACATTGGGGCATTGACTCAAAGGAATAGAGGCCAAACTCCAAATTCTTGCACCCAGTGAGAGAACTGGGCACTGTGCACTTTATTCCTAATAATGTTTTAGCACAAAACAGGAAATGCTGAGAGTTTTAAATAATTATAAGCAAATTCTTTGGGCTTTAGAAAGAACTGACCATCTGGCTTCTTTAGCAGCCTTTAAAAATCCAAGATTTCATTGTTACCTTCATCATCATTTTCATTTAGAGACACAGAACCAGAGACAGGCAGAGCACTCTAAGCCCAGCACTGCTCCTCAGCCTGACATCTCGTGGCTGTGAGGGACATAACACTGCTGAACCAAATACCATCCCCACACACAGAGTAATGCCTGTACAATTCAAGCAAGTACAAAACAGCTCTTGAGCAATGCAAAACAATTTCATTCACTTAGATGCAATGTGGTGTCAGCATCATGTTCTGATAAGACAAACTGGCACAGATTGTAAAGCTAAACCACAGTTACAAATAATGCAGAGCTTTGGTTAGCTGGACTATAGCAGATGATATTTTGCTCAAAACTGTTAAGTCATCTAATCTGAAATAAGAATTTCTGGAATATCTGCAGTTATTATTTTGACACTACTAAATATTAGTTCAATTTTTTGCCACAGGAATGAAACCACTCCTCCTGCAAGAGCAGAATTTGAGTGCAGCAGGCTGCACAAGGAAAAGGAGTGTCATCTGAGCCAGGAAGAGAAATGATGAAACAAAGAATGGGTTTGCCTATATACATAGGCATAGCATGGAGCTATAGCCTATATAGCCTAGCAGGGGAGAGAGGCGAAATGCCCATGCTATGAAGAGTAACTGCTTTTTCTTTTCCTAAAAAAGTTTTGCTGTTGATTCATTTTCAAGGAAAACTACTTAAAACTCAGGAGAAGAAAAAAGATCCTTCCTTTTAGCAGGATTTGCTGCACTGTCTGAAGAGGTTTGACACTCACCTCCTGTTCTCCTTTTGTGGCATAGAGAACAACAATCAAGCAGTAACAGAGAAAATAATTTCTGCAGTTTGATTAGTTTCCACACCAGATGTTCCCACATATATTCACATCTCCCCAACTCTCCTTCTCCAGCCAAGAGAGTGTGCAGCTGCTACTTCTGTAGTCAACACCAAAGCTATTTAACAGAGTTATTAGCAGGGGGTTTACATTATAGATCCCACCAGTATTCTCTAGGGGTCTGCTTCTGTTCTCATTGTAGTTTAGGCATCATTGCACTCATTATCTCAGAGAGCCAGAAAAAATTGCTGGGATTTTTTTTTTCTACTCTGTTATAAACCTGCACTTTCACCTCTTCCAGCCTATGACTTTCATTTCATTTTCCTGCTGGTACTGTAAGGCTGTGCAGCTGTTCACTGGCCAGCTCTGGGTTTTCATTCTTTGTGAAACAGATTCCAGTGGCAAACAATTTTAAAAAGCACCACAGCAGGTAAGAACTGTTCCTTGTTTTTTAATTAAGCTTTAATGACCATAGATTTCAAGAAATGGGAAGTACAAATTTGCATCTCATTAATATGGCACTGCCTGAATAAACCTCAGAGGTAGGTAGGAGAGTTCCCAACATTCATGGGCTCAGGAAAATTCCGTCAGGGCAAGGAGTGGCTGGAAAGCCAGCCCCTCAGCTCTCAAGTGGGCACATTACAATAAATTACAGCTTCTGTTCATTTGGGGGAAAAAATGCTCTTACCTAATACTGACAAGAAAACTGCCACAGCTTTTGAGCTCTGGGATTTGTTCTAATTGCTCTGGTTGTGAGTGGCTTCCTGTAACACGCAAAAAAAGAGAAACATTTACTACTCCTTCATATCTTATTAAGAAGGCAATTATACATGTTTGCATTTCTAGGAACTCAGTATCTGTATAAATTTTGCAGCCAGTTTGTCTTCACAACTGAAGTGTCTTGTTGCAGAAGACACATGTGGAATTTTTTCATTACAGATTTACCCTTTTTTGATGCATACTAAAGGTGATCTGAGGTGGAAATATGCTGGTGGAAGCATTGCAGTAACAGCTGGAAAGAAATCATTCTGTATACCCACAGTGCTGTCCATGGGGATTTTTTGCCACTGGGTTCTCAGAGTATGCATCTGAGGACCAGGATTTCCCTGGGAATGATCATGTGGAAAACAGCATTGAAAGATGAAGAAAGGGCACTGGTTATCAGCTGAAAGCTGCCACTCTCCAAAAAGGGACATTTTAAATATGGAAATGCTGCGTTAGCTAGATTATCTAAGATAACTAAAAGCATAAATAAGGAGCACAACAGACTGGGCAGGTACTACCAGCAGGCAGGAAGGTACATAAAAATAAGACACATTGATAAAGTAGTCAGAGAGGCCTGGGACATGCACAGGGTTATGCACAAAGATAAACAAACCCAGCCCTCCCACTCAGAAAGGCACAAGCTGATAAGCCAAGGAGCTCTACAGAACAAGGTCAGTGGGTATCATGAGCCTCTTGAAGCCTTAAAGGGAAGTAATGGATATAACTAGCTCAGGTAATTAGATGTAGATTATCATATTGTTCATTGGACTTGAAATGTCACAATGTTTATCACTCTCCTGTGGTGACTGGTATTCCAATAGAGAAATCTTGTGTAAGACCAGGCAGAAAATGAAAAGGATCCACTTTTCAGTAAAAAGCAAAATCATCCACTGTCTGCTTTCTCCTGGCTAAATGAGGCAAAGAAGGGTAAAACAGCACATAATTAGAGAAAAATTACATGGCTAACAATTGTGTGTACTAATCACTGAAAGCAGAATTAGCAAACACAGGCATCCATATTAAGCATGTGAAATCTTGTTTTCCTGAGCTTTCATGGGTTCTGTCACTAACTACAATGTAGTGACAATTTTATCCAGAAAAATCTATCAAGTCAAACTGTGTCAGAAAATGGACAGAGTTAAGATGTGAGGGACACTGCATACTTCAATATTAAATTTAAAAAATCTTTGTAGTGAGAATTTTTTTCACCATTGGAAAATAAAATAAAATCCCTCCGCATCATACCATCCCAGTAGCTTCTTCCCCTCCCTTCATGCACAGCTGACTATAACTCCCACTCTTCCTGTTATAAGAGAGAAAACACAAGGGCCTCTTTCAGCTGCATCAGTGGAACTGGATTTTTAAAGCTCCAAAGATGCAGAAATTATGTGGAATTCTTGAATGCACCCAAAATCTGTCCCACAAGTCCAGTGGCAATGAAATAAAACAAAGGATGTTTTATCATGTTCCAAATCTCTCTCTCGAGGTAACGAGTGAAAGCAAGCACAACCTCAGTAGGAAGGACAGCAGGATCTAGAAAAGCAAAGGATGTCTTGCACAAACTGAAATAGTACAAGAATATATAATTTGATCCCTGCCTCCCAGTAATCAGAAAGCTTTGTCATCACAAATACTTAGGGAGCCTACATGGCAACAAAGTGCTTCCCCTTCCAGCCCCTTCAGCAAGCTTGTTCCAGTGAGTTATAAAACACAAACATAAAAATACTTCAATGAAACTAGGAGAGAGCAGATGTTAATTACAGCAAAATGGTCCCAGAGCCAAATTGAAATTTAGTTTGGTTTTGCACAATTAGTTGGGCAGCACTCCCAAACAATGCAAACTGCAGGGCATGCAAACCCTGACCACTTGAGGAAGATATATGTAGAACCTGCCCATCCTATGTAACTGAATGTCACCTCTGTAGTTATTGCCAATTGCCCTTAAGCTAATGCATCATATGTCTTTTTGACAAGAGTAATGGCTGGGTTCTGACAACGAATAATTGCCATTTCAATTGAAAATGTTAAAATATAACTGAAATCAGACATGAAATTATTAGTGAAAAATGTAGGAGAGATGATGGAAGTGTATAATATCAATGGAATTATCAGTAGTTTGACTGGCCTTGCATTAGTTCTAATAAGGATTCAGTACAGTACAAGCCACAAAAGCAAATGGAAATGGTAGTTACAGCACTCTGAGACTCGGTGACTAGGAGCTTCACTGCTAACCAGAGAACAGCCAAGCTCCCAGGCTGTTTCCATTCTCACCAAATCTCGTGCTTAGTGGCAAAATTCCTCAGTTTTAAACTGTCAAACTGTTGAAAAGGCAGAAGCTCTGTACACTGTTCCAAAATGAGCAATCAGGCCATGTCCCTCAGGATCAGCTGCTGGGCTCCCCCAGCACACCTTTTCTAGGAAGTAAAGAAGAGGGCTGAACATTAAGTGCTGCCAGTCTCTCCCTCCAGACCTCAGACTTTTGCAGTATGCCATTGTCTCACTTTCAGTAACTGAAATTAAGCTCTCTAAATATTCCAATCAATTACATTTTGATTTACTGCCTTCCATGGCATTTTTCTCTTCCATTTATTGGTGCACTTGACTTGTATTTCCTACAGGGACATTGCATGATAGAATTATATGTCATTCTTTTAAAACGTCTCTCTCCTTCTAGTACAAGTTTTAGGCTGTACCCTGCAAAGTGCCCCTGAACTGATCTATCCTCTCCCCAGTCCTAGCAACAATCTCCAGGTAGCAGTTTTTCCACCACAGCTATGATTAGAATACTGATCAAAAGCTTCCCCTGAATCCTGTCTGTATATGACTGCACCAAGCATAACAAAATAATGGAATTAAACATCTTCCAGCACACATTTATGAGAGTAGTGTCTGATTTCCTGCATTCAAATGCACCAGTTGCAGTCCTTGGTTTCTCTGAGGAAAAATGAATCCAAATCATGAGTGGTCTTTCCTCACCTATCTGCAGTACAGGGTAATCCAAACTTTGGTATTGCTCTTCCTACGCCAGCCAGACAAATGAGAAGAGCTTTGTGCCATCTCTGGGGCAAATGGATGATGGAAGTATCATCAGAGCAGCTCTTCAAAACCCACTGACTTAAGCATCACCTTACTGATCAACTGTTACCTGTTCTGCAATGGTTTGGAACTTGAGTGCTGTCTGAAAATTAATTTAAAATATCCCTTTGTATTTTACCCAGCCTCCAAAATACTTCAACATTCAGACCCAGTGCTTCATCACTCATACTCACAGAGATTGTTCTTGCACACACACAGCCCTTACCCACCCCTCACAAATACAATGCTTTTCTTCAGCAATAGAACTCTCAAAATCTCTAAATTAATCTATTTCCAACACTGTTATGCAGACTGAGACTTTAAAAGAGAAAAAGCCTTTGGGATAGTAATCTTTTCACTACAACTATCTATTCTTCCCATGTATAAACACTGCAGAATATATCCTTTAGTCTGATATTATTTGTTCTTAAAGTACCAGAAACTAATTATAAAACTATGCCTATACTGTACCAACAATTCATAAGTCCAACAAACATGACAGGGTGGAAATGTTTTGAAAATTTAATTAAACTTAGGAAAATCAATAAAACCATTTGTTTTGTTCTACCACCTGTTTTTAGGCAGTATCATCTTCATGCTGCTGCCTGTTTGGTTATATTAGAAATTACATGATCTGCTCAGCTGCAAAAAGACTATTGATCTGTATGTAATAGCAGGGAGAAGTACTGACTGTTTACAAGGGATTCCTAGTTACTGTGAACACTGTCTGTAAACTCCACTGTAACACCACATGCCTCAGAGCAAGCAAGCTGAACACGGCAGCAGCTCACACAGCAAGCACTGAGCCACGTTCTTTGTCAGGTAAGAAACTTTACAAGTCTGACAATATAAATAACACAAAAGATGTCAAGCTTTTCAACAGCTCCTAAGAGGAAGATGAGGGAAAGGGAAATAAGAGGAAAACAAAATCAATTTGATAAACATGATCATTTCCCATTTTCTGTATGGGATTTAAAGAGAACATCTCAAAATCCTTGTTGACCACGTATGAAAAACCCACCAATTCCAACTTCCCAGCAATATTTAGAGTGTGTCTAAAGCAGATACAGCCTTGTCTGACACTCCCCTAACAGCAGTATCAGGTCTCCCTGGCTCTCTTCATTGCCTGGGCACCTGTAGACTGTAACAGTCCAGTTTCTAACTTCTGTTCACCACTTAGTGCATTACATTTCTACAAACAGGCCTAACAGCTCTTTAGGACTGGTAACTGCAGATTTAATATTTTAGTATGTTTGGACTTAAGTGCAAGATTAATTGAAACCTTCTGACTTAATTGCACATAGGACAGTGTTGACCATCATTTATATTATGACAGAGTGTAGATGGAGTGCTACTTTTTAAAATTAGTAATACTAACATGCTTAATAAGAATTTCTCAGTCTTAATACATCAAGAACAGAGAAACAAAGTAGCATCCTTTCAACTAACAGGTTTCTCTTGCCCTTTGGGTAAATTGTAACTGAATCCAACAAATGTGAAAATACTTGGATTTCTTCTGGGTTTACTTTAGGAATCAGAAATCCAAACCAAATAATAACAAACAGGGAGGAAGCAGTCCCCATTAATGCATCTCACACTTTTTTTAGCTGATTCTTCATCCTAGAGAGTTTTGTAAAAAAGCATCGGGTATCCAGCATACAAAATAGTTGTTCTCGGAGCATTTCCTTTGATAGACAACTCAAACCAGGTAAAAGCAATAGATACTGAATTTTGGTGTGCTTTACTTCTGCCACTGTAGGATTACTGTAGGTTTTAGGCTCAGAGTTAGGAATGCTTACCTCCCACTGCAGTACCCGAGGTTGCAGTCTGTGAAACTCTGGGGTTATGTCTTTAACCTCAGCTTTCATGTATGTGATACAGGGATGCTCCCGTTCCTCTCTATGCACTGGAGATCATGCCAGTCAAGCTTGAGCCAGTGCCAGAGAACTTATCAGTGCCAGTCAAGCTTGAGCTTTTTCTGAGGTTGTTGGCTATATCTATACCCTCCATGGTCTCTGCTTCACACATTTTTTTTTCATTTCAAAGGCTTAGAAGAAAATATAACATGACCCCAACTACACTCCAGGAAATGTAATAGTGAATTCTGATCTTGGAAATAACCACATACATTCAAAGGGCATTTGAGTTTACAATTTTCACTTCCTTATAACCTACTTTCTTGAATGATAACAGTGGATCATTTAAGTACAGGAACAGTATAAAATATTCTGAAATAATATAAAAACTCTGTAAAGTTCCATTACTTAACAGATTGTTGTTAAAATGAGTGTTCAGTTCTCTCTTACAACTCATTTCCTCCCTGCCTCATGAGAAGCCACACTCAGAATATCCTATAAACTCTTCCATAAAGAAAAAGCCACCAATGAGTAGGTGACATGGTGATTCTATTTGAGGTTCTATTCTCATCAAAGCATGCAATATAAAACACTGGTATTTTTGAAAATAGGTGGAAAATGCAATATATACTAGAAATGCTCACTTTCAAAAGCCTAGAGCAAATGCTGATTATACTTTAAGTGTGTGTTTTGCCATTGAATTTCCTACTACAATAGGGTTTCTTTTATTTATATATACACCCCATGATTGTTACTGTACTGAGAAGTGTTCTGAAAGCTGCTCTATTATGTACACTTCAACAAGCTGAAGTTAATGCCCTACTAAGCATTTTTCACACTGACTGTGTGGGGAAATAAAAGTTACATGTTTCTTGCACTGGTAAGTATAATAAGAAACCACTGCCCAAGGCAAGGTGCTCTTTGTGAAAACTTAACACATGCTGGAAAAGGCCTCTTGGTACTGCTTCCTAAAACAGGGATGAGGAATTGACTGAAGTGTTCTTTTGTTGATGTCATCAGACAAGAGGGGGAGGAACAAAGAATACAAAAGAGCATAAGAAACCACGGAAACACTACACAGGCAGAGAAGAAAGTCACAAATGAGAATAAAGACAAAGAATTTGCCAGAAACAGCAATCACTGGAAAGAAAACTGACTGTTTATGTGGAAAATGGAAAAATCTGTATGTTCTTTATAAGTATACTGGCTATACCAATGAAATACTTGATTTTTCCCAAGAATTTCTTCTCCTAGAAGCTGCAAGATTCTCAACACTAGCTAAAGAATATTCTGTGTGCACAATTGAATGCCTTATGTCACATCTTCATATCACACAAATGTAGCTGTAACTTCAGTGTCTAGATAACACAGATTTTACAATTCATTAAGAAATTAATATATCAGTAGAGCAAATCCGGATATTTTGCCAACTCTTTGAAGGTATGGTGAAGCCACACAAGGACCCATTAGTATCAGCTCCAAAATAAGCAGCTATGTCACACCCAGGGTGAAGTGTAGTGAAACATGTACATGCACCAAACACCAGCCACATCAACAGGTTCTTGATTTTGAATCCAGGTTCATTTTGTGAGTGGAGACAGGCCAAACTCCAATGACACAGGGAAGAACAAAGTGTCATCTCATATGCCACTTGTTTTCCAAGCACATCCTGTTAGGCCACAGGTTAATCATTGTCACTTTGTGCACCCACATATTACACAGTTCATTAATTATTACTTAATGTCACTACACTACTAGATTGTTTGATGAATTCTATTAGTAATTAGAACTGCTCATGCAGTGACATTCAAATAAAGCTTCTCTTCACAGTGCATTCATTATGAAGAGCCAGAAGAGAAAATAGGTAGATTTTATTAGATGCATTTCATTTAGACTACAGTTTGTTAATTTATTTTACTGTTACCTACAAAATACTCTTGACAATCTGAAAAATGAGACTAAATTCAGTTGCATGTGAGACTAGTCACTGCATCTCCTTATACACATTTAGAACAGAGAAAAAGGATGCCACACCAAGAGCTAACACTGTTATTTATCTAGAAAATGTCAGACAAGAAAAGGATGCTTTTAGACACCAAGTAGAATTAATCTTAGCACTAGTATTCAACCATTTGACTTCAAAAAAGTGTTCAGTCAAGCTGATGGCTTGTTTTCTACTCTGAGATTTAGGGACAAATTTTAATATTGCAACACTTTTGCAAATTCTGCCTGAGAACTAAATGAACTGGCATTGTTTTACGAAAAATGTAGTCTTTGATGATCTGAGGGAAGAATACTTGAAGCAAAGTTATTTCTTTCTCACATCTGCCATGTTCTTTAAATTCAGAACCAAGTGGAAAGACATGGTACCTTAGTTGCCTTTCTTGTTAACTTTTCCTGAAATCAATACATATTTAAGAAAAGATTTGATTTTACAAATCTACATATGTTGCAGCAACAGTATGTTCTATCAAAAATAAACCTGTGAACTGCAATAATGCTCTTTAGCTCATGCCTCCCACTGTGAAGGAAGTCTTTAAAACTGTGGTTTTACAACATTTTTTTACACTATGAGCTAAATATGAGACAATTGCATCTCCTGAAGAAACTGCTTAATTCATAAACATTCAAACTCTGCATATTTAGCAACCTGCTATGGATGTTCCTTTTACTTTTCGTTTACCTTTTCCTCTACACATTGGTATAACATTTCCATGAGATTTTGGTAGACACCAGCAGCCAACTGAAACCCTGCACAGCTCAGAGGTAGTTACAGGAAGAAGTACAGCAGGAGCTCCAAAGAACACGTGGTGTGTATCTCAGGCATCTCTAACTCCACATAAACTGTCCCTGACAGACATTTAGCTAACCACATCTGAAACACCTCCAGGCTGGAGATAGCACAACTTGCCCAGATAATTTTGTGTCTATGTAGCTTGTTATTCAGAAAACTTCCCTAAAAACTAAGTCCCCTTTGTTCAGTTCAAGGCATGTTTTCTGTTACTGTCTACACTAATTCACTGAACTGACTAGGACTGAATTAAGAGTTCAGGCTCTTAAATGATGGAAAACCTTTTAGTTATTTGGATGCTATTGCCACACCCCCCTTAGCTTTTTCTCTATTTCCATTCAGACAATTCCAGTTTCTTCACATTTGTTAAGTCTCTTCAGGAATATTTTCAATGTATCCTCTTCCCTGTATCCTATACAGAGCTTAGTGGCCAAAGCTGGACAAAGAACTTAAGCTGGAGCCTTACCAGAAATTAAATTATGACTTGCCATTTTATAGATGATGATCCCATTACTAGGCATGAATACAGTATTTACCTTCTTCACAGTAAAATCCTGCCAACTTCTGTCCATGGTTCATTTTTATTCTTTTCAACAGTACTGCTGCTTAGCCACAAGTTAACCAGTCTTAACTGGTACAGATAATTCTTCCCACCTGTAAATAAAACTTCATGGATATTTAATCGCTTATTTTTCCTAAACTGCCAGTTTATCAGTATCTGGGTGATCCAATCCTCTCACCCAATCACAGCCCATGCTTGCATGATATCACCTCAAAATATTTTAAATTTATTCTAGACACAACCAAGTAGGATTTGTCAAGAATTTTTTGGGGGGAAGGGTACATTTGAAAAGGACATCCCTGAGCAGGGGATCTTAACTCCCTAGAGACACATTGAGGCCATCAGTGACTTGAAAGGGAAGAATGTGCAGGCTGGGAACCACTGCTTTTGGAAACTTGCTTTTTCTAAAGCCACGTGGCTCTTCAGTGTAGCAAAAAATTGTGGTCAAATATTTTCTGTAGCAATCTTTTGTATACCTGTAGATATATATAAAAGAAAATGTTTACTAGCATGTCCCCGAAGATATCAAAAGGATTTTGTGCATCTGGTCTTACTGTATAAATTTGAGTAGTTGTAATCAAGTTCTGGTAACAGGAAGACTAAACCTGCATTCCCATATTCAGGAGAATTTATAAAAAAAGGTATGTTCCCCTAAAGCATGAATCAAAATTGCAAAGACAGAGAAGCTGAGTCTAGACTGCTTAGATTTCTACAGTTTGATTTTCCATGTCCTACCATACTGATTTGAAGATCAACTGGCCTCTTAATCATCTAATTCCATCTTTATCTGATCCAATGCACAGGCTTACATTAAAACACAACTGCACAAACCATAAATCTCTCAAACTGCCATTGCATCCTCTACTTGGAATTGTTTTTGGGAATTGAGCAGTTGATACAAAAGCTAACAAGTCCCATCCTGCCCTTTCCCAAACAATACAAATTACTGCTACAAAAACAAAAATCAGGCATGACTGCTTTTATGATCTGCCTGTATTTTTCTCCTCCCCACTCAAATGCTGTAAATACTTGTGGGACTTCTACCACACCTCAGCTGAACTTTGTAACAGGGAAGGGAGAACAAGCAGAAAAGGTCTTTGTACATACCCAGGTAACTGAGTAGGGTGGGGGTCTCCTGGCACACTGCATATGATTCATAGCTACAGGCCATAAGGACATTAATTGTAAAACTACCAGAGAAAAGGTTCCTTCAATTATACATATTTCCATTAGCCTTATGCACAAGTAAGAATTATAGTCCTAGAAATAATATTGCATCTCCTTGAGGACACCTTTCAATTGCTTTGGGGAAAAAAAGACAAATAATTAAAAACAGATTTAGAGTTACCTGGTAAGACCCAGACCAAGTGCAAAAGTCCTTGATTAGGACCACTTTGGCAAATGTTTTCCCACACGGTGACATAAGACAATTTCTGTTTCAAATCCAATGCTATCAAGAGACATATAATATGTTGGCATTTAGAAAAGTTAGCACATACCAGGTTGTTTTTAACACATATGGTGTGGTATCAACTTTTTACTTCTTGTTTTCTGGTCTTCTGTATTTCTGTCCTTCCCAAAGCCACATATTACACTATCAATATAAAAAAATCAGCTCTGAAAGAAGCAAACCAGCCTGATGCCCCTTGGTAAACAGCCACCTCTGAAGCTGTCATTTTTTGTACCTGTAAGTTTACTTAAGGTCAGATTGCAACCTTTTATAATGAACTCACATATTTTCCAAAAAGCAGAAAATTGGAACCCCAAAAAAATACCAATAACTTAAATATTCCAGGAGGTTTATTAAATAAAATTTAACTTCACAGTCATGTAAGCAGCAGAGATCCTCATAATGAATGGGCAGAAAACACTACAGCAGATCAGGAATTATAAAACTAAATTAGAAACCCAAATTTCATTTGCTATAAAAACAAACGGCTCTTTGTTCTTCAAAAGGAAGTTGCTGAGATAATGCAGTGAATCACCCTTCTGCAGTCAATTTCTGGAGCTTAATCCTTTCTATATTTCTTTTTGCTAATTATATATGCATCATACATTTCAGCATTTTGTGAGAAAGTGCATATGATTAACATCTCATCTCACAGCTTTAGGAAGCTTAATTACCCAAAAACTACCCCTCCTCCGTAGAGTGGACATGGAGCAAAGAGCTGAAATCACAGCACGTTTCACTGCTTGGCTCCTGCTTCTTGCAGCAGCTTGGGACAGGAATGAGCATTACACACACACAGAGCACCCCTGCCTGCAGCTCCCTTCATGCCTGTACTGGGTGTGCCCCAGGTGCTGCTGACTGCCACCAGCCCAGCTCTTTCAGCCTCACATTTTACATCTGCAGCAAAAACAGCGCTGACAACTCACTGAGGGTTCAGCTCTTGGTGGACAGTGTTGCACTGCATCAAGGCTTTCTCTGTTTCTAACTCTGAGCCATGACCCCCCAGTGAACAGAAGTTTGGAGGACACAAAGAAGTAGATGACCCCAACTAACCAAAGAAATATTCTGCCATCTAATATATACATAAAATACACTGCCATATAATGCTGTGCTCAGCAACAACATGGAGAGGAGGGAGTGCTTCCTCTGCCACTCAAATGAAATAAGCAGTGCTCTGAAGAGAACAAGTTGAATGCCAGACAAAATAGTAATGTAAGGCTCTTGGCAGCCCAGTTTCCAGCAAGGAGACAAGAATTAATAGCAACAAATAGTTTTGAACTGAACATTAAAGTCAGCAGAACAAAATGTGGGTCTGAAGCTGGGTATTTTGTATAAACAAGCACAACCTCTTTCTAGATGTACCTCTGTCTCACCTTTATAAATGGCTAAAATCTCAAGAATTGTCCTTTTCTTCTTCTTCACAAAGCACCTCAGGCTTGCCTGTGAGGCAAAGGGGAAAGGAATCCTGGTTGGCATAATTTTCATTGTCAAGATAGATTTTTTTCAAGCTGAGATTTTCAAGCTTCCAAGCCTTGCTATAGAAAAAAAAAAACTATTGAGAACACAGCTACAAGTAGTTCTTATGCCCTAATTACAGTGCTTTCTCAATTTCTCACCCATCAGAGGACACATCTCACATACAAGGGGAAGGAGAGGATGTCTGTGACCAAGTGTGATACTGTTAACAAGAGCATTTAATTGGGACACATTTTTGCATCCCACATTAGGTGTGACTCTTCGTTATGTGATATGTTCACGGGTGACAGGAAAATTATGCCTTACATCTGCAGAGATGTGTAAATGCCTCATTAGGTTTAATAATTATCTGTTAGAAGGGCAGTTCCACAAGAAAATCTCTCTTACTGAAAAATGAACAGGACACAAAAAAAAAAAAGCAGTGCAACTGAATCATCACTGTCCTTGCTGAGTTAATTCGCCTGTCCAGAAATATTTTTATAAACACATGAATAATGAATGTTACATTGTAAAAAATACATGAATGGGCTACATCACAAAAAGGTTATCCAATAGTCCATGAAATCAGACACAGACTATTTCAGACCTGAGCCCAATTCAGCCAGAAGTTATATGTTAATTCACATATGAGAGAGAAAGAAAAAAGAAGGTGGAAGAAAAAAGATGTTGCTGTGACAAGTTACACATTCAACTTTTTAGGCACAACTTCTTTTCAAACAAAAAAATACAAGTATCAAAAATCAATAGTATATGACTGATTCTCTAGAGCTAAAAATATAATAATAAATTAAAAAAAAAACCAAACAAAAACACACAAAACCAAAGCCTCAGCACCTTCCTGGATGTGGCACGAGGCATATTATCCTGATAATAAAAAGTTCTCAAGGAAAGCTTACACTTACATTGTTAACTCAGTTTTACAGCTACATACGGATTATATAAGTCTCAGAGACCAAAACAAACCATTATCAACTTCTCACAATGAGAAGATGGTGATACAAATGAAGCACAACCTTCACAGTAGCAAACAACACATTTTGACACATCATTAAACAAAAAAAAAATTAACCAGTTTATTATATTTAACATATTTACAAAATAGTACAAATTAAAGTACTGTAACTATTATTGCATGACATAAAACAACTCCATACAGGCAAAAGCAGCACATGAAAGAGATGCTCCAGAATATTTAGGAAGTCTTTGGTACTCAAAATATAGTTTAAGATGCAGCATTAACTCAATCAATACAGGGCATTAAACACAGACAATGATATGCAGATTTACGCCACAAAAGTAAACTTTACCTATGGCTTTCATTCTTCTCAAAGGATGACTACTGGACTCAGGAATTGCTTAAAAGCTTTACAACATGTTTAGGATGGAGAGAATACTCAAAATTCTTCTAAAGCCAAGCTGTTGAAAATGACTGATACAGTTTTCAACTCTTACTGAATTTAACTGCCTCTTCTCAGAACTATATGACATTAAAGCACTAAACACTTCACAGACTTGGAGCCTATTCCTCTATCCCTTAAACAGGCAAAACTGGGAAAGAATCATCTTTGTCTACTTAAGGAATATAGGATTAAGCTCACAACAGACAATCAAACTGCATGGCAAAACATGATCAAAGACTCTATATTCTAGCCTACACTGCTGTACACATAATTTACAATTTTTTATGCATCATCTACATATTTACAAATGCTCTCAATTACTCCATCAAGTAATGTACTCAACACAATCACAGTTTACATAATTTTGAGGTAAATCCTTGAAAAGTTAGAGCATTGGCAGAATTTCATCTGCAAGGCTGAATCTCTCAAATTTCTAACAAGAAGCTCCTGTCTTTCCCCTGGTCACACAGCACTGCCTGCCAGGGGTGGCCGGTGGGTAAGACAGTTTCAGATATGAAGGGGATTTTGTGAATGCTCTGTGTTGTGCTTGATTCTTCTTGATGGCCAGGAAAGGCCAGAAAGAAGCAAAGAATCCTGGGGGCAGCCAAAGAGAAACCCAAATTTTCTAGCAGATTCTGCTCTGTGGACAAATAGTGGAGATTATGTTGCTTGTAGACTGGAAAAGCACTGCAGGGTTAAATCATGCAGTGTCAGTGCACACTAAATTTAAGATGCCAACAGAAAAAGAGAACAGGCAAAAAGCAAAAGAGAGGATGTGGGACAGGATGAATTAAATTAATTTAAAAGCTTGATTTTCTTTCAAGTTTTCAAGTGACATTACTTAAATATTTAGAACTGCATATCTGAAGACATAATCCACATTTATTTTAGCTTGTAACTACATTTCTGCTTCTTCATAATTACAGTAAACACTGCCTCACCAAGCAGTGGACATCACTTTAAAAGACCTGATCTTTCATGCTGGCTAACCTAGACATATTTGGGGATGTTGAGAAGACTGCAACAAGACAGCTCCCTCATTGAACTGCCATTAACATCCCAGGCAAAAAGAAAGAAAAGGGCAGAAAGAAGTTTGCAAGTTCCATTGCAGTCACAAAAGGTGATAGAAACTCCTGTATGACTAGGAAAAGACAGTACTAAGTTGAAAGCATCAAAGCTCATCCAATTCAATCAAGAGCCTAAGACAAACACTTTTGTTCTTGAGAAATGACATCATCTTGCATTAGTATTTTCTGCTTTAGAATAGGTCTGCAATATTTATTTAATGTTATTGCTAAAAATTTTCGACTCGTCATGACTATCCCCCAGTTGCACTTTTATTGTCAGCTGCTTAAATGAAAAAACTTCACATAAAAAGACTTAAGATGACAATAAAAGGATCACACAATTCCACTTTGTGAATGTTTTTTAAAGCAATACCACATCACTACTCCTTTTTAGAATGTCTTTAAACAGATTATTAGAAGATCTAGGCATGACCCCAAAGTAGCCAGTTAAGTAATTACATATGCATGAATGCTACTCATATTTACTACATATTTCCTTCAGAATGTTTTTGTGAATGTAAAATGGTTTGTAAGTTGATAAGTAAAATAGTTTGATGTCTCAAGACAGGTCTACTGACTATACTTTATGCCCACTGGAATGATTGAAATCTGTTTTCTACATGCAGTGATAAGAAATAATAAGCCTTCATCTCCTTGTACCATCACAGATGTTAGCTAGAAGAGAAATGTTAATATTCAGCCATTGCTAGTACTCATGGTGTAGTACAGGGTGAAATGAAAAGGAACAAAGAATTTTGTTTTCCAGAGCTCTTCTGGGAAGGCGAGGGTTGGACTTTGTACTGATCCCCAGTGATGGCAAACTGGCAGCTTGTTTCTTGCACAGCTCTGGGGAAGGTAATAATCTGTCAGCCCAAACTTCTGTATAAATCCAAACATTAAGACTGGAAGGTTCAGAGAGGCAAAAATGTCGCTGTTCAAATACTTAACAAGAACAATAACACATTGAAGATATAAATTTTTACAATCCCTGAAACTGCTGGTCAGCAGAGGATGGTTTTTAATTCATTCGTCCTCTTCAACATAAGTTGATGGAAACCAGCCCACCTAAAAAGGGGAAAAGCAGAACAAAATAGTACATGAGATGCACAAGGTTTTTTTTTTTAATGGCTGAGCTAGGAACAATAAGGATGGGTCTGTTCAGTAAATATATTAAAAAGATTACAAAGATAAACTTGGCTGACCTGACACAGAGTAAAAAATTTTATTTTTATTTCTTAATGAAAGAATAACTTGCAGATAGGACAGTTTGAATACCAACACCCTCTGTGTCACTTCCTCCCCCAAAAAATCTAAAACATATTTGCCCAGATTGGAAATCTAAAAGTTCAGAAAATGCCAAGATTGGAAGCAGTTTTACTACAGGAAAGACATTTTTTGAATTGTACTATTTTTTGAATGAGAAGTTAAACTTTTAACAGGCTCCAGTCAGGTCTGGAGAATCCTCTTATAAACATTGACTGATTTGATTGCTTTACATGGAGTTGAATTCCACTGCCACCAAAACAGGTGTTACACATGACACAATTAGACAGCTGAGTCTAGTGTCCTACACTTCAAAAGTTATAGAGTTATCTACATTCTGAAATTAATGATGTACCAAATAAGGTTTATGTAAGACATACAATGATGCAATATTATATATTTCTTATTTTATGTATAGTCTTTAGGTTTCTTCATACTTCTTTTTTCTTAAAGTCAATTTAACATTCATGAAAAAACTCAAAACCAAACCTAGAGCATGACTAGAAGGGGTGACTGCAGAAATTTTTAGACTACCTTTCCAAAATATCTCCAGAGGCAAGTTTATAATGTCAAGTCCAGACTATGAAAGTTACCAAGGAATGCTAGCATGTAACAGGCCATGTGTTAGAATGTGGGCAGCTGCATTACAATGAGTTGTTCAGCTTTCTTCTCATGTAAAATGTATATAGCACAATGGGTATTTCTTCTGCTTCTGTTTCTTCTGGTCTAATTGACTATTTAATAAAATTTAACCATTTAACTTTAACATAACCAAGCTCATGTACACAATAAAAAAGATTCTCCAAATTGCATAAAGAAGTTAGTCTGGACATGGACTTCAACTGCACTTGCAAGTATCATTTCCAGCTTCCAGACAATTTACATTCTTCTACCTCACATTCCCTGACCCTGCATCTCAGCACTTTAAACATGGAAACAGCAGTCTCAAATGATTCTGACTAATCTGCATTATAAGGCAGTAAACTAAGATTGAAACAGTAAACCCTTTATAGGTCAAAACTGAAACTTCACTTCCAAGTCTCAAAGCAGGGTGTAAAGTGAGTTCATAAAAATCCCTGCTAAATGTGTCACTTCATCTGGGCCACATTCACAGAGATCAAAGCAGCAGCCTTCTATAAAAAGGTGGTTGATTCCTTTGCATTGTATTCTGGCAGAAAGATGTGGGAAATCATTCTGTGGTAATGTGCTAAAGAGAGTTCCACGCACCAGGAACCTGATTCCTGGGGCAAAACAGTTCAAGGAAGGTCAACTGTAGCAGTGCTATTAATCCTGGTTATTTTCCAACCATATAACCTTGCCCAAATATTCAGCCTGGCAGGTCACATTAAATAACCAATAATTTATATGCTGGGAAAGCTTCCTGGCAAGAGTTCTGCCTCGCTCCTATGAAACAAAGATGAGAACATGTTCCATCTTTTGAATTTAAATACACAATGTAGGAACACACTTTTTTTTTTTTTTAACAAAATCACTGTCAGTGAAGGCAGAAAGAAACACAGGAAAAGAAAAATAGTCTTACCCTTCCATTTACTTCACCTCTCCACCAGCCATTGGCACTCATCTTGGTATAAATTTTGACCACGTCCCCTTTCAGCAAGGACAGTTCTCGCATGTCTCGTGCACAGAAGTCATACCTGGCTATGGCAATGCCAATCACCTTTGGGCTCAGCACTGAAAGGAAGCAGATGGTGATATTATTAAAGTTGGTGCAATGAAGGCTACCAACCTACTGTAAATAGAAATACTGTAAAATACAAAAGAAGGATTCAACAGCAACATACACTGGCATTCACTTTATGCAAAGCATTTGCACTACAAAGATCAAGGGTGAATGGTGTAAAAGTTGAAGGGATTTTTTAGCCATTTTTTGAATGGCACTCTTTATTTTTAAAAGAAAACTCAAACTAGATGAGCCATAAATAAAATATTCCACACCCTGAGATTGCTAAATACATTTTCAATTATTTTATTCTTGTGCTTCATAATAAAACTTGCTGCCAGTTATATGCATCAACATTATTTTACAGGTCACTAATTTCTTTCCAGAAGAATTATTAACATTTACAGTTGATTTAACTTTAGACCTCTAATGAAGCAAAACAAACAGAATAAGATGCTGTTCTTTCAAAAAACAACTCCCAAGTTAAATATTAATGCGCTTAAAACTGGAAGCTTACATCAGCATGAGCAAAAAGTTACAGACTTTCTACAAGAAATTTCCACAGATCATTTGTCACAATCTTCATTAATACTGACTGATTTAAATCTATTCTTTTCAGGAGTTTGTTCTGTAAATCACCATTGAATTTTTCAATAAAATTAAGGTTCAGTGAAATTAACACTTTAAAGTTTTAAGGTACATCAATATAGAAGAATTTTGCCAATGTAAAGCCCAGACATTTTAAACAATAAAAAGCTGCTAAGAATTTTTAAAAAGCAAAGGTACAAAAAGCTTCACTTCAAAAACCATCCTTTTTCCAAATAGTTTTATAGGAAATTGTTTCCAACACGGATACAGAATGTCCAAACTTCGAAAAGAAATCCTCAACAACTCCAGTGTGAAGACACTGAAAGGAGAGTAAGCATGGCCTAACAGATCAAAGACCTTTGACTTGAGCATTTTAGAAAGAACACCTACTACTCCATGGCATTTTGTAGTTGGATTATTTGGCCAAGGCATTTTTCAGCTTTTTTCCCATTAATGCCACTATTTTCCTATGTAAATCACTATAAGAGGAGTTCAGGAGCACAGGTAAGCTTCCTTTAAAAAGATTTCAGAAGAATTCATATGATCATGATGGATGACTTGATATAATGTACATAGAATCATCTCTGTCCTCAAAACCCTTTCACATTTCTTAGAAATGCCCAATCTTCATTGGGAAATGCCTTTAAGATTCTAGCTTAGTGGTGCCCTCAACAATTTAATACTATGAATTCATATCTAGTTGCCCTTAATTTAAATCAAGAACCCAAAACACAGCAGATGAGCTGAGAAACCTTAACAGTTTTAGTTCTGCTTGTGTTTAAGTTTTCTTCTGGATCATAGATACATAATAGTATTAAATATCTGAAAATCATAATATGTTCAAATACTGTCAGCTTAAAGAGAAAATACAAACAATTTATTTTAAATTATCAAGGTATACTATGTTTAAAATATTATTAGCTATATCCCAGAAATAGAATGCCTAAAAAAGGGTTTTGATAACAGATAATGCCCAGTGTATAATGTCCAGTTTATATCACATCACTAAAGTTTAGTCCAACACTTCTGACTGTTTGTGTAGAGTGCATTTATCAGACACTAAAAATAAAAGATGCCATATAACAGAGAATCAGCCTCTCAGTTTATTGCTTATATTGATGCTGCAAAAATCTAGGTGATAAATTAAGCACATCAAAGCTCAAACATGTTTTTTTCCCCCCCTCTCAGCCAGTCAGATGCAGATGCTACTTTTTTAGATCCTGACATGAATGTAATTTCCTTATCAGCATTGCAGTAATCAATTTTACAGGGAAAGAGCACATCATGGGCAGCAATTGTTTTGGAGAAAGTAAAAAAGAAGAGCAGTTATTGATTGGAGGGTCACTAAGCATGCACAGGTGTGCAGCAATATCACTGATGGATTTGGAGAAGTGTTGCAGGATGCAAGGAGTGATTCTGGGGAGAAGGGTATAATTTGAGATTCTAGAATGAAGATAAAGGGGCAAGGAAAAATTACAGGAAGCAAAGATGAACAAATTTGGGAAAATGGGGAAGAAAATAACTAAGAAGGGAATAAATGCATAGAGGAACAATGAAAATGGAAAATAGCAAGGAAAATTAGGATAGAGAAGAAAAAGAAGCACTTCTGGGGAAAAGGAGGACTTCTAACTCTTTTTCAAGTCACAGAGAGGGAGCAGAGAGGGAAAGGAGAAAGAAGCAAGAGAAATCAAAACCATATATCTTCAAAAGTCTTGAGGCAGAAAGTAGCAGAATTTAGATTAATTTAGAATCCAAGATCCATATTTTCAAATAAAAGTGAAGCTCTTGATAGGAAATATATAAAACGAAGCCAGATGAGTGATGGAATACAGGAAAATGACAGTGATAATTTTGGAAAAAAACATTAAGCATATCTCTCTGCTGACACAATCACAAAAACACCTTGAATGGAGACTATCAGCCCTGATTTCTCAATTAGTGCTGTCCCAGGATAAATAAAACTTGAGGGAAAACAACACATGGAAAGGACATATGGACAGATGGGAAGGAGAAGGAACACTGAGTGAAGGACAGAAAGAGGATAGCTACAGGAAGAACACAGAGAGAGAATGGGATTAACAGCACAGATCGATGGAAAGAAAGGGCCCAACAGGTGGATGAATGTAAATGAGAAATTAAAGGGAGGGGGGAGGGAAAGAGAAAGTGTTAAAAAAGAAAATAAGCTGTTAAAAAGCAGTAATAAATAAACCTTGTGTAATAGAAGGGAGATACTCAGAGAACTAATTTGAAATAGAGTAAGAAATCCAAAGGAGGTGAATAAAAAGTGCATATGCGAATGAGAAAAATACGCTTTTACTTAATCCAGCCTTTCCTTCTGCCAACAGAAAATGATGACTACAGGAACTATAATCAGCATTGATTTACACTGGAGTATGTTGGACATTAACAGTGAAATAGATGTGCTGCAAATGAATTTTAATACTAGTCTGAGCCACTGATGATGCATCTGGGGTGCAAACAACAGAGGTTCCCTGTGATCACAGCAGGCTGGTCTAGCTCACATGCCTGAATTCCATGAAGGTCAATGCAGTATTATTAAAGCTGAGAATAGTTGTTTCTCTCTCCTTGTGCTCTGGCCTCCTCATAAATCTGCAGCCACTGCCCTGAGGGTTGCTCCTGTGTATTAGTTTCCATGCCCCTTGAAGCCATGTACATTTACTGTTTCACCAAACCTCAGTGCTCTTATCCAGACACTGGCAGCACCTTCAGTAGTGCTCAGCAGTCAGCTTAACACTCTGCTGTGTTACCAGCTTCCAGATCAGCAGAACTAAGCCAGCTCTGAAGATACTTTTGAAAAAAAATACTTGTAATATCATGAAATAAGTATTTGGTCTTCTAATGTAGGCAAATTATTGGGCTGTTTCTAAAAAGAAGGTTTACTACAAACATATGAAGCAATGCAGCTTAGTACTCAGAATATAAGGGGTAGATATGCTTAATGAAGCACTGCAGATAAATATTTTCCTTTAAAATTTTGTACTTGTGTAATGAAATATTTAAAATGGCATATTGGGATATGCAAGACATCGAATTGATACCTATTATGATAGTTTTTAATGGATTGTCTCATACAACAGTTTTTAATATGAAAAAAAGGAACTTTATTATAATTTGTTGAAACCACATTATGGGAATATAACAGAATGTGTGATAGGGTTAAAGTAACTGAGTCATATTTGCTGTTCTATCACCGTAGGCCACTTCACAATTTTATTCTCATGAACAGATACCATTTTCAGTAAGAATAGAATTTACAGTCAAGTACTGGGCAGTTAATGCAAGATGTCCTCTCCTATCCCTGCCCAAAAGGACAAAAGCTCCCAGTATTTACCTTGATCAAAGAGCTACAACTTAACTCCTTCATGTTGTTTCAGATCAGGTGAGTGCTTCAGGGAGTCCAGCTGAGCGTCATCATCACAGGGCAAACAGCTACACCAAAATGGCTTTCTACAGAAGTAGATGTCCTTTATAAAAGCAAATGTCAACTGGAAGGGCACCTTCTAGCTTAGATTCTCAGTGATTGCTGTGACTACTGAAAGGAAGTATCTGCCCCAAAAATATCTATAATATCTATATGTAAAGGCATAGAAATGGAAGAAACAACTGAGAGACAAAACTTCCAAGTGTAGTCGAAGACATAGAGATTGAAATCCCTGGGGTGAATCAAGGGAGGGGTCACCAGAGATGGTCTCAGCACAAGTAAACTCAGTAACCATTCTCCTACTGAGCTGCCACCTACATCCTTTTTCCCTCAGGAAACTATGGAAGCCCCAAGAATCCTTCTCAGAGCACTAAATCTGGACAACCTCGGTGGGGCAGGTGTAAAACATACTGCCCACTGAGATCTTGATGACTCCATCTGCATTTGTGCTGGACACCTCCCTTCCCTAGAGCAAAAGCCAGTCCCAGTCCGGCCCTGCACACCCCAGGCAGTGTCCTCCACCTCTGTACACAAAGGCAGGCCAGTGTAAAGTGAGCAATGCTGCATTCACATCAGCATCTCCTTCCATGTGCTCCTCAAAGGCATTCACCTTTCTACTGGCAAAATTCTTCTGAAATTGTCCAGGGGTGCAGTTCACCTCTCTGCAGACCAGATCTTAGAGATCAGAGCAACTCATCCCCATACTGATGCACTGACTGAAGCTACCAGCAATACTACTTTTAGAATTTTTATGCAGCCTCTTGGTTTGAAATGATAGCATCTATTAAAGCCAGAGATGGTTAAATGAAAACAAAGAAAAACATATCTAGAAAACAGATGGGCAAAATTAATTAACAATGTTAATGCAGAATTTAAAGAAAGCATTCTCTACAAAAAAAAACCTACTGTATTCTAAGGTGCTACTGCAGTATGGTTTGCTGCAGGGATGGGACGAATGTATTATTTACCAACAAGCAGTGAGATTTCCATGTTTGTGCATTTGAACAAATACATTAAAAATATATATCTCATAGATGTCAACTGCATTGCAAATTAACAGTCAAGCGGTCTTGAATCTGCTGCTACTATTGAGCTTTGCAACTCCTATTCAAACTGCTTACTGCAATAAGCAGTAATAATTCAAAAGTTTATTTTTGTTACATTCCAAGAAAAACAAGTAATAACTCAGTTTTTGGAGTCAGAGAAGAGCTGAAGTATTAGATTCGTCCCTTCCCTCACTTGCTGCACACACAGAAACAACAGAAGCAAATTTAGAAGAAATATAAAAGCAGTAAAGCAGTACCTGACCAGAAAGGAGTGGAGGAAGGGGGAACAAAGCTGTAGTCTGGAGGAGTTACAAAAGAAAACCCACAGAACAAAGAAGGGGCTTAGAGAAAAAAAAAAAGAGAAAAAGAGAAAAGCAAAAGAACATTGAAATATTGGCATAAGATTTAAATAATAGTTTTTTAACTATATAATTCATTGATAATAAGGAAACTAAGATTCCCTACTGAGGATGTCTGCAAGGAAATTGACTATAATAACTAGAAAATTTGGATCTATGATTTAATTTTTAACAATTGCATTTTTCAAAGAGTAAAGTAGGAAGAAGTGACCCATTTAGGATTTCAGAGAAGTAAATTGTAACTGCAGCCTCTTGCAAATATTTTCAGATTTAACAAAAGTTTTTTTAATTTTTTTTGTGCCCCACCTCTTACCATTACAAAAGCAAGAACTCATGCATACATAAATCCTCTTAAGCCCAGCAACACTAATCACATGCCCCTAATTTGGATATAGTCTAAGTTGACCTGGAGTCAACACCAAACTATGGCATGGAAAAAAAATATGCATTCCGCCATGTAAATCAATAACATCAATAGGAATTCCACAGCTAAACTACATCCTCTAAGGCCCAAACAGTACTGCTCATATTTGCACTTTCCCTGACTTGCAAAAAGCCCCTTGAGCAAGTACAGAAAGCTTAGCCTAGGCAGAACCAGCACATAATCCTAAGCCCCTACAGCAGCTTCCCTGGGTGAAAGCCACAGGTGATCTTGCTCTGTTGTCAACAAAACAAGGGGCAACGTACTTTTAGTATTTTTAAATGCAAAAATTAGATGAAATTAACTAGAATTGCTTCAAGTGAAACTACAGTTTATTGACCTGTTCTCACATTTTGTCCGTCTTTTCAAGAGGCAATAAAGATATACAGCGTGCATGTCTAGTGAAGTTGGGATCTTTGCTCCCAGCTGTGATTTGGAAAAGGTACATCCATCTCAACTGGATAAATGATAATGCAGCCTCTAAGTTATAGCTAATAATATCTGTAATTACTGAACAAGAATTTTCCTTCAAAAAGTAGCAGAGTTATATTTATCACTTACAACCACATTAAAAGAAGTGTACAGTGAATATGAGAACAACACAGGTGACTTCTGCAAAACAAGGAGACTGAAAAGCAAAGTTCTAACCCAAGTGGGAAGTCAAGAACTGGAAGGCAAAATAACTATCCCACTAAGAGATTTTTACCCTAAACAATTATTCTAAAAATCAAGTAGATGCTGAAGCAAGAATCAAATTCCCTGAAAATTTAAGAAGTTACAAGGTGACTTATCATATTAGAAATTACAAGTTAAATGAAATAACAATTGTTTTTCTTTTTCTATATGGCTAAATGAAAACATAACAAATACAAAAAAAAAATTAACATATGTCGTTCTCACTCTTTTCTGGGAAGTAAAGTCAATTCAGTATTGCCATCCAATTTCACTTCAGCTCAAAGACCTTGGCAGCAGAAAGTGATAAAACTCTGTCAAAGTCTGCAGTGTTTCAAATAATGTTTTTTAGAAATCCTTTTCCCATTTATTCTGTCAGTTATATATCTAAAGATCTGCTGTTTTGAAAAAAAAAAAAAGCTGATGTCTTTTCAAAAGATGGCTTCATTTAAAAATCCAGATATGTGAATAGTATAGAGAAAAATACTGCGTTAAACCCAAACTCTTCTTTAAATTAGCTTCAAACTGTCAAAGCCCATTGTATTCACTAGCTTCAGTCCCGTGCTGAGTAGCTGCAAAATTGAAAAAGTATGGAGAAGTGCCCCTCTCTCTCTTCACCTACTTTGTCTGGTTTCCTTCCAACAACTGTTTTTCTTGCACTTGGATTATGTGGGAAGAGGTCAAAAAAATCAGCTGTGTGGTGGTCCTCACTGAGGGCTGTGAGTAAACTCCAAGTCCAACTGCTGCCCCACATGACTTATTTCCTTCCTCTATGAAAACTGCAGCTTCAAGTTTCCCAAATTCTTTCTAAACTCAGCCCAGCAGGGTTAACACAGCCTAGAAATAAGGCTTTTCTTACATCAGCTTGGTAAAATGAGCAAGACAGCTTAAAAACCAAGAAGAGTGACCCACAGATGGACTGATAGCCATGGACATTTTGGTTAATCAAACAAAACAAAGGAAAAAAAAACAACAACAAATAAATCACTACACTCATGGGGGCACACTTTACTGCCCAATCCATTAAAGGAAGTGTCATTCGGAGTCAATCTAGATAAAGCAGTAGAATTATGGAAATCTATGAGATTTTACATGAGGAGTTTGGAATTGAAATGTTTTTCAGGTCAGTTTGGTCTAAGACAAAACCTGCAGTTTCTACCAGCACAATTTGTAGCATCAAAGGGCTGACAGCTACTGTAGCAAAGATGCCCTTCCTCATCCCCTGGACTAAAATGAGAGCATCCCTCAGTCATTTCTCTTGCTCTCCCACATACTGCCTAAAAGATATTGTAAAAGATGTTTTCTTTTGTATGATGATGAGGATGTACCATAAATTTTATGCTTTGTAGAGCTGGAAAGGATTGAGCTCTTGTGGACTAAGAAGTTGGTGGACAATGTAGATATATCCTGAGACACATTCTAACTGGCCTAAGGAAAAAACAGGAAACAACCTGGTTCTGCACACAGTCAATAATAACTCAAAAAAATGCAAAGTAAATCAAGCGAGAAGCACAGGGAGACCACGAACTAAAGGGAGAGGAAAGGACAGGGCAGAGAAATTCACCAGGAATGGACATGAACACCACAGAGAGGAGACAACTGACAGAAGTCCTGGGAAGCAGTGAAGGAGGACAGAAGTGGAAAGATGAATTGGGAGGCAGAGACAGTAAATGAAATGCCAGAGACACACTGGTTTCTCACATTCATTTGTCCTAAATTATCTACACTTTAACTAGGAGAGGAAGAAAGCCTCCAAAGTTACAGATATGTTATGGAACAGAGGTAAGCAAGTGAACAAAAGCTCACAAACACAGCAAATTAAAGTAAAAAAGCCACCACCATCATCACAAAGACTAGACTGGGCTTTTGGGGCTTTTACAGCAGTCTTCAAATTGTTAAAATCCCCATTAATTTTTATTTTCCTCTTATTATCTGTTACAATACAAATGTTCTGAAATGCTACAGTTCTGTAACGTTACACTACAAATGTTCTGCAGCCAATGACTGCAGAACAGTAAATCTAATAGTTGCTCTTTAACAAAAACATTAAATATTTTCTAGAGGCCAGCCATGTGGTAGGTTTATCATTAACACTGAACCTGTTCATGTCCTAAAAATCATGCTAACTTCCATTTAAATTGTAATAGCTTAAATAAAGGACAGCATATGCATTGCAAGCCTTCTCAGTTCATCTCTAAACTTCACAACTTTTTAACTCCTATTTACCTTGCACAGTAGTCCATTAACTTTCAGAAGCTTAGTAAGGGAACTCTAATAAACATGCAGTGTTAAAAAACATGCATAAAAATAATTATGATATAGTAAATCTAATTTTTTACACAATTATTTAGTATTACTGAGATGCTACTTCATAGGGCTATAATACAAGACTGATTTATTTAAATCCCATTTTAAGGCTTAAAAATTGTCACAGATATTAACAGTTGTAGCTGCACATATGCAAATTTCTTAGGAAACTAGGCAAGAAACCAGCATGTCTAATAGACTTTTTGAATATTGGGGAGATTTTAAGTTTGGCAGCAAGACAAGCTTGCTAGACATGTTTAGATCCTGGCAGATTTGAATCTGCTTAGCTTCCAAAAATCCTAGCTAAATGCATTGCCATAGTAATTGGTTATATGTCAAAAATGGAAAATGAAGATGCTCCAAGTACCTTGTCCTTTTAAGATATATATATACACACCCACACATATATATGACAGAAAGTAATACACAAAAATGTATAATCCTTACCATTGCCACCTGTTCTGTTACTCCTCTGTCCCACTGAGTTTTCAGATTCTTTGTATGGAAATTGAAGAGTAGTATCCAAACTTCGAAAACCTTCTCTGAGAGAGTGGTGCTTGTAGTATTCTACAAGTTCCTTTCAGAAAGGAAAAACACTTGCATTGGAAATTGAAATCACATACCATTCAGCATTCTGGTGTACAGCCAATGGCAGTTTTATTATGTAGGTAAACTTATTTTACAATACATCCCATAGAACATGGCTATTTTTTAAAATATAAAGTACCAGCTTTTATATTGCCATTTAAAAAATGTAAACAAAACAAACAAACCAAAAAAGACACCGCAAAAATCAGCTAAGTAAAACCTTTTTGTCAGAGTCAACATTTGCTGCTCCTTTAAGTCAGGCTGAGGATGGCTTTGCTTTTCTGGAGCCAGGCAGAAGGCAAGGTCAGCTGCTTGCTAAGGATGGAGTGGCAAATGTCTCTGTTTTCTCAAATCTCTTTTGCAATAATAAATGATATTTATTTACACATGTATTTGTAAGTACACAGATCTGAAATAAAGCATGTGGCTTGTGAGTTAACAGCAACTCAATGTGCAGATACTCAGATGATGTAAAACTTCCACAGCAGGGCAGGCTTGGGGGGGGTGTCAGACACTGTACACTGACTGAAAAATCCAGTATTTCACATTCTCCTGTATCCAATTCAAAAATTTCATCATCTCTCTATGTGTGCATCTATATTCTAAGCATTCATAGCTACACACAGGAATATTTTACATATATATGCAAAAATTCATATATATAAATATGAACGAATAGCTGAAATAGTTTGTGCAACCAAGAAGAAAAGTTTCTCAAATTCCTACTCTAAGGCATTACTTCCTAATGAAGGCAACACCCATCAAAATTCTGACAGCTCATGCTATTGCTTTGCAATCTTCAGCATTGTCTGTTACATTTGAATTAGCCCTAGAAATCTCAATATCACATAGCTTGTACACAGAGCTAGAATAAAATTAAAAGCGACTGGACAATTCAGAGCAAGTGTACTACTTAGGAGATCATACTGTGTTTAACCATTTCCTTCTACAGAAAAAAAAAACCCCGACAACAAAAAATCAAGCAAACAAAGCAAAACAAACAAAAAAAAGCCAGACCACAAAATGCTACCAAAATGTTCAGCCTATAATAGTCTACAACAGTGATACTAAGAACTCTTTGGGCTTTGTTGTTTGATATCAGCACATCACACAAACTAGAATGTCAGCAACAAAATTTACTCCCATATCATCACTGAATATTCACACATTCAAATTACCATGACAATACTGTGTGTGACTTGTAAGTAAGTAGCATTCAAAGTAGGATATCTGGATAAATGGAAAATAATTAGTATGAAACTTTTGTTATTTTGTTCACAGTGTGAGTCTGTAAGAATTGTGTTTGGTAAAAGTAATTAGAATTCCAAATGGACAGATGTTGTTTGTTGGCAAAATAAGTAAAATGGTTTTAAACTGAGGAAAGTAAAAATCATTTCACGTCACAGATTCAGTTAGTTTTAAAGATTAGGTTTTAATTCCATTCTTCCATGAAAACAGTTGACTGACAACTGGCCCCTAAAACATGAATTGCACACATCACAGTAGCAAGCTTACAAAGAGATGAGAAGGGTAAGCAGTCCGTGCCAGCAGGGATGGGGCTCCTCAGGAGCCTGTCACTTCACCTGATTCACAGCAGCAGCCAAACTGACCTCTCACTGCACCCTGCTTTATGCACTCAGCAGATTTTAATTACTCTGGTCAAAGTTTTTCAAATGTACTATGAAAAGTAGACACAAGAGCTCTTCTACGTTTTTTCCTTCCAAAGCAGTACAAAATGCTGGGTCACTGCAGATCACTACTTAACGTTTCCATGGATGCTGCCTTTGTCTCTCTTCTGCTGCCACTTCTACTTAGACTACTTTTGTTCCTCTTTCAGACACTGTTACTTTTTCTCTTGCATCTATCCAGAACAAAGCAGCTGTTCCACAGCATGTACAAACACCACACCACCTGTGTATTTAACTCTCAAGGGCAGAATTCATAATATCCAAAATATGGGATATAAAAAATTCTTTCCTACTTTAATGTTCACAAGGCTAAGTTGGTAGCAGTGAGGTCCTTACACCAGAAATTTATTATGTCCTCTCAATTCTGTGAGGCAATGCATATTCGTTTTGCTCATTTTTCATCCAACTTTGTCCTTTATTAATATTTCTGCTCTACTTTGGAACCTGCACCAGTGCATTAAACTGCATCACTGCCACAAGAAGAAACCTGGCAGTGTGGCACTCCAGGTGCCATTTTGCCAAGATCAGTTTCCAACAAATCATTTGTAGTGTTCACAGGCTAAGCAGCTACCTCCTCATGAATGTGATCAACATCATCATTTCTGCTGCTAAACATGAAAAGATCTCAGGGTCCCCAGCCCTAAAACTAAACAATTCACTGGCTTGCAAGTGTAAAATGAAGATGAGTGCAAAAAACAGCTTGGTGCATGCTTCATTAAGAAATTTATGTTCTTACTGTTCTAATGAGCACTTACAGATTATCATTTAATCTCTCTCCACTTCTAGGATGCTCTTGTTTTACAGAGTATTGGTGATTAACCTAAAATAATTTCTAAGGCTTCCTGGTTTTAAAGCTTCTCCCTGCTCTTGTTTTGTATTATCCTTCATTTTTATTTAGCATTTTCACATACTTAAGTATGCATGCAGGAAGACTACTGCATAAATTTTAATCCAGTTGTGTCCTAAAAACCATGATTTCCAACGACATCAAATTCTCCTTTCCAGATTCAGCCTAACTCCAGAGTGGGCTGATGCATGGGGTTCAAATTCCTCCTCTCTTCCACTTCACTACAAGGGACACAGTCCATTCCTAACAATAAATATGTAGTCTTAAGCACATAAAATTATCACTTAGAGCTAAACCCATAAATATAAAAAATTATCCTATTAGCAGGAGTGGACACAATTCAAATCTTTCACTCTCATAGCTTTCTAGAATTTTATAAACGAAAGTAGCTCTCTCTAACAGAAAAAGCTACCAAGAGAATCTCACAATGTTAAAAAGCTAATCAATGCTTACCATTAAATTTTTAAATTTTCTATTTTCTGCAATGTGGAAAAAGCCATCTCTTGTTAAAATCTTGATGTGTTTCACTTCATTATTGTACCTGTGGGCAATGAATAACTTATGAATATAAATGTGTTTTTAATCAGACACAATCAATAATTACCTGAGGGCATGCCCCTAGAACACCACACACATAAATTCTTAAGACAAAATGTATATCTGTGCCAAAACAAAGTTGACATCTAATCAACCAAACATATTTATTAAAGTACAGCTAAGGAAGTAATCTGTCATCAGAAAAAAAAAGTCAAAGCTAACTGCTTATTCTAATTGGGAATTCCCATGTACTTCCTGCTTTTATATTCATATTGATCAACAACATGAAAGCAAACAAAAATTTGCACCCACAAAATGTACAAACCCACATTTTGCTGAATAGTCTTAGATGCAAAGGGCTTTGAGTTCTCACCAAAGTCAATGAAACAGATCTCACTGTACTGCAAACAATGCTTACTCTTCTCCAACATACTCCACCTTTATTTTTGTTGCCCAAATTTGCTACATCAGCATTATAAAACCATTGCTTCTTTCCTTCTATAAATCCTGGTTATTTTTGACAGCAACTTCAGTTTTCCTATATTGACTCTCTTAAAGGCTGCACATAATTATATAATGGAAACAGTGGTTTATTTCCTGTATTTATTTCAAATACTATCTGGACAAAAATGAGAACAGGAAAATTTTCTTGAGGCATTCTTATTCCACTTCCACTTACTTAATACTAATTGCATATTCTCCTGATTCTGTGGTCCTGTGCCTCACCAGGTAAGTGCTATTTGCTCTGTTAATCAGTTCACTTTCTGCTTGCAATCGTTCCATTGCTCCTGCAAACCTGTAACAAGGAAAATAAATATTGTCTATGATTTTTTTCAAAGCTCCACAGGTCTATTAAATATGCAATAGAGAGTGAAAAATATTCTACATATCATGAGGACCAAAAATAAATCCGTTGCAACTGAATACCACTTCCAGATTTCTGAATGAAGAAGAAAACATGAAAAAATTCTACAGTGGGGGTTGTGGAATTTCTAATTAGAAAAGTACTTAAATGCATGTTGAATACACTATCTGCTAAGGAAAGTGCTCGAGCCCAAGCATTAGCTGAATGACTATTAGCTTGAAAAGTCCAAAAAACCAGCTGGTTTATCTGAATCATGGTGCAAGAGAAGCAATAGAACAGTGGTCCAGAACCTTTGAACCTCCCTGAGTTCTAGGGAGATTTATCACAACAGAAGGGAGAATCAGCCACCAGAGGTAAATCAGGTCAACAAAAGACCTATATGAAAATTTGGTATTTACACAAGACAATATTTTATTTGGTTTCATAATTATGCATAACCTCTAAATGCTAAAGTGCAATAGGTATACCAGACATCCAGAGGAAAAAAAAAATAAATCAGCCAAAACCATCCAAATTCGAAAAAGCTGATGCTAAGTGTTGAAAGCTAAGACAAATAAACCACTGATTCTGCAGCCTGCCTGCATGAGCAGATTTGTGCCCTTGCTCTGCCCTGTGGTTTGTGTAGGACATCATGAGAGGCTGTCAGCAGACATTCATTTGCAAAACCAGAGGTTAAACTGTTCACTGGGGAAAGTGACCCAGCTTCCAGGGAAATTATGCTTATCTCCATTTTACAAAAGCTGTCACCACCACAGACCACCACTATGGAAAATTTCACACCAATACATCACGACCAAATATAAAGGAGCTTTAAGTAGAAAAATTGTTCTTTATTAAAAATCCATAGAAGATAAAGATTAATGCCAGCAGTATGTTTTCTTCTAACAAAATTATAAATACGACCAAATGTTAGGAATTAAATCAAAAGACCAATTTTAAATAATAAACATTTTACTGGGCTTGTTATGAAAAATCAGTATTTGTTTAGATGTGATCCTAATTTCACTTTTGGCAAGTTAAGAGGAAGTTAGAACTCATGACTAAATGGTGAGGCATAAAATCAGTGAAAAAACACAAGTGATGCTTACTCTGCTCTCTCAGAATCACCATGTCTTTTCTGAGTTGTGGGAAAGAGTTCACACACTTCATAAACCCTAGAGCAGCAGTGGTTGCAGTTTTGATACACCATCTTTTTCGCAGCATCAAAGTTGGAAGAGACCTTCAAGATTCATCTTGTCCAACCATTAACCTTGCACCACCATAGACACCCCTAAACCATACTCCAGGTGCCACCTGTATCTCTACATCTTCAGTGTTGGTGGGGGTTTTTAAGGAAATGCAGAATTATTCATGATACAAGATGTATTTAACATTATTCCTTCCTTTATTCACTCAACATGTAAGATATACTTCCACACTTCATATTAAAATCATCTCTTATTTCAGACCTCTGGGACTAAGGCTGTACAACCACAGACTTGTAAACAAAACATCACAATCTTTAAGCATTTTATGATATCAGAAATGCTTTTAGGCAACACATGGCATTGCTTTCCCGAACCATTACAGTCTTCTTCTGAAGCCTAGAAAGGTTAAACCAATAAAATTTAAATAGTAGTAAACACAGTTGCTTTCTGTGACTGCTTCTTTCAAAGATCCTTGTAAGACAAGACAGAGACTTACCACAGCTGTGAAGAGTAGTCTACTGGCTTAGGAACCTGGGATATCAAAAGATACAGAAAATGAGGATCAAGATTTTTTTTTTCTAAAAACCAGAAAATGGATTGATTTAACGATCAGTATCCAGGTGATCTAATTTGTCTACAAGTCTATTTTCTTTAAAGGAAGTTATAATAAAGGACAAATATTCCCTATCATTCTGAAAGAAATACAAATTATTTTAAGCTCTTTTCTTCTGTGACAGTTTGTTTTGGGCATTTTTACTTCACAGAACTGTTCAAAGCTTTTCTGACGGTGCCTATATTCAAATTCATACACACAATAGCTCAGTGCTCTGCATTGTACAAAAGTGCACTAAAATATGCAACCAATTTACAGTAATGTATAAAATTCATTTCATGTATTCTGATTGATATATGGTCTATAATCTTCAGAGAGACCTGAGGATATTCTCCAACTTATATCACACGACATCATTCATTCCTTTGTATTTGACTTGGACAATTGTTTTACTGTACCTTGCTAAGCATGTAATTTGATTCTGAAATTAAATTTAAAAATTAAACTGCAATCAGTTTGCAAAATGGATGTTACATGTACACAAACATATGCATAGATAATGATAATGTTTATTCATGCACAAGATGCACAGCATCATCTCCCATTAGTGTGTGATAACTCAGTATTACCCTACTCTTCTAAAACAATGTGTGAAAATGCACAGTGCTGAAAAATGGATTTTAGTGAAAGGTTAACATAAATCTCACACTTGTAACTTAAGGTGACATATTCTTAGGTAAGCACATATATTTTGGTTTTTATCCTTAAAGTAAAACAAATAAGTGTTTTATTTTCTGGACTCTAATAGGGAAGAAATTACAGGTTTTTCTCACAGGTTTTTATTCATGATACATGGAATGTCACCAAAAGAGACTTTCAAAAACAAATCCAGTCAGGAAATTATTATTATAAAGGCCTATAAGCTTAAACTGATTCAATTGCAATCAATTACAGCTCCCACTATCTTGACCTCGGGTATCAGCTAAGATCTCTCTCAAGTCTCTAGACTTGACATTGAAATAAACTTCATACAATGAAGTATGAAATAAACTTCAGTGTGGAACACATTAAAGTTCTCTGGCATAAAACCAGGCTCACGTGTCTGCCTTGCGTAGCAGTAAATCTGAACAGGTATTAAACAGTCCTTTAGTCTAGTTCTTGAGAGAGAAAAGGGAAACATGCATTATTCCCAAACAGTGTAGACAAAGGGCTCTTTTCACAGCAGCATCTGCAGCACATGAAGCCCTCAGGAGTGGAGGGCACCCAGCAGAGCCAGGGGCCACCCTGGCAGCAGCACTGGCCTTCCCCATCCCTGCAGATACTGATGGTGCCACTCTGCTTCTAATGGGGAGACCTGGCAGGAAGGTAACCCACCATGAATATGCTGAAAAACAATTCCTCAGAGAAACGTTTTAGTGGATCAGCCAAATTGACACACTTCAAGTCCACAATTTCAAAAATTACCAAGTTCTTACATGTTGCAAGGTATTCTTAAATATTTCTAATTTATTTGAATATTTCTGGTAGTGCTAATAAACTGGATATAAAAATTCAAAGATGGTTTAAGTCCATCCTTCAGTGCACTTAAATGATAGATGAATAGTTGCTTTTTTAAATTTTGAATGGACAAATATATTCAAATATAGCAAGTGTGTTGTTCATTGGCACAAAGAAGGATAAAATCAAATGTTATTCCAGAAGCTCTTGGCTCATACTGTGCTATGTATCCAATGCCTCTACAGAAATTAGAAAAATGGAGGAAAGCTAAGAAGAAACAGATATTATTCATATAGTGCATAAAATGTCTGCTGACATGTACTACTTATTTTAAAGGGAAAAAATTGTTTATAGGGACATCTGTGAAAAGTCTGGAATATAGATATTCTGGAGCTCAGCAGTTTTTCATTCAATATTCATTCCTAAAGTCTTCTGATATATGGATTTTATGCTGTTTCTGGGCATTTTTATATCAGATGGTTGTAAAGACTGTTAGACTTAATAATAACAGTAAAAGTTATAGTATGTTTAAAACCTGATTGATGTTTCAGTATCTTTAACTGCATCATTTATCATAGTAAGATGTTTATATTTCATCCTTCCAAGTTAACAGTGGTGAAGTATCAATTTATCTTTTTGTTCTGATCATGACACCAGTTGGTAACACTTCATGAATAGTATTTATTCATTCTGTAAAATTGTGTTATTTTCAATACTCCTCTAAATAGTATATTTTAAATTTAGCAAAAAGCTTTAACATTAGAAAGAGACCTACATAACTTGCCAGCAGCATTTTTCCTAACTTCAGATATTACACTGTCAGTGCTTTTAAAGTATATTGGTGATTCCTAAAAGTGCTGCTACAGTTGGGGTCAATGACTACACAATGACTGATGGGGTCACTGACAGTGACACCATGGCATGGGAAACCCACCCTTGAACAATAAGCAAGGGGTGGGATATTCACACATTTAACAATAAGCAAAGGGTGGAGGGACGAAAGCTATATTCACAAAACAATTTCATCTTTATTTCAGATTTGTCCCCAGCTAACACAACTTCTACCTACAAATAGTCTGTGCATTCCCCTTTGAACAAAATCCTGGAAATACAGGGTATTAAAGATGTCTTATGGTATTTTAACATACTTTTACTCCCTAGGATCTCATGTAAACTTGTTCTGGAAACAAAGGCACAATAAGCCCAAAAGACATATCAAAATGCAGCTACTAAGAGCTGATATCCACCTACTTATAAAAGCCATTGAAGTGCCATATCTTGATTGCTGTAACAAAACCAATTCTATTAATAAGTCAAACTGTTGAGAATCAGGTTAAAGTAAGTTAAAACTGCCTTAAAGCAAAGTAGGGAATAGGATTCATCACTGGGTTTATGGGTTTTTATCAATTAACCTCAGCAAAAGAAGGCAGTAATCTGATGCACAGTGTTACAGAGGGCAGAGAAGGAACAAGTGCCTAGAATAGTAATACAGCATCACATCTGTATAAAAAACTCTTGAGTATATATTATAAAATTATTTTTCTTATTACTTTCATAAACTTTTCTATGTTGAGAAGATTCTTGCATGAAATAAAGACAGGTAAGACCACAAAGAAAAAAGAAAATTTATCAAGCAGTCAGAATTCAAAGTCTGATATTAGTTTTACAATTTTTAAACTTACTAGCTAGGCTGTAATTCCTCTCTCTAACCCAAAGTGACTGGGGAATAGATTAGCACTCTCACCTTTCTGCTGGGGAAGGAAGAAAGTGGACTTTCACATAAAATGTATTTGATCTACACTCTGGAAACTCTTCAGACAGTTCAATTTATTAATATTCCCAAAAGTTAAACCTGCTTATCAAACTTTTTTCTTGACATGCCCTACTTACATCCAATAACCAAAAGTATTTGAACTGTCTACTTTAAGGAATACTAAACCCACCATGAAAGCACCAAGGAACTAGAAACAATATTATTTTTGCAAGCTAAAATTAATCTTGATGAACTAATGAACTGGGCAGTTTTCCTGTAAAGTGGCAAACAGAAGTAAATAATTGTACTTACACATGGGCTAGGTTTTACTGCATCACTTGGGAAGAATCCAAGCTCTCCTGTCGTTAGATTTCTTCCCTAAAAAAAAAAAACAAACTCATTTTTAAGACATAATTGGAATTAACAGTAAATAATAACACATGCCTAGGAATTTATGACAATAAATATATCCAAGATTCTTTAAAATAAAATGCTATTCTAATAAAGTGTTGCTCAATATGTCTGTGGGTTTTCTTCTTGTTTTGTTGGGGTTTTAATATAATTAAGTAATTATTATAACTGATATACCTGAAAGCTCTGAGAGATGAGAGGCAAGAAGGGAGCTCAGAGACTGGGATGTGACTCCCAGCTCTGTCAATGTCTGCCAGTGTCTGCTATCTTCATTAATGTTAATTATCTCGTTTCAAGTTACATCCTCCTCAGCTGGCATTGTACAGAAAGCTGCCACCCTGCAACCTTACAGACCCCCAAAATGACTACACCACTGTGCAGCAGTGCTTGCAGCACCTGAGAGACCAAACTCCAGTGGGAGCTCAGCGCTGGCGATCCAACAGCCAATTCAGACACCACGTTAAGCACCTCCCTAAGTGATGCACAGCGTCAGTGGCAATCGACTGGGCAGGGGAATACCTGAATTCAAACAGAATTACAGATGACTCCCTGACTGTGATATCCTGACATGCTGGAGGTGCATCCACACAATGGGGAGAGCAGGGCAGAAATGCATCCAGCACGGCCTGAACGGAGCCTTTCCACCCAGAGTGGCAGGACCACCAATTTACTCCAGCTTCTAAGCACCAAAAGTGACCTGACCTTCACAAATCCATGCATCAGCAGCTCACACACAGTTCAACACCAACCAAGCTCTCCTGAGGAGCACCTTAAAACCATCTTTTTATTCCTAGTAATATTTGGCAGTGAGCACACATTTTAGAGTAGAACAGATCACATACCTAAATTCCTGAACAGAGACTCATAAAATGAAGGCATCAAAATGTGTATTTAGGCAAAGAAATTATTTAATTTAACTGATTTTTTAAAAGCACATAAATACTTAACCTCTATTAAATGTAATATACTAACTGTAAATATAATATACTCTCAGCATTTGCCAATAAGATTAAGCATGAGTACTTCATAAGCATTAAAATCAGGCAAATTACATTTCTTTTTTATTTTTGATGGCCTACCTGCAACATAAAAAAATTTAAAAGGGAAAAAACCTCATAAACACACATGAAATTTCTTCAGGGTTTCAGTTCATTTTGCTTCTGTAACAGTAAATGTGTAATTCTACCATAACACCACCACAGAAAATAGAACTCAGAAAATTCAATAGAGTGGAGCTGAATGTAAAAAAATAACAAGGGTTTATGAAAAAAATAAAAACATTCTTTGATTGGTGCTATCCTAAGCACAGTAAGTGAATGCACCATTCTCCATAGAAGATCACTATGTAATTCATCACACACAGTAACTACCACCTTAACCAAAAATACAGAGCAGTGCAGAGGCAGCAGAGGAGAGGCAAAATCACATGGGCAGTATTTAAGCTAAAAGTTCTTTATACCAGAGCTATTTTAAAAAATAATTCTGTGCAAACAAGTGACAATCTCACAGATTTGAACCTGTGTTCAGCAAAGCTTCCTTACTCCCTTTCACATCATCTGCCTGAATACAGGTTACCCTTTGTATCTGTATATTCTATTTACTCCTGAAACACAAATCCCTCTCGAGTACAGACCTAATTTCAAGCACAGCTCTGAAACAGTCTGCCATCCAAGTGACACCTCTTTTCAATACTAATCCTACCTGAATAGCAAATGGTACCACACTCAATAAGACCAGCCACTGAACAAAAGGTATTCATGTCTATCGACATGTTTGACCACACTTCAGCTACAGCTCAAGCACTGCTTAGTAACCTGTATTATTTATTTGATGTGCTGTAAAAGAATGAAAAAGTTTTACCAAAATCACACATTCTTATCTATTACAATCATTTGAATTTCTAAATGGTCAGCTTAGAAAGCCATTGTAATATTGGTCTAGTGGGTCAGCTGTAAATTACCCTAAAAACCTTTTGAATAATTAAATATTTTAATATAAATTGCATTTTGCAGGCTCTTTCTTAATATTCATTTTAAAATGTAGATGTCATTAAAAGACTCAGAAAAATCTGTCTTAAGCAGTCTGTGACAAGAGAGAAAAAAATTCCTGAATGATGCTAATGGAGATGACAATTTCCATTAGGATTCAAATCTATTACTAAGGCTTCCAGGGAAAAGCCTAACACACTTTCTGGTTTCTGCTAGTTAAACACAATGAGATTCTAGCTAAATTCTTTAGCATGATAATCACAAACAACCTCTAAGACAATTTCCAGTAAATTGAGTTGACAGATGTGTATGAACATGGCAATAGAATCAGTCCCACGTGGTAGCAGTAATCTTGGCTTGTACTAATTGTATTAGTCAGATGATTACCTTTTAGCCAGTCCTAAGCCAAGAGCAGGTTTAAAAGCTCCTCCAGATCAGAATTCTAGACCTTGCAGAACCAAGTCCTACATACAAAACTACACAGGCCAAACTCTGTCATTTGAAAACATTTCTTTTTAGTGATGCTAAAAAATGGTCTGCTAAGTAACAGGTTGGAGGGTTTTGGAGGGGAGTTGGTTGGTTTTTTTGGTTTGGAGGGGGTAAGGTGGTTTGGTTACATTTATCTATTTTCTTTTTTTTTTCAATAGATAAAGTAATTCTATTGTTTATTACTTCCCCTCATTAAATGTTCAGGATGATACAGTGACATAGGAAGTGTTCCCTGAGCCAGCCCTGAAGAGTTTGAAGAAGATTCCATCCTAACTGTAGCTAGAAAAACAAAAGCCAAAACAAACAAGAAGTATGACATAACTTATGAAGTAGACCAGACAGTTTTTGTATTCTAGTCATTACCTTATTATAGCTTAAAAAAAAAATCAGGAAGATCAACACAGGAACAACAATTCAAGAAGACATATATTTTCCACTTGTTCTATTAATCTCCTGATAGTTCTTCTATTTAACTCTATTTCCATGTATCAAATAATACAAACAATTCAGAGAGCAATGAAGAAAAATTAGACATTTTAATGCATTTACTGTTAAAGTGAATGCAAGTCAGCATTTTCAACATTTATAGTTCTCATTTAAGAAGAAATTTTAGTAACAAAAGTAGTGATGTCGCATTACAGCAAATTTTGTCATCAATAGAATATACTTTTCCTATGTATATAAAAAACCCCTATCCTTAACTGACTTGAGCCAGCATCAAGGCATTTAGTGATTCTGTTTTGCAGAGCTATTTTTCTCCCCTATAAATCTAATATTCACAACTGGGTTTTGTCAACAAAGCTTTTACTTATGCTGAGGTAGAGAACCAGACACTGAAAATTCAAAAACTTTGCTTTTTGTGCCAAACACTCTCCTTAACTCTTATAATTTCATAAGGATTGCCACCAATGTCATACTCTTGCAGATTTATTCACCGGGACTTTTACTTTAAGGTTTCAAGAATGAAGATTTAAATCATATAGGAACTACTGGCAATTTAAAAGCAAAGTTAGTTGTATTAGGCATTTATTTGGATAAATCACAAGGAATTTTGTTCTTGTTCAAAAAGGAAAAAATGAGAGCAATATATCAATAAGAAGTTGATATCTGGACAAACAGAATGCAGCCATTAGCTGAATGATACAGTACCTGCCAAAATAAGCTGTGTGCATCTCCTCTAAGGAGTTCAATAGTGTCCCCAATCTGGATATGCAATGGTGGCCCATCTTGTGCTGCTGGCTGTGGGATTCCATTGTAGTTCCGAATTACTTGCATTTTTGGTAAACCTGAAAAAAAAAAATTAAGAACATAATATAAATAACAGAAAAAAAAACAGAAAAACAACTCCCAAAAGTCAGAATCAATTTTTACTTAATGACAATCTACAGAATCTGGAAACCATGAGAGCCATCAAACAAAGAAACACTATGTCTTTAGCAGGTATATGACTAAGGCACTACCAAATAGAAAATAATTACTTTGGAAAAGCATCTCTATCCCCCTTTCTTCTTGGGGTAAAGTTGATTTCATGCCTATGGAGACTCTTCCCTATACATGTGCACCCCTGGCTCTGCATAGAGTTCAAATATTAAGACTATCTATTTATAGTTTAAGGCAAAGATTTCAATGAATTAGCATTAAAGACACCAATATGGATAATCTCATCTGCTTTAGAATGCTATTTCCAAAACCTATGGCTGATGTGAACATGGCCAGGAGAGTCAGGATCACAACTCTTTTAGGTTTCTCACAACACTTCTTCTTGCTTTTAAATTTTCATATTATGACATGATTTCTGGGTGCCTGTAGCAAAGGCTGCATCAATTGAAGGTTTCATTTTCAAGACAAGAATTAGATGCACACTAGTCCTTCCACATCAATACTGACTGCATCATAGACATCTAAGCTGTGTTGGGGATTTTTTCTTTTTTTTTTTAAGGGAGCAACCCACTTGTGTCTGCTTGTACAAACTAAAGCACTGTTAGTAACTAGTTCAAGAATCCTCCACAGGCATATCAAATTGGGGAGGGGGCAATCCCTATATCTTCAGCCAGAATATAAAACTGTGGATACTGTAACCCCATGTTCTAATAACTTTAAAAGCTTTTTAAAATAAAAAACCTCAACATTTTAAACATTCTGGACAGCTAGTGTATTGCATTCAGAGTGTGCTCTAGTACTGTAAGAATACTTGAAATCAAGTGAAGCACTATGCACTCCATAACAAATATATTAAAGATTTACAAGCTTTTAGAAAAGAATTTTTGCACTCTATTTCTGCCAAGGAAAGCATTTTATCACAACAGAGCTATTTTTAATTATTCTCCCTCTCTCTTTAAAAGAAAACTATAGAATAGTTTTTCTGTTTTTAACTAAACATAGGATTTTCAAGATCTTTATCATTAAGTGGGTATATAAATTCCAAATCTTAACCAGACAGTTTTTGGTTAAGTAAGGGTTTTGTAAGAATATCTATTAATAATTACAGATAAGAGTGACAGGCTGCACAGTCAAGGTTGCTGGGCAGCCATATTTAACATGTTTCTTGCTGGAAGATCATCATTAATTTCTTTGTAACAACAAAGGATCAGCAGACCCACAGAAGACTTATTTCTGTTGCAAGATCACTACTGTAATTTAGGTGGCAACAAACACAAATATCCATGGTCACCTCTAAATTGTATGAAACATGAAAGAGATCACCTTGCATAATTACTACTCTCTGTATTAATGAATAAATACTAATCCTAAGTGCTGATGAAACATTAAGCAAAGTAATACCAGCTTTTACATTACTCAACCCAAATGACACCTCAGCTTTTACTGTTTCTGCAAGTTACCTGGTATACTTAGAATGAGCACCTAATTATTACTAAGCCCTTATTCCACTTAGGGAAATGCAAGCCATTACTTTGTTTCTAAACTGAAGGCTTTCATGCTTTCATATACTGACCCAGCACCAAGAAATGCTCCATGCTCTGCATGGCAAACAGAAGTAATGCTGCACACAAGTGTCAAGTGAAAGCTGACAACTTTGTCCTAAGGGAGGGACACCCCCCCACCAGAATCTGAATTATAGTCCTGCATATGTGATGAACAAACTGTAAGCAGGTATTCATCTAAGAGACATACATGGAAGTCAAAACAAATACACAAAAAATTATTCACATTATAAAATCATGTATTTGGTGATTTAGTTTATCACATTATTAGTGCAGATATAATAGACTCAAAATTCCACCCTTAGATTGAGCTCATCAGAACATGCTCAGTAAATAATCATGTACTTTTCAATTAAGATCCTGGTGTTTTTTTAAGATACTATAGTGCTTAAGTTATTAACCATAACTATTAATAAAAGTACTTTTGGTTTCTATTCCACTGGTAATTATGATTATTGCCACATCTGAAAAACAGGGCAAGATAACTATGGGAAAAAGGAAAAATTGTGCTGTGTCAACTAGTAGAATTATTCAAAATGTAACACAGAATTAACCCTGTTAAAATGTACCATACTCAGAAAACTTGTATATAATTCAGTATGCTTGATTCTGTAAAATCCTATGGCAATTTTGATTATAAAGTCTCCTTGGCAGATACAATGTTGGAAGATTTGATCTAATGCCTTTTGACATCACTAGAAATAATCCTATCATTTAAATAGGCTTCTGGGCTACGGCCTTAAAGGAGTTTATTATTTTGCTTCAAAACCCTCCTTAAAACTTGTTTGTTGTAATGCTTACAGAAACTGTGGTAGCTACAGCGCTCATTTGCTTGCTATAGCTGGTCTCTACTATGGTGACACAGAAATCTCATTTTTCTACTGTAATTGTACCACCTATTTTATCCAATTGTTGTCTTTGGCCTATTTAGGAGATCTTTGTGCTCAGCTCTGCCACTGCTATGAATACTCATTGCCTAGCACAATGTACGTGCACTGCCACCACACTCACACAAAGCAGCACCTGGAGCAACTGGGGTGTAGGGCCTGGGTTCCAGAATACTGCAAAAATAGACAGGAATCACTGACACTGCCATGTTGTTCTTTCATTCAGACACTTCTATAATGAGAATACGTGCTAGCTTCAAGGCCATGAATCAAAAATGCATGGATGAACAAGGGAAATGGTATTTTGGTGCTAATTATGTTAGCACACGTTAGACTTGACTCAGATTCTGAAATGCACTTTATAGCTCCAAGTAAAACAACTGAAGGTAAATTCACTCTCCAACAACAGGAGTGTCTAAGTCACTGAGGGCCATATTAATTTCAGTATCAATAACAACATACATGCACACATAGCCTGTATGAAAGATATAAAAGCAGTGAGTGCATAACTAACAGGTTTTGCTGTGCATAACTAATAGGTTTTGCTAGTTATATGAAAATATCAAAAGGACTTATCCTTGTCATATAAGTTTAAACTTTTTTTAAAAAAAAATCAGTTTTTCCAGGAACAGAAGACTAAATGAAATCTTTGAATCATCAATGAAAAACAAGTACATATTATAGCTAAATTATAATAGTTATATAGTACATACAATAGCTAAATGTTCATGGCTAAGTGTTCTTCTCACAGAACTTCCTTTAGAACATCATTAAGCATGGAAAAAATAAATGGCATACAGAAAAAATAATAAATTGAAGGAAAGAGTCAAGAAGCTCCAAATAGAATGCTTAACTTCCTTTTCAGCATGCAATTAAAGATTATAGTAGCTCAGAAAGAGTTTAGTAGATTAACACTGTGCTGGTGGACATTTAATTGGGCAGAAATTGGTCAGCCCTCACCTCCTAACATATACAAAGGACAAACACTGAGGTTTGATGCATCCAGACCTGGTTGATGCATCATTAACGCACCAACCATCTCAAGCAATCTATGAGTTTAACAAACTTACCCTAAAACACATCTATTTGTTCCAATTGTTCATTCTAGAATTCTATACTCTGAGCGTTTACAATTGTGCTGGCTTTGGCTGGGGTAGTTTTCTTCAGAAAAGGCAGTATGAGGCTTCCAATGGTTTAAATTTGTGCTGTAAACAGGATTTGCTTGCACAATGTCAAGGTCTTTTCTGCATCTTGTACCACCCTGTCAGGAGGCTGGGGGTGCTGCGAGGGGACCTGGCTGGGACAGCTGGCCCAGCTGACAGAGGGATAAGCCATTCCATATGACAACATGCTCAGGATATAAAGTGGGTGAAGGAGGAGGAAGAAGAGATCTTTGGAGTGATGGCATTTGTTTCCCCCAGTCACCATTACTCCTGCTTTCCTTGGATGGCTGCACAACAGACTGGCCAAAGAACATGGTGAATGAAATCTCTCTTTTGCTCTATTTGTGTGTGCAGCTTTTGTTCCAGCTGTTAATCTGTCCTTATCTCAACCCCAAATTAAGGAGTTTTCTTACCTTAGTGCTTTGTTCCTGGCTGGGGTTAAACCACAAGAATCTTCTACTTTTCAGTGTAAATCAGTTCATGGCCAACTCACATCCATTTAGGAACAGGAACCTGCATAGTTCTTTTCTTTGTCTGCTTTTTTCATACTACAGTTAAAGAGCAATCATACCCCTATTAACCTTCATTTTGCTAGGCTAAACGAGCCAAGTTCTTTTAGCTTCCTCTCATAAGAGACCAATTCCTCCGAGGCAGTACACCAGCTGCTTTACAGAAGTTCAGACAGGCAAGATCTAGGATATTTTCCTTGTAAATCTTGACATTTCATTTTTAATTGGCACATGGATTCATAACAAATATACTCATTAAGAATCCTGAGGACTTGCAGTAATTCAATAATGTAGAGAAGAAAAAGTGGTATTCTACAGAAACCTGAAATGCTTTAGAGTGTAATTATGGATTATTTGTGACAGAAACAGCATAGAACCTCTATGCATTCATTACTGAAATGTGAAATATGTTAAGCATTTAGAGACACTGCCATTGCAATGTACAAAGCTGCAGTACTGACAGGATGTGACAACTGCAGAAACATATCTGGCACAAAAATGTTACTCATTAACAAGTTAAAAAGAAGGTGAAATTTCAACACAAGGAACAAGATCAGGATTTCATCTATAAATTATCATTAATGTTAAAAATCCCATTGGTTTCCCTTAAGTCAGATTTCCACATGACAAAGTTTTTAATCAGGAAACTTTCTAATTTAGAGATACAAAAGAACATGGTAGTTTCCAACACTGAAGTCAAAAACCAAACTTATCCAGTAATGACACCAATAAATAAATAAAGTTTACTTCACTTGAAAACCAGGAAAAAAAGACCCAGATTCCTAGAAAAGTCTTCATAGCCAGGCTCTGGGTCACAGAACTAACATAAATTGATGATCTAAATTGTAGCTCATGAGAAGAACAGAAAGCACAATAGATCAACATTTATATGGCACCAATTAGGTCACATTATAGAAAAAGAAAACCTTTCATAAACCATTCCATGTATTTGAGTATCTCATCTGGTAATTATGAGTCAAGGAAGGAGGCTACAATTTAGAATTAACATAGTACATAATAAGTTAGAATACCCATTATATATGAAACAAAAAATAAAAGTAAACTACTTGTATTTCTTGCAGCAGCTCTGCATTTCTAAGCAACACTGAATGACCCTCAGTTTCAAGCAGAGATTCAAAAATGCTATTTTTTGCTAACAATATGCATAATGCACGCCCTATTACGACCTCTGTCAAAATTGATTCCAGCATCTGCTATTTCCAAGCAAAGCCAAACGTGGTTTACGCTTTGGGCAGGGATCATTTGAACATACAAAATAATGACTCAGCATATAGGAGAGCAGGGTTCAAAGGTGAATTTGTGGATAAACTTTATACTATTACCAGAAAGGCATGAAACAACTGTGTCTGCATTAAACATCCCTTCTTAGTTAAATTGAAAACTTTCTTTTTCTCTATGAGACATTTAGCCTAGTCACCAATATTTATAACCTGACTGAAAAAAAGCCCACTAATGCAATGGAATGAAGCCACCTGACTTCATAAGGCTTTGAATCTGAAACAGAATTTTAGACTATCTGACAAGGCCACATCCTGATGTTTCCAGAATCTCAAGAAAAATACAGGAAATTGCATGAAGGCTCACTAGTTCTGTCATTTCCTTCACCACAACAGCATTTTGGGTGTCTGTTTGGAACCTCCGAACTTCCTTTGATCCTTTTTAGTTTATATCCTTGCAGCTACTAACATAGGAAATGCATTTCTGCTAAGAAACAAGCGGACATTTAGTGATTGATAAGCCTTCCATAGTAAAGACCAGGAGGAATATTACACCTGAAATCTCTGAGCAGATACATTTCCATACATCTTCACACTCCAACTAGGAAGCAAGGGCTAAATAACTCATGGCAGTGTCTCACAGGATTAAATGGCTGAACCATTTATGGATAATTTTAACAGCAGAAATTAAAGAGATACAGGCAAAGGGGAACGCATATTAAAAGAAAAAAAAATTGTATTTACACCATAATAAGTAAAATTACACTTTGAAGGCTTCTGATCAAGAAGCATTACTGCAAATAATAAAGTAACAAGGATTTATGATAAAAAGAGAAAAACAGATGGGCTGATAAGGACAGCAGCGTGAAGAACAGGTGGAACTGTTATACCCACAATCTGAGCATCCATGACACAAAATCACCAGCTTTGACACATTTTTTGGCAACATCATCCAGGTCCAACACTAATATTAAAAGCTAGTTAAAGGAAAGCTCTAATCTCAGCATGGGCTATATGAAAACAAAGTCCTTTGTCCTCTGTACATTCTTCCAATCAGCTCTGCTACCTTCATTGTTAAAAAATCCTGTTCATAACCATTTTATTGCAGAATAAACCATAAACTTGGTTCTTCTCTCTTGCATTTATCAGGAGAGCAACTTCCCAACTCCTCATCAGTGTCATCTATCTCCACAACCAGTGGAAGTCAATGGCTTTGTTACTACCAAGGCAAAACTTGTCTAGAAGGCCTTCTCAGCTGGTGAGGAGACATGAGGAAAGCAGCACTACTAATCACTTTAAAAAACCTACTTGCATTCAGTTTCTGAGGCAGTCTATTAATGCCTCAAAAGAGACTAGATTAGGGTGGGATTTCTTAACTTTTAGGCCATGTACTTATAACAGAAATGACAGAACTCACATACATGGAAAATACCAGCACAATCTATTAAGAGCACACTTCAGGGTGGCAGTGATTTAAATAATTACCATTGGACAAAATTAACACACTAAGTACACATACCTCAAAGAAGAGATTTTAATTGAACTTTAAATTCTCCCAGTTTTAAGTCATTATTTTTGTATGTCATTATAATTAAAACTTCTAATTTTAGATACTGCTTTTAAGCCTTGCATTCATAAAATCATAGAACTGGCTGAGTTGGAAGGAGCTTTAATGATCATCTCATTGCAACCTTCCTGGGCAGAAACACTTTGCTTTGGAGCAGGTTGCTCCAAGCCCCATCCAGCTTGGCCCTGAAAACTTCCAGGAATGGGGCATCCACAGCTTCTCTGAGCAACCTGTGCCAGGGCCTCACCACCCTCACAGTGAGGAGCTGCTTCCTAAGCACACCTTCCTCCTTCCAGTTTAAAGGCAAGGTGCCTGAAATGCTGACAGAGCCTGGGACTCAGGAATATTCCACTTGCCTTCTCTTTAATTGCTTTGCCTTTGTGTACTGCTCAATTAAGTCTCATTATTGGCATATGATTAACCACAACTCTGGAGTTTGCCACGTAATTTTGAAGTCAAAAAACTACACAAGGCTGATTATTAAAACGTTTATCAGCTACAAAAGTTTCTGCTTATAGAAGTAAAGTAGCCCTTTCTTCTAAAGAGAAAACTTGCAAGCACTGGAGCAATATGGGGGAAGGATGTGGGGAAAGCAAAATGATCTTCACTATCTCAAAATTCAGGTGACAAATCTATAATGCACTCCAAACCACATCTGATAAACATTCACATTTCTCTTCCATCAAAATGAAAGATTTAAGGACTGTCAGAAGATATGTCCTCCAGAACATACACAACTACTGGAAAAAACATTTTTTTCACAGTCCTAGCCATGCTTTCTATCACTATTCTCCCTCTCTTCTAAAAATTGTTTCCTTCCTAAAAATCTAACTGAAACAGGATTTGGGGTTCCCTCAGTCCTTTATTACCTGTCAAATCTACGTTTTTCAAAGACTCAATTTTTCCACCATTTCTCCTTAGTGCTGCATATAGAAATTGTATTCTTGGCAGAGACCTCTGCAAAAATGGTCAACCATCAACCAAAATGAAGATGTGTGGGAGGAAAAAAATCTGTCGGCTAACAGTCTGATCAACAACTTGTTATGAGAAACAGAAAAACACCACAACTCAGGAAGTCCTTGTGCTTCCCCAGGTTTTGTAGATCTGATCATTAGCAAAAAAAAAAAAAAAAAAAAAAAACAAAAAAACAAAAACCTGATTAAGTGGCTATATCTCCATCAAAACTTGGAACTTCATTGCAGATCATAGTGGGAGTTCATGGCAAGGAAAATAAACAAGACTAGCAATGTTATTCAATTTACAAGGTTGCTTTTTGAAACTGAATGAGTTCTGTTAAATTTCTACACATTTATTTGTTTTTATATTACAGTTTTATATTAAGTTTTGCTACTTAAAGACTGATACATAGACAAATGGGCATCTTCCCCTGCTCTGAACATCAGCATGTCACTTCCTCCAAGTGCTTTTGTCAGCAAAGATTTTTTTGAGGATAACTGTGCTTAGTGACAATATGAGCAACATTAATAAAATTAGCAGCATGGGAATATGGATATTCACTGAGGTGAACAGTCCCCTCTCAGTAGGAGCTTTAAGTTTACATGTTTTCCAAGGCAAGGTCAGCTTAGTCCTCCTATAAATACAGCAGTAATTTTGATCAGAAATAAGAAATTTAAGCCAAGAAAATCCAAAATAAAAACTAAGTTTCCGAATTCTTTTTTTTTTTTATTTAGAAAAATAATTCCAACAGAAAGCATTTTCTTACTTCACTCTTAAGTAGGGACATTTGGCACATCATGACACTCATTTTAAGGAGCCTGGAAGCTCATCCCTGTGCAAGAAAAAAGAGTTGGCACTACAAAAATGCTTCTGAAAAGCCGTGTTTTTAAACTTCAGAAGAGAAAGTCACAGGGCTGCCTTTTAGGAAAGAATGACCCTATGCTTATTTAGATGGCTGATGATCATTTGTCTCTCACACCCTTAAGGGTGGTTCTGCTCATAACTCTCACAGATTCACTCCTGAGGTTTAATTTACTTTTGTGTCTCAAAACAGAAGGAAAAGAAACTGAAGCTTATGGGAAGTTGGGCAACAAAACATTACAATGCAAAAGAAATACAAAAATTAGTCAAGTACACTGCTGAAAGAATCTACAAAAGCTAACCCAATCCCATTTGCACAGCAAGCATTTTCATAAGCTGTATTTGCATCTTTCACTCAGTCTTCCCCTATAATACATACATTTGTCTTTGTAGATCCATATGAATTCAGAAAACCTCAACATGCCCTAGACTGAGAACTTCAGACTGCAAATGGAAGAAAGTATGTCCAAAATAACCAACATTTCATGTGCAATTCCAAAATTATGTTTTAGTTTTTATACCCAAGCCCAGGTAATTTCTCAAAAGAGGAGGACTCTCTCCATGACTGCACTGAAAGAAGGCAGAGACCTAAAAAAGTCACTGACTTCCTAATGTTCATTGCCACATACTTTTTGTGATAAATTTAGAATGAAAACTATTTTTCCTTCACTGACAGAGCTCAGTTTCCTCTTCACAGCAGGTTTTACTCCATAGAAGCATTAAGGACAAGCTCTTGTTATTTTGTACAATTCTAAGTTCAAATGTTTATTCAGGCAACTACTCCTTACTTGGAGTGACACAGGCAGTTATCCTGTATCACTCCAAGACTCAGGATAGCGAGTAAGGGATTTTGAAATTGCCTGGATTGAAGAGAGTCTCAGCACTTCGAACAAGTGTTAGAAACAGCTGAGTATTAAATGCTTCATGGGAATAAACAACAAAGAATAATCAGGTTCAAAAACATAGTTTTCACTTGTTTTGACAAAGTAATGAAATCTCATCCTTTTAATGTAGTCCAGGAGGTGAATTAGGGATATAAACTTTAAAAATCATGTTACCTCAAAAGTCAGAAGCTTTTTTGGTTTTTTTTAAGTTAAGCAAAATGGAGTTTTGGCATATGAATTAAAAAGTGTGGTACATGTGGTGCTGCTTTTTATAAAAGCACATGGTATGAAGATTAACCAGTGTTAATTAGCACATCTTTTAATGTGATGCCATAGACAGGCATGGCATTCTAATTCCTGTATTTGTTCAAACATGCACCGGCCCTCAGGGGCCAACAACTTGCATTGGGTAGATACTACAAATGAGCTATGAAGGTGTGTCCAGACAGTAGAGCAAAAGGCTCTGAAAAAAGGGACAAATCTTGGAATTTATAAGTCCATTATTCCACAGAAGTAATTATTTGGAGCTGTACTTTGAATACTAACTTCCCCATGCCCTGGGATAATTCTGCAGCAAGCAGTAAGAGGAAAAAGGATTGAAAACAGGAACCCCACTTTGGAAACCGAATTTAATACTGCAAAATGTCATTAATCTTGTACAGGACCTAGATCTTTTTTCTAGTGTTGAGAATTGACAGACTGATAATTTTAACAACAACACAGAATCCATGAAAATACATGTCTGCATCACCTAGAATCTTTCACAGGTATTAAATTTAAAAACACACATTGCTGAATATGTGCTGACATTTTATTCATCAAGAATTACAAACATAAGAATTCAATTCTCTTTTAAGCAATTTCTTTTGTGCTCAGTATTGACTAATAGCATCTGCCTCTAAGATGAAAAGCCTTAGTCTCCCATTTGTGTTACTTACAAGAACTAAATTCTCTGGCAAGAGAAGGATTTTAAATTATTACATAATGTGAAAGGGAAGTGGCTGATGCCTGGCAAAGCAGGCAGGTCCCAGCACGTGACAAATAATTTTGCCTGCACGCACCCTCTTCATAATGCTGTATAATCCTTCAGCTTTTCAAGTTAAACACTCTCATGATCTTACTGTTCAAGCAGTTTTTCTTCAGTGTGGCCTCTACCCTGATTACAGCAGATACTTCTTTTATTTCTTAACTGATGGTTCTTAGCACACATGCAAAAAAATTTTGGGCCTTATACACCTTCTTTGCATGCAAGCATCAATACACCAATGTTGCCAAGAATTATGGCATTATATTAAAGCAATGAAAAGACACTATTGCTCTGCCTAAAACAAACTTGCTCTTAAAAAATATGCCTACTTATTTCTGGTCTGTATAGACTACAGCATATAAATTATTTTATTTGAGAAAAGACAACAAACTTGTTTTCATTACAAAGTATTTGTGCTATAGAAGTAAAAAAGAATTAATATGTATTTCACTGTTAATACCACAATGCAGTTGTGGTATATTAATAGTATATACTTGGGATTCTGTTTTTATGCTGCACATTTTGCATATTTGAAATATTAGGACTCTATAAAAACAAATTCTAGAAAATTCAAAATGCATCCCATTTGTGATGCCTCCAGCTTTCCCAAGAATTTGTAGTATCCCTAGCCTTAATTAGCAGATATACCTAGACAAAGGCATTCAGACTACAATGAAAATATCCACTGAGTATAAAAATACATGTTACATATAAGTTTTTGCTGTCTTCATTTAGGTTAGACTTTCTTTTCTAGCATAACTAGCATATGCAAAGTTTTATACCATTGTAACATGCTGTTTCTACATACTCCCTTTTATCGAAGAAAAATATTTTCAATTTTTAGTAACAATTTTCGAAATAGTTTACAAATTTAAGTAGAATAATTTTCTATGTCTATATATAAATAAGTTCTTAACTTGAAGATTGCTTACATGATGTATAAATAAGCTGTAAAAGGACCTTCTTCTAAATGCCAAAATGAAAACATACAATAAAATAATCCATCACTTGATCTTTGTTGCAAAATCAAGACCTTATTGGTAAATTATCAAAGCCAATATAGATGGGTATCAAGTTTAGTCCCTGTCAAGATATCAATGCTGCATCTTACATATTTTTGCTTCTTTCCTTTCCTGTCAAGGAAACTCTCACGTATTTGTCTGCTCAAAAGTGAATGTTCTCCTTCCATTTTCTGTTTCCAGTCTGAATGTGGATTATACACCGCAGCAAAGTGAGAGATTTGTTAAGACAGAAACCATACCCAAAAGCAATAAAGTCTGTGGGTTGAAATTGCAGGTAAGTCAGGCTGACTTATCTCACTTATCTCCTCACCCCGCTGCCTCCCTGCCTCCCATGACCACTTTGCCATTACCTCACTGAAGTTATTTAGCCTGTGACCAGGTGATCCACAGATTCAAAAGAAAGGCAGCAAGGGGACACCTTAATGGGCAAAAATGCCACACCTTGTGGCAACAACCTATAGTTATCAAAGAATCATCAGAGATCAAACTAAAGCCAGCAGAACACCCAGACTTAGTTCCTTCTCCCAAAATACTGCCCTGACAAAGAATACACCTCAGACACTTAAATCCCAGCATTGGCTCTTTGAGCTTAGTTTGATCCTTCAGTGTTTCTCAGGTGCCTGAGCCTTGTGCAGAGCAACACACAATTACAGGGTTTAAATCAATCCCTCCAGAAAAGGACAAATAACAAAACTGGCACACAATGCACAGGAGCAATCAGAGCTTTAAGTCCCTATCATTAAGCCTCATACTCTTTTCCTTTTCAGCCTTTCTTGTCCCCATGATAAAGCAAAAAAGGGGAGGGTGAAAATTGCAGGGCAGTCTGTAGGGTCTTCTGTAAAGAAGAAATAAAGGAAAAAAAATGTTATAGAAAATATACCAGCATTAAGTGACTTCCAATGTACTAAAATGACCCTGCCAGTCACAAGAAGACTGCTACTGCCAGGAGTGTAATGTTGTTCTGGAAGGAAAGTTGTGATCCACACATGCAGCTTTTGTTGTACCATATTTCATGCTATTTGTTGCTGTCAAAACCAATTAGGAAAAAGTCCAAGAAGAGTAAACATCCTGCTTTATTGTCTGAACTGAAAGACAGTGCCTCATGCTCCCCTCTCTCCACAGGACCGATTCCAAGCAGGCTGGTTAAAGAATAACCTCTACGGTTAACGGACTGAGGCACATTTTCAAGGTATCAGATAATGAAGTTACTTTTTAATTCCCTGTTGCACACTGAAGCTTAAGAAACACAAGTTCTAAGAAGAGCAAGACTGAACATGTCTTCTATTTATTTGCAGGTCAGCAAGAGCAGCAATGAGGGCTGAACTCCCAAATTCTTTCACTTAATGCCTAAGTACTTTACCTTTTTTTCTGGATAAACCACATCTAAGGATTAAAATAACTGAATAAATTGATTCTACTGAAAAATCATCAGATCAGGTTATATAATGTCACTACTTGAAAATGCTAAGTACCGAATAAATTCAAACATTATATTGCTGAGCTGTTAATTATGATCTGCAAGCTATTTCTTAAAACAACTCAGTACCATAAAAACAGGTAGTTATATGTGAGAAACTCAGTTGTAATTAGTAGATGTCTCAACACAAATATCTGACAGATGTACAAGGCAGACTAGTAAAACCTACTACAGAAACAGAATTTACAAGTATATGGATAATATAATATAAAGACTACAAATACTTTCTAAGAACAAGTCAGGGACATTGTTTACAGTTCTTTAAAGCAGACAATGAAGTAAGATTACATATTAATGTGGATTAGCAAAATAATTTTAACAGGACTCATAGTGAGGGTTTCTTCCAGCTTACATGATAAAAGAGGAAAATTTTCCCCTCTGCCCACAATAAATAAACCACAGAAGGACGGGACATAAAGGGTTGGAACAAGAGTATTTTTTTGAAATAGAAGACAGTGTCCAGAAGGGTCACCCAAAGGAATCTGTGCTTGGCCCTTCCTTGTTCAAAAAATTAATAAGCATTATTAAAATATTAAGAGTGGATTAAGTCTTGAAGAAGGTGAAAAAGCATCTCTATAAAAAGAACACTATATGCAAATTACTGAAGGAAGATTTCATGAACAACAGAATTCAAAATCAGAGAATAATTCTGGCTGGAAGGATCTTTGGAGGCCATTTGGTCACATCCTCCTGAAAGACTTAAAGTAACATATGGATTGAATACTCATACACAATGATGGAGTGTGAAACAGATATCATCACAGAGACAACAGATCTGAGAGTAATTACATGATCCATAAACATACAGGTAGCAAGTTAAAAGCAAACAAAAAGATGTGTTTTATTCACACAACTAATTATGAGAGTGACAGTTAAAGGATGTTGTGAAGATTTTAGACTAGTTTAAAAATTGTTAATGAAAATACATGGAAGGATGGAATACATGGAAGGAAAATTAAGAGCTAAGAAACAAATACACAAGGTAAGGCAGGAAGCACCACAGCACAGCCCAAATTCTCTCCTTCAGCATCCATTTAATTGGCTGCTGTTGGAGGGATCCTGAGCTAGCTTGGCCTGCAGCCTAGCTCAACCTCATTGTTCCCTTCTCTGGCAATCTCAAAGTGGTGAGCAGATTAAAAACACTCCTGAAAAGCAGCATCAGTTTCTCAGGCTCTTGCCTCTGGCCTCTTCTACCAAGCTTTAAAACCTTCCTCAGGCAAAAGGCAGAGGGAGTTCTGGGAGCTTCTCTTGTGTGAATTTTCAGCAGTCTTTTTTCTCCCATGGGATGGCTGCTTTCAATTTTACAATGTTTCCCAAATTCTTTGTGTGAGAATTACTTTGAAGTAATGATCAAATACTGATTTAGTTAAATGAGTGAGCCACAAAAAAAGAAACCATATGCTTTAGAGTACTGTTAAAATTCTGTTACTTTTGACTATTTTTAATCATTCATTGCCTTATTATCTTTGTTTTGCCTTCTGAGAATTACACCATCCTGAAGATTAAAATCAGATATGAAAATAGATGGGTAAATGCAATATTCCTCTTGAAAATGAATGAGATTTGCAAGTCCCAAAAAAATTTACCAAATACCAAGCAATTCACTTCCACCTGCCAAGGTAAGTAAAGGCAAATTTGGGCCATATAGCTGCTGGCACAGGTCTCTTTCCTTTTTTAAATAGTGCTGGCACTACTTTTGTGTATGTTGAAAATACAAAACAGTTTATTTTTTGTTTTATTGATCATATTTGTATGCCAATTTTGTTCATCTCTACTAGACCTTTTCCTTTTTTCTTCCTGACAACTTCCTTGCAGTTATCTCTAAACAGTGATGTTTTGCATAAATAGTTGATGCTGAGTGTTCTCATGGAGAAAAAGAGAAAGATACTGAAGGATTTTTAGTCCACCTCAGCTTAAAAATTATGTTAGTGTATGGCTAAGTATGTATTGAACACCATTATTTCTGTAAGAGAAAAATAAAATGTTAATTCCTTAAGATATAGAGAGAGTCCCAAAAACACATCCAATAAGACAAAAGAGTTTAAATAACTCAACTAAAAACTAATCTTGCAATCCAACCAGAGAAGGATGAAAGAGTTTGACAAAATAAATACATTTCACCCTTTGGCATCTGGGTCTTCTGATGTTTAATTAAAAGAAAAGGCTAAAGGCTATGTTCTTCTCTGAATGTTAGCTCACTGCTGAGATGCCAAGGGGACAGGCACCTTTCAAATACCTCTCCCCAACAGGAATGTAAAAATAATTTTAATTTAAAATAAAACAAGCCAAATAAAAATCATTAAACTGCATTTGAAATGCTTCATTGGAAGACAAAACTCTGCTTCACCTTCCAGAAACACATTAGTGGAAAATTTCTTGCTGCAAAACATTAGACATGTCTTTTCTTGTAACACAACAAAGATGAATTCATTATTTTGTGAAGCACTGTAGAGAAAAGGAAAAAAAAGACTAAGATCTTGAATGCAATACATATTTTTAATAAATAAGTGAGATAAATTAATTTGATATCACAAACTAGGCTACACAATTCGGTGTATCTCTGAATTCACAACCATTGAGGCCCAGCTGCGAGAACCTGTTCCATGATGGGACCACAAAGAAATTCACTGACTCTGGTCCCAAACACCAACCCCCATCCCAGCCATTGATGTAAAACATGCTCAAACATGTCTATCAATACCAAGAATTGTCAGGTTAGAGCTGCAGTGAAAGTCCCTCAGAGAACTCCAAGTAAGTGGAGTTCTTACTCTGTGTTCAGTAAGCAGCAGCACAGCTCTCCTGCCAAGCAGTGTTCTCCTTGCAGCAAGTGTGCTCCCAGCTGCCCCGTTAAACCTGTTCTGACCTGCAATTCCTCTGCTCCACAAAGATTCCTACAGACATGTATTGGATACATTAGGGGCACCTTGAACAAAGTGCTTAGATGCTGCGTAGAAAAGGAAGAAGTATCCATAGCTGAATAAAACCCAGGCAAAAGTTAAACATGTGTCACATATATGTAAAATCAAACCTCATTTTTGGTTCTATAGCTTGCCTAAAACATTAGCATTCAGAGAAGTCCTAAGTTGCTCAGTAAATCTAATGCTCCACAAACATTATAAAAGACATCAAACTTTGTCAAACAACTACTTCTTCACTAGAGAAAGCTTCATGAAACATTCCTCTTTGCTCCAGCATTCCTCCTGGCTTTCCTCAATTTAATTTACAGCTGCCCTCATTTTGTCCAGCCATTAAAACACATCATGTTCCATGCTAACAGTATCTAAAGCTGGAAAGAATGCTCCATATATATTCTAGTTCTTGAGGGATTGCTATTCACTTCTACATTTTATTTACAGGAAATAGAATTAAATAACAGTATTAAATGTCTATGAAAAATACTTCTCAATGTATTACTTGATTCTATACACAGGGATTCCTTTACCAAAGCAAAAAGATGCTACTTGGTCTAATTCATTCTGATGAAGACAAATCCTAATAAGGAGGTATTATCAATGACATCAGTCAACTCCTCATGAAATACAGAGGGCTTATTTAATGCTTTTTTTTTTTTTTTGGTAGACCTTTTTCTTTCTAAAAGCAAGATAAATTCTTGTTCTCAACACTGATACTGATGGCCAGTTAGTTAATACTGGGCCATCAGAACCACAGCCAGAATCCCAGATAGCTGCTGCCACTGTTGAAGTGGAGAAATAAATTCCTGAATGCTTATTTTCAGCACTGGGCTTCACGCTGCAGAAGGTTATCTTTTCTCATCCATGAAATTGGGTATTCTCTATGCTGGGCTGAATGAGAAAGACAACAGTCAATCAGGACTGCTGAGGATGCGCCTGGATAGCTCAATGAAACAAGAAAATGAGTGACACGCTTCAAATCCTTAGTTAAAGGGTTGCTTTATCTATAACAACTGCATACTTGGCAAAGAATTTTCTGCTTGTTGGGATATCCCAGCATTTGAGTTTGAGCCAGATTTTGCTTTTGGCTGGGCATACACTTGGAGTGGCACTGAAATGGAAATCAGAGTTAGACTTGCATATCATAGAGCACACTGAGTTAGAATTTGTGGAAATTTCTCACAGTCTAGCAAGCTTCATTCTTAACTGAAGAGAAAATCTGAACTACCAATATGACACTACCCCTAATTTTTACTCCAAAGACAGGATGCAAACACTACTACACTACACAAACCCCTGAATATTGTTTCACAGATTACTAATCACACATATATAACAATGACACAACCTAGTTAAAAGATTCCAAAATCCAACTTCAACAAAATACTTCAGTCCATAAACCCCGTGACTCTCTTCAGATCCCAAGGGGTTTTTAATCATCTGTGTAAAATCACTATTAGAGGATTCACAAAGCAAGTATGGACCAGAAACCAACCAGAAATATGAATATCTCTTTTTAAAATTATTATTTGAACTTTAAACTCCTGGGTTGAAAAATACATTTTCTCAAGATATTGCACTCTATACGTGACTTGCTGGTATTGTTTCCCTCCATCCCAAAAATGTTTGGGATATTTTAATACAACATTTTACTTTCTGTGATGGGAAAAATATTGGTTCTGGCCCTTGGTTCAGAACCGAGATTTTCTAATCTTTAATCCTTGCTTATAAAGAAATCAGCTATTTAAGAAGTCAGAACATGTTCAGCAGTGATCTTTCACAGATCAGATTTTGAGTTTAATCTACAATGAATCTTGACTATAGGCTTCAAGTATTCTATTTTTACCAAGTTTATCCTTCTGATATGAAATATACTTTCACACTTCTAGAGATTAAAATTCCAATGTTTATATTAGCAGAAGTGTTTAGGGTAAAACCAGTTTCAAAAACACTAAGCTGTGAATCTATCACATTTAGACTCTTTATACTAAAAAAAAAAAACAAACATACACTATACTATTTCAATAGCTGAGAAAGACAGTAATTTTTACTCATGTTAAAATAAATACAAAATTATTTCCATTAAAAAAATTGATCAGACTGTATCATCCTTCTCAAGAACTCACACAATAAGAATTTGTGCTTATGAATATACATATGAATGCTTCATTTGTCATTTAAGCCAATGGTGCATTTTCCATACTTAAACATATTCCCTACATGAGAATGAAATGTCGTATAATTATCATTTCACACGCCCATTCTATGCAAAAACTGATATCAGTCTGATCACTTCTCAAATGTATTTAAGCAGAATCATGTTGTTCTACAGCCACATGCAAGCTGTAGACTTGTAGACCAATTTTCCCTGGACTTATGGCTGCAGGTGTATTCACTGGTTCATTTCATCGATGGCTTTTATTATCTCCTGCTTAATCCAAAGAAAGATCACTTAAAACCTGTCCCACTAAGGCTTAGTAGATGAAGTAATTGAGGAGGCTCTCTGGACCTGGATTGCAGGCTGAAGGCCTAGTGCACATCGTAAAGACAAAGCCATATTTTGTAGCATTTCCAGTCTTCTCTTCACCTGTACAGCTTCTGCACACTCTTCTTTTTGTACACGTTTTTCTCATGACTGCTTTAGTTTCATGGGAATTTCTCTGCCTCATCATCCGTTAATCATTTTTTCTTCTACCCCTCTTTCTTATGCAGCACAAAGCAAATCTCAAGGAGGAAACTGTCACTGTCAAAACTTTTAACCCAACTTCAAAGAAACAGAAATAAAAAAGCCATAAACTAACTTACTGCCTTTAGGGTACTTCAGATAAATATGTTCCTTCATCAATGAGCTTTACCAGCAGGAAACAAGATATTTCAATCCAGTATCCTCACACTGTTTTGTTTAGACCATCCTTCAACTTGCACTACTTCTCATCAAATTTAAATCATTTTTCATTCTGGGCTAAGCTGTGTCAGCAAAAGTTGAATTTGACTTTAAGCATTAAAAGAGAAGCACCAATGCATTAACTTGACCATACTATTCATTATTCTTTACTAAAATAGCCAAGACACACAGAACAATCTTGACCAGTTACAACCCAAAATATTTGCATTTACTGGTGATATCAAACTCCTTCAATATTTAGTCACTGCAGGCGCTGGTTACACTTCACAGCAAGTGTCAGCTCCCTAACCCAGCACCCACGCTTCAGCACCATCACGCCACTGGCTGCAGCAGCAGCTGACCAAACCTTCTCAAGACAAAGCAGTCTGGCAGTCAAACTTTTAACCATTTTGACCACCTCCCTCAGCAAAAATAGCATCCTGGTGCTCAGACTCTTCAGAACTTTATACAGCAATGCTCTTGGAAAGCTCTGAGGCTCAATGAAGTAATGCAGGCCTGACATGACTGATCTCTTCCAAGCACTGCCCTCTGGATAGCATCTGTCTCTCAAGGCAATGTGCAATCTGATGAACAGTAGTACCTAGATTATTCAAAATAGATGCCAGGAGTTTACCAAAGACTTTAAAAGTTATACCCACCAAGTTACAGGAGGACACAGAATGCCTATCTTGACAAAATGTAAAACAAAAATCTCATTTCATTTGAAAACTGTCAGTATACGGTATATGTACAGAGCACATTAGTATGCAATATATTTCTCATTATTATTTATTTTAAACCTTTAAAATGTCAGAAGCAATTCTGTAAGAAGTCTTCTAGAGCCACGTCTCTAAGAAAGGGACTTAAAGTTCATGCAGACATTCTGCATTTCTTTTGGCTTTCAAAAATATTGAGGACCAAGAATGTCACAGCATAACAAGATTATCCCAACAACTCAAAGAACTCTTCTGTGTAGGTAAATGGACAAGACAGGGGGCAAGTAGAACTGTATTTTAGGCATTGGCTACATGCAACTTTTAAAGACCTACTTAATTCAACTGGTTTTGGTGATTTCAGTGGTACTTAGTCTTCAATAAAAACTACTTTTAAAGTATCCTTGTATATAAAGATCCTGCAAATACTTCCATCGTACTTCAACAACAAGTAAAATCACCAGCACACTCAAGAGGTTCTCAAAGGTAAATTACTTGACTTTTTTGACTCTATATGAGACAGCTGTTTTAAAAGATACTGAACCTATGAGGATTATTCTGCAAGCACACAATTTCACCTCACTGCAACATGCACCAATGAATGGCAAGAACTCGTCTTGTTAGCAAACACTTGGAAGAAATCATCTCCTTCTGCATTATTTAATTCCTACCCTTGATGCTTTCCCCTCTGACTGTATTCATTTTCAGAGTTACAGGGTGTTCATTTTTTTCTTTAATGGCTGCAGTCATCACAACACACAGAACAATTTCTAGAATCATGAAGCAGGTTTATTTTGCTAGAGGGAACAAAGTGACGATACGTGTTCCAAAACATGTCAAAGGTACGTGAGTAAGAAAGGTGTGGTCTGCTTCAGCTAGTTACAACATTTAGACTTTCCAAGCCAAGACAGCTGCAATGCTAGTGGCACAACCAGCATTCCTACTTTTTGAAAAGTGCTTAGCTCTGCCAGGCTATAATGTGGTGAACAGAATTGCCATCCTGTTTAATGTTTAACTCCAACTATTCTCAGTTGTCCACATCTAGAAATATTTAATAATCCACAGCTTACTTTTATTCCAAATAATATCTGCATAACAAATCTCCAGTAATTACACTATACAAGAAACATAAAGGACAGAAATGTAATTACTGACACTAAAAATATCACACAGTTACACTGAAAAACATTGAATATTTTATACAGACACATAATGGGTCTCCAGAGGAAATGTTCACCCACTTGGGTACACAGCCTATAACCAAGCATTTAACTTTCTTAAGGGCTGCTGCTGCCATGATTCCACAGAAGTATCTACTATAAACTAACAGGAAAAATAAAATCACTTTGAAATTCAATATAAAACTGCAATTGGTTCATGTCTTTCAGAAAAGCAACTCATACAGTTAAGCACTGAGCATCACTAGAGTTAAGAGCTAAGAATACCCAGAACTTGAAGACTTAGAACCTGAACTTTATAAGCAACTGTTTGCTATTCATGCCTTTGTTATTTCATATAAAACTACAGAGTACAGTAGGGTGGGTCATATTAACGGAAAGCCCAGAGGCATTTTGTTGTTCAAACAGAACCAGAGCTCTACTTAAAGAAAAAACAAGGGGAAAAAAATTAAAGAGTTCAACCAGCTGACCTTATCTTTGAAATCACAAACAGAGCAATCACTTTAGACCTTCGTGACTTCAGCAGTCAAGTTCTCAGCATTGTGTGCATGGCAATAGCATTCACAATGCAGCTTAACAAAGCAAGTTACAGCTTTCTTACTCTTTTTATTTAATGTTTAAGTATTAAAAAGTCATGATACAAACCTGGGTCCACATGTCTAGAGCTTCTTCTAATTCCATTTGTTCGTTTCTGTAGTGTAAAAATAAAAATCAAGGATATGAATAAACATGTTTTCATGGAGGCTCACTGCAATCCTTTCATTACCACAATCTACTAGGCAAAGCTTGTTTTCTTATTTCCCCCAACCACCAACACAATTATCTTTATCTCATAGAAAGATCGCACTTTGAAAAATATTCTTAGTTATGTTGATGGCTTTTTCATATATCCCATTTTTTCTGACACTAGGCTGGCTGAAAGAGTCTGAGTCCATAGAAGGTCATACATCAACATTTTTGATACTGAGAACAAATTATTTTTTAATCATTTTTGAATAAGATAGGGGGAAAACATGCAGTCTTGCATTATCTGCCCCAGATAACATCCACCAATACAAAAGTCAAAGCCACTTGCATTACTTTAATACAGTAGAAACTTTCACTATTTCTACTTTAAACTGAAGCTAACTACAATTCCCTATGGAATGCTTAATTTCCTTATTTTCTGCGCGAATATTTAAATATATTTAGCAACTTGTCTCTCTCTGTAAAATTGGAGGAACCAGAGTTGTGTGAAATCAGAAACCTCTCTGACAAGACTCAGATTATTTCCATTTATCTTCTATGTTTTATACCCTAAGATATTTACTATGGATCTCTGGAAATTTCAATGTGCAATAATGCATATCTGCAAACTACTCATCCGCTTTTGCAAACTTGTTTTATCTGCTAACTTGAATGATGATTCATGCATTTATTTATTTTTTAATCAAACTAAGTAGAGAAAGGCATATTGCATAACAAAGGGAGCAATTAGGTTGCTCTGATTTACTCGCCGTTGATATAAACTGATGCAGGACACACACCAAGGCAAGCCAGAAAGCAGTAACCTGAGGCATAACCCAATTACCAAGCCCTGTAGCAGGCAAGCAAAATCAAAAGCTTGGTTTGAAAACAGCTTTCAAACTCCTGAGTCCTTGGACATATTCTCTCTGTACCCCACAAGTCTAATTAAATAAAGAATAGAAGTTTTGCTTCATCTGTAGTGGATAGAATAAAAATTTAAAGCTGATGCCACAATGAAGATAATAGTACTGGATAAAAGCAAAATGCTCAATTATATCCTATATAGTTTTTTTATAGATAGCAGCCATGTTACTGATACGGATTGATGCAGATTGGTGAGCAACCACAGATTTGCAGAAGAAAGGGAAAGGGGCAGGACTCGGAAAAGTACAAAGGGAGACAGAGAAATGCTTAATTGAAATAAAAATACCAGAGGGACTGTGGCAACTCAAGTCACAGTCCAATGAACTGTCTGGAAAATGGTTTTAAGGAAATAGTTCTCGAGCTGTATGAAAACAAGCTCAAGACCCTTAAACATATTAAATTACCAGTAGATTCTTTACTGGTGTAAAACCTAAACCCATGTTTTCCAAAATGACAGTTCTTTATCTATGCTTAGATTTTCTTCTGTACTGAGAGATTTAAAGCAGGCACTTAAATGTGAGTCTTGGTAAAAATTAATGTAATCCTGATGTTTTGGATCAACTCAATAGGCAACAGCAAATCAACAGCTCCAGAAAGGAGGCCTTAATTTTCCTAAGAAAAAACAGTATACCTATTTTTTCATCCAGACACAGTATGGGCACCACAGTTAGCTTTAGGAAGCCTGGCAACCTTGTCCACTAAACCCAATAGATGATCTGCTCACAGGTCTCCAGCCAAGCCTGCCAGCTGCAGGACTGGAAAGGCATCAGGCAAATGGACCACCCTGTGATTCCCAAAGTTGAGAGCGTCCCTACTCAGCAAATCTGCCAAGGCAGAGACATGACAGACTGGGCAGGACCTGGCAAGAGGCATGGCTGAGGATGCAGTGAGGAGAGCAGGCAGGGGCTGGGCACAGGCAGCACACCCCTCTCCTCTGCCAGAGCTCCTCTGCCACCACACGATTCCCCTGCAGGATCCCTGGAGCAGGAGCCCACCAGGGGCCCACATGCCAGGAGCTCAGCAGAGGGTGCAGAGCTGCCCTCACCCAGCCCCACTGCTGTCTGGGGTTACAGTGACACCCAAACAGCTCAAACATCAGAGAGCACAGCCATGGTCAGCCCTGCACACAGCTACCCCTGCACCAGCCATGTCAGCAATAACATCCTCCCATTACTCCTATCAGCAACAGCATCAAACACAGCCACGCTTACGGAGAGCAGCAACATTGACACTCACATGCTGCTCATAACTGGCATGTCATTTAAGCAATTACCATAAATTTCTGATCTAAAACACACGCTAGAAACTATTATGCTCTAGGTCTGAAGTGCTGCCTCTCTTTTATCAGATGGGACAGACAAAACCCAGCTGCTGTGCCTTCCTGTACAACAGTGAAGAGCTCCCAGGAGCTGGCCAAAAAATCACCAGGGTGGCTTGAAGCCTTCCTAGGCTGACAGCAAGCTACACTATTTGCACAACAGCAGTTTCTCTGTTCAGGTCCCATTCTAACATTCTCTCCAGATTATATAAACTCCATACCACAGGATACCTCTGCAAACATAGTCTTTTCACATGAAGAAGCAAACACTGCCCTGCCAATCCTTCATCACCCCACAGCTCTCTGGCATGGTAGAGAAAAAAAAATAATACTTTTAACTCTAAAGCTTTTGTGTAGGAACAGTAAGGATCTAACCACCAGTTGTGAAGCAATGTATGTTTTCTTACCTGTAGCTTAAAAAAGCAGCTCCACCCCTTTCAGTGCTCTCAGCACTGTCATTTTGCTGCAAGTTTAATTCGCATTTGGAGCAGAAAATTTGTATTTAATCACTAATATCTTGTTGCTTAGACAACTTTTACAGCACTCTAAATCTGTTTGCAAACCCAGAAAAGAAACATACCTTCTCTATCAGCATGTACACAGAGTAATAAGGAGCTCTTATATCACCAAGAAAACAAACACCACATGCAAAAGAAAACAAATCCTTACCTCATGTTTCACGTTTCCGTGCTCTGAAACATAAGTAAAAATTGGCATTATTGTTGATTGCAAATTGTGCACCTTTTCCAGAGCAATCTCAGCCCGTGCTGCGTGGTGTAACAGAACACCCGGGTGCCTCCTTTTGCCACCTGATGCGTGCAGCCGCCCAGAGCCCGGGCGCTGTTGTGCAAACGCCGCCGCGCTCATTGGCCCCGCCAGGCTGCGCCCATGGCCGGGCTGGCTCCGGCTGCAGGGCACCTGCACGCTCCAGCAGCGGCACGGCAGGCCAGGACACCACACCTGACAAACCCTGAGAGCGCTGCAAAAATGCTGCAGAAATACTGGCTCCTTGGGAACTCAAAGCAAGTTCATTGCAAGTCGAGTTCACACCTTTTTTCTCTGTTTTTTCACAGTGTGACAAGGTGTATCAAGGTTAAACGTGTACCTTTAGCTTCAAAGTGTTCTATGTTTCATGTTCATTTCACCATTGCTTTAGTACGCCAGAGACTGGCATCACTGCTGGTTTATTTGCTTTTCCTACAAATTTTATGGTACTTTTTAAAAATTAGGGGAAAAATCCTTTGGGACATTAGAAAGACTGAATAACGCCAGTAACACTTCAGCACATACACACCACCACACATCACAAAAGGCACAAAAGAAGATATCTTTTCTACATGACCTTTGAACATCTAATCTGATAGCAGGTATTTGGGTGCACTCTAGATTTTGGGTCAATGCCTTACCAAAGCACGCACAGCTGTATTTGCCTATGTCTGCCTCTGGCAGCACACACGCTGCTGAGGCTCAGCACAAGCTGCACATGCCTGGTCTCTGTGCACTTCAGCACACTGGAAAACTTTTACTGTGCTGACTTCTGAACAGGAAGGCATACCCACAGTAAAACAAATAATAAACTTTAACTTTTGTTCCACAAAGAAAGGTTCCACTAGGCAGTGGAGTGTGGGAAAGCAGAAGGCCTGGCGTGCCAGGGCCGAGCCCGCGGCTGCGCTCACGTACGCCCGCGGTGCCGCGCAGCACCGAGAGCGCTTCCAACACTGTCACCTTTCCAGAAGGAGTCGTTTGCATTTCCAGAGTGAGCAACGAGCAGAAACATAAGCCTGCCCAAAGGAGGAGATGCAGGTAGTCTGTTGAGGTTTTCTAAGCAGCCTGAGGGAATTGGTTGCCCAAGTGCTGCTGGAATTCAATAAAATTTTGGTATTTTGCGATCTGATAATGCCCTTCAGAATTTTTGCCAAAATGTGAATAAAATCTCCTCTTTTGAATGTTTGATCTCAGTATTATGAATGACTTGAAATGAAGTTAAGTAGTTGCAAAAGAGGCCAAAATTTCTAATCCAGACTTAGGGGTTTTCTTTCTTTTCTATATTCAAAAGACTTACATTTATTTCAGCAGATCATTTATCAAAAAGTTGAAATGGAAATGTTGTTCTATCCTCCAATGGGAATGAATGAATCCAATTTTCAAATATTGCTGTTGAATATTATTTTTACCTCTAGAAAATATCCCAAATCCAACTCCATCAGAGAGTTCCATCTGGTGATCACAGCATCCCAGAAGTTTTTATAATAAATAATTAGTAAATTCATAAGATAACGAATACTCCTGATCATTCATGTAAAATAAATTTAATTAAAAGGGAAATGAGGGATTTGGGTTAAACAAAAAACAACACTGATGGACCAAAAGGCCATTTGTGGCTTCACTGTTAACATTTCAGGAATAGAAAACAATATCCAATATCTGTATTTCCACCTAAAAGCCTAACCAAAAAATTAAGACTTATTATCTCATTACAGTTTAAATATGCCTGTAATTCAGAATATTCTGTATTGAAATATTGGTATCATGTCCTCATGAAAGACCTGTTTTCCAAACATTACACAAGTATATGACCAAGAAAACCTTTATTTCTATTTTTGGGGGGAGGGGGGAAGTAGTGCCTGAGGATATCTATCAGCAGGTATTTTACACATGATAACTTGAGTTCAAGTTTCTGCTCAGTACCAGAGTGCCAATGAAATCATCAAGTGAGTCCTCAGTTCTGACAGCCACTTAATTAATGCCATAGTTCAGCACAGTTTTGGGGCTTTTCGTGTTTATTCACTGAGGCCACATTACCACTGGGTCACATTTTGATAATTATATTTTACTACAGAAGCAAGAAGAGCAGCAGCTGGTCTCAGTAAGTGAAGGAACAGAGCTCAGAAAATGGGAGTAAGCTGCTCTTCAGGGATGCAACAGAGCAGCTGGATCTACATGCTAACTAAATGGAGTGTAAATAAAAAGTATACGAAAGAAACTACTCACCTTTCTATTTGAAAACAAAACTCAAAATATTTAAAATGCAGGAAATATAAACTAAGTCCCTTGGAAGGAGCTGTGGGACTACATGTTCCCTTCCAGTCATTTAGCCAGTCATTACTCAATCAGAACAAAATTAGAATGTGACCCCGATGTACCACACTGTAGGACCCTAAAAAATACAAAGTGCCCTAACTGGCTTTTGTTCAGGTTGAGCAAGAATCATTAGTTAAGCAATACAGCTCAACCTCTGTTGCAGTTTTTAAAAAAGTGGTATAACTCCAATGAACTTTGTGAGATTTGAGCATTTACTTGTCAATTCAGTTGACACTAGAGGTTTGGAGGGGAGCCAGCAACTTTGCAACTATTGATTAAGTCAGCAAAAACATAAATAGTGAAAGCTGCTGGTTTCTTTTGAGATGTCAAGAGCACAGGCTTTTCATGAATAATCTCTAACGTGCTGTAGCAAGCAATTAGGACATGAACAGCATGAACTGTATCATTGGGCATGCACGTTACTGTATGAGAGCAAATCTAAACCCATTCATAGGCCAACATTAACTTTTAGTTCATCTCACAGCTGAAAAACCTTTTCCATTGAAAGAAATATAGTACCTTTTCAAATGAAATTATCCAAATGAGAAAGAAATCATGCATAAATTAAGCAAGATTTACTATAAAAATGACCAGCTAATGTTTTTCGAATCTATTTATGACCTGATGAGGCACGCCTTTAACATTCCCTGGGAAAAGCAATATAAAGAAGAAAATTCTGTGGGTTTGGCACTATATTTAAAATATTCAAAACACTTTCAGATTCTAGAATCATTGGAGGTTTCTCTAATTGAAATATTCAATAGTCAGTAGAACCAGCAAGCATTTGCCTGAGAATACTTAATTCAACATAATTTGATGGACTTGGAAAAATTCCAGTCAAAAAATAAAAATGAATTGTTAATTCTGCTGGTTTAGACTGGGAAACAGCCTGGATTTCTTCAGTATGTTCTGGGCAGAGTGATACTGTTCTATCAATCCTATGAGGCCTCCGAAGAAATTGCAAGGGACACAGAACAGACTGTACAATAGAAGTGGGAACAATAAGAGATACAGCTTCTCCCTTTGGCTACTAATGGTGTGTCTTACTCATTCCTGCTTACCCAAGGCCCCAATCTTAAGCATCCCCAGACACAAACTCTTCCAGCCAGTGGGAGAGCATCACCAGATAAGTGAAATTGCTCTGTGCCATGAAATAAGACACAGGAATGCAGTTGAAAAGCCAGATGTAACAAGGGAGAGGAGATGCCCTCATAGCCAGCAGAGAAAAGAACACAATGTATGTCTTTATAAATGGCTGGTGACAGAAATATGTCCAGCCATTTTCTAAGCCTTGTGTTTAAGGATTTCATGCAGTCTGTTTAAGACTCAAAGGAGTTCATCAGAACATTAGCAACGATTCCAAATCACAGAAAAAAATAATTGATAGAGCAGAAAAGTAAAATATATGAAAATGTTGAGGGCTAATTGAGGATGTACAGGACAGCATTTTAGGGGGAATAAAACATGTTAAATCAATAATGAAAGAAACAAGCACAGAAGACCTCAAACAGCACTGCTAATTTAAAGCAGCAAGGGCAGGAACATCAACCAAGAAAACCCTAGGGCTAAATGCAAACATTTTGTTCTATTTATTAATTCAACTGATTAACTCTGCATCTTTTATCACTAAAATTTCTACAATCTGCTGAACTGGCCTTCTTTGAAGAAAAACATCTGAGGAACTGGCATATGTTTGTGTATAAGGCATAGCAAGAGAACACAGCAATTTATCTTCAGATTTTGTCACTGTTTCTCTCATAAGTGTATCATCTAAATCTGACACTTAATAATTTTGTCATTCAAAAGGTTTCATCTATCTTTGGATGTGTGCCTTTTGAATTTTCACAAAGTCCAACTTGGAATGAAATTTAAAAAGATTTAATCCACTCAGGAAAGTTCTAAGCATCATTTCAGAAAGGCTGGCAAGAACATCTGCTCATGGTCTATAAAGGAAATGGAATCTTAAACTTTACAAAACCAGAAAATGCTGAGGAAAATTTAAATGCCTTTGAGAAACCTAAAGGCATATTCCCACTGCAGTGCTTTGAACCCTGATCACCTTTTTTCAAATACGCCTCTACAAGTACAAGAGGTCTACAGAATAGGAATTAAAATTATTTGAAACATAGAAAAAATTGCACTTATAAAAAGATAACTAAAAAATTGAAACTGTCCCATTTAGAGAATATACTATTAAAGAGTCAAAATAATTTATCATAGAGAAGCAGTCAGTCAAGGCTTCCCACAAAAGCCCAAAGTCACAGAGAACTCACTGTTCTCACACTGAATTCAGTGGGACATTTCCAAAAAGGGAAATGCAAAAGCATTATCAAGATGCAAAACTCCTCAAACACCAAAAAAGAAAGGAAGAACATTTAACAGGATCAAGCAGGGAGCATCATTCCTGGACACTGTCTACCACACAGGGGATTTGCACTTTGCAAAGTGATGTATCTGGAATGGCACTGGCAGAATGATAGAACACCAAATTAAACAGAAAATACATATATCTACACATATATAGATATATATTCCATGTCTGTGGCTATAATTAATACCACGTGACTGGGGAATAATAATGTCCAGTTTCCCAAAAGGATGCTTCACTTTCACATACATTATATCTTGTGAAAAAGGCTGTAATAGTCCCCTAGCGAAAAATGTGGGGAGAAAAAACCAAACCAACCCACCAAACATAGCAATACAATAAGTGTTCCAGGCATTATGCTGTTGTACAAGCCTTTGCCCAGTTCCCACAAGAGACACTGCTAAAAAATATTATATTTATCATAAATTAATTTCTCTAAATATTTCAAAAGAAAAGTATTGAAAATTAAACCCATGTTAGATTGTTGTGCCTACAGAGCATACTTCTTTCACAAAGTGCAGTGAAGATGTTGAATTTTACGTTATATCTTTATGCCTGCATTTCATAGCTTAGAAGGTATGAAAGAATTTATGGGAGACGTCATTTCTCAGTATAGCTCTGGAACAGTTAAAGGACAGCTCCAAAAACAATAATTCAAGTTTCACTAATCAATATTTTAGAGTGTTTTGATTGTCTCATCCCTTTCAGGCCCACATAGGGAAGCAGGTACTTGTAAAGCTCCTCCTTAAACCTTTCCTTGGACTGTGCACATTATGAATGGCCAGCACTGCTCAATCAATGCTTCTTTCTTTAAAAAAAGGCAAATAAAGAATAAAAGAGGGAAGCAGTAGGGAAAAACCTGAGAATTTTGTTTCCTACTCATTGTCCAAAGTCCCTTTATCAGGTGGAGGGATGACATATTTTCAGCTAGGTAAGCAAAATCCCTTGTCCTTTCCATGCTCATTGTTGGATAAAGGGGAAGTACAGCAAGAGCTGCAGTGTAAAGTTGGATTTTGCAGTCATGATCACAGAGCAGACTAAGGAAAGACACAGCTCAGCACCTCCTGTCCTTCTCCTCAGGAGCAGGTAGGAGATACACAACTCTCCTGTCTTGTATGAGAGCTACAGCAATTAGTCTTTGCATAGAAATAAAAACAGACTGAGAAGAGAAAGTGAAGTTTGAAGAGAGGACAGAGGGGTGAACACCTGGATGTAACCAAAACACGTTACACAATCAAGGATCTTGGCAATCCAGTTGCTTGGAATTTCTGTACAGTATAATTCTACAAACATCAGGAAGATTATTTAAAGTAAAATCCAAAACCCCATTCTGATTTTTTGAATTTTTAAAATTATAATTTATTCCACTTAAAAAGAAGGAGGATTGTGATTTGTTGTTACTGTTATTTTGTTCTCTCTAGAAGCCTACAGCATTGCTTAAGTATGCAGGAAAATTAAAAGAAATCAGACCTTTTGTTATATAGATATTTATGGTCATTCTTACTGATGCATGTTGCACCATATGCGTCCACAGATATTTACAGAGGAACAGAAACACAAGCTCCTGCCTCCTGGGGTGCCAGCTATCCAATTAAAATAAAAACTACAGAAGTGATTAAAAGAAAAGGAGCAAGACAAAGAAAAAAAATAGAAGTAGGAGTGGTTTGTACCACAGAAGACAGTTATTTTGGAAGGAACAATATGTGTTTGTTTTTCCATTCTATTAATTTCAAGTAATTGCTTTAAAACATGAAATTTTTAAGATATTTTAAAATATTTATTTTCCTTAGAATATCTACAGGAGGTGCTGTGAAAAGTCTGTGTTCCAAAAAGGGTTTCAGTAACAAATACTGTGATTGCTTGTATGGTTTTTAGATCTACAAAAGATTATTTGTAGAGAGTTCAGACTTGAAGGATAGCATGGAAGATTTCCAACACAGAAAAGCAGCTGAGAAAAAAAAAAGTTTACTGACTGCAGCAAAAGTCAGTGCCTTCCATCCTGTTGATTTCATGGGAGACTGGGACAGGTAATTAGCACAGAGAGCCAAAAGCCAAGTACAAATCAGAAGTAATACACACAGGGGCAAAGACAGAAACAAGCTTATACAATGTTGAAAGAACAAGCCAAAAGTTGGAAACAGCAGCTTAGTAAAGAGCAGTGCATGAAGTCATCATATAATTCAAAAGTGGGAGAGAGAATATCTCTGCAACTGCACTCTACAAAGATTGTAGATACTAATGTCAAAAAGAAAATAACCCAAGGGAAGAGGTTGCAGTAGCTTATATGAAATATGTGAGACATGAGAAACTTCACAAATTATTATAAAATAATTCTGAAAAGGAATGCAAAGATTTTAAAGATGTGAGAATGATACATGACTAGAAACTTCCCCAACATATAAAACTCCATTTTGCAGAAATCATTAGGTGCTCCCAATGGCTTTTCTTTTTTAAACAGCAATTCAAAATAATCTCTAGAAAAAAGAACATTTGAGAAGCTGTACAGAGGGAAGAGTCAAAAATGGCACTAGGATTATATGACTGTGGCAAGAGTGTAACAAACTCACTACAGCCAAGGGAGTAGGAACAGGGAAGGGAAGGGTGGCCAGTGATGGGGGTAGCACTGAGCAGTATCCGTGGGAGATCCAGAAGATGGCAGGAAGAGATTTACAGGCATAATACTGAACAGAATGGGAAGATGACAAGTTTTTGGAGTTATATGTGGGATGCCAAATGGTAGTTGAAATCAAAAGATTCCTTAAGGTCCCAGAGAGCAGAACAACAAGGGAAGTGCAAAGTGAAAGTGGCCAGAGAAGAATTTCACAGAGCAATTGATTAAAAGAAGAAAAAAAATAGTTCTTAGGTGTGGGAAGTAGAGAGCCATCAATCACCTTTTTGTGAATATCGTGAGTGGACAGAAACCATGGAAACCAAAGAGATGAAAGAGGAAGCTGAGGCAACACAAGCAGCTTTAGGAACTGAGAGGAAAATACAAAAATTGACGTAAAGGGAGAAGCACAAGGATGATAGATGATGTGCTGTACTGTAGGGGCCATATATAAGCAGTCCACAACTGAAACAAGAGCAATTCCTTGTTGTATACAACATTGAGGAAGAAATTTGGTTTGACCTGTAACAGTTCTCTCCTACTTTGGAACATTTCAATTTAGTAGCAATAAAAATCCCTATGAATCCTAAATGCAATTCTAATTGTGCTTATAAATGGTAGCTTCACAAGTATGCATGTTACAATAAACACAAATTAGAGGTAAATTAAGCCTTAATTATATCTAGCAAGTTTTATGTCCTAATTAAAAATGGTATTCTAACAATTAAAATGACTTACCGCCTAAATTAGCCCTGCCACAATTGTCTAGTCTTCCTAAACATTCTTTATGTGCTCCAGCTCCACACTTAGAACATAAATAGCCTTGATAAAATGTTCCCCTGTAAAATAAAATTAGGTAGTGATACATTAGAGGTGACAAATTCCACACATAAAGGACATAAGAAACATGGCAGAAGGTATTAGAAGTAATTTGTTGTTCTGCATAATGATAGTCCTTAAAGGCTTGAGAAAAAGTGACAACTGACAAACAAGCAGCTCATCTGCTTTCTGTCACTACTAGCCATTTAAAAATCACAACCAGACAGTTCATTCTGACTACTAGTAGAATAACAGCCTCCATTTCAATGTAATGCAAAGCTACTTCAGAACAGTACACCTGAAATTGTACCATAATGCATCTATCCTACTACAGTTCTACACTTCATCTCAGTGGGAATTTGCCTATGCAGCACGAAGAACAGGATTCAGCTCAATAGAGTTGTAAGCTTGAATGTATATTTAAGCATTAAGTAGTTTTTAGCTGTATGGCAAATATTCTTGACTTCAAATTTGTTCAATTTTTAAAAAACATATATCATGGACACTTCAGGTAATATTTGGAGCTGCTACTTCCTCTAAATGTCTCTGTACCCCAGGGTGGCACTTGAGAATACCCAGCTGGTGGCCCATGGAGAACTCAGGCAGCATCCTGGGGGTTGTGTCCTGCATGCACAACAGCTGCTCCTCAGCATCACCACTTGGTACAGACCCAGTAACTCAACTACACTGCTCCAAAGTCAGGAATTAGCCCCCCTGACTTTTAAGTTTAGAAGGTCTGCACCACTGTTTATAGTTATTTAGACTGTATTGCATTGAGGGGGGAAAAAAACTAAAAAAAAAAAAAAATCTCAGAAAATACAGGTCAGTTTGACTAGTCAGGAAAAGCATTGCTAAAGGAAGAAAAAATGTATGGCAAGGAGGAACATACCTGAAGTTCATTTCATTTATTCCATGCCTGTACTTAACAATGGCACTACCCACACTCAAATACACTTGCTAAAATGCTGTGGCTTCATTTTTCAGAATATCAACAATGTGCAACATAGAATCATAGAAGGGTTTGGGTTGGAAGGGACCTTAAAGATTACCCAAACTCTCTGCCATGGATAGGGACACCTTTCACTAGACCAGGATGATGCTCAAAGCCCCATCCAGCCTGACCTTACAGGGGCAAGAAGTGGGGAGACCACCACCCAAAAAAACCTTTACAATACCTCAGAAGCATCTGACAGACTTTGCAAGATGTTACCCGACTGAAGGTGTGCATTTTGAACTCATGAAAGCTTGTATCTGCATAGTCTGGCCGGATGTTTGACCTAAAAAACAAAATTTGGAAATGTGCATTAAATGAAATCTAGAATATGAGGCAACATTCACAGCAGGAAATCTTAATCCACAAACAACTAGTTTTATTTAGACTTTAATGCTTTTCACTGACAACAACCAGAAGTATGAACTTTACCAAACACCTTGAAATGAAATCTGGATTATGGTTATTATGCAGACTTCTTAAATATACACTATAACTACCTTAACTGTCACAATAAATAGAAAATTAAACATCTGGTTTTTATTCTTGTTTGAGTAACTAGGATCATTCTCAACAATATTTTAGTATGTCAATGCCCAAGGAAAAGCAGCTCACAGCCTGAGAAGCACCATATCTGAAAACATTAGTAGTAAATTTAGGACAGTTAGGTCATACCTATGCAGCAAGATACCAGATAAGCTGAGTGCTTTCAAAACAATTCGAAAATATTCACCAGGATTTGGTAAGCATTGTGTTGCACAGTGCCTACAGCTGTAGATGCACACAGTAAATGAAACAAAATAAAAGATCACTATTTACACTGCCAAGATACCAACAAACTACTAGCAGACTTATTTCCAAAAATCAGATTTATGTACAAAGCACTGGTCCACTACTGTACTTATGTTTTGTTTACCTTCCCTACTGATCCCTTCTAAAAGCAGGAGTATAATTTAAATGTAAACCATACATCATTTGTTGTACCAGTAACTGTTTTCAGATTGAAATTTTATTAAGTAATCTATTCAATTTTTTTCTGTCATCTGTCCCATTTCTGGGACTGAATGGAAGAATAGGCATTTTCAATTAATTTCTTTTTTCTTTTTTTTAATTCAATAATATCTCCAAACTAGCTTAACACTGTCAAAATCAGTAATGCTGAAATGCTAGGTACATAATATAAATCTAGATTGTATCAGACAAGAAAAAATATAATAAGGGCTAATTAATTTTTTACTATTATTTATATTAGAATGTTTAGGACTCCATAAATTTCTGGTACTTTTCTATCAAAAACATAGCAAGGTATGATGCATAGAAATTAAAATAGGAAAAAATAATGAGGGCAGGAATGCAAGAATCTACAGTACTCAAAGGAGAAAGTAGAAGCTTTTTCCAAAATAGAAAACTACATATTCTTCCATTAAAGTTGGAGATACTTATAAGTTTCATTCTTATGTATTATAAATAACTTCCAGACTAAAACACAGACCAGCCACAAACTGCAGTGAAACACAGATAACCATGCAAGCATCAGTCCCTCTTGGATAGCATTAAAAGACTAACAAAAAACCATTCAAAGAATCTGTTTAAGTACCCAGTGTCAGAAAGGTCCATCTTCAAATCCACCTGCTGAAAATGAAACTGTACTCAAAAAGCAAAAGGAATTTTGCTTCTATGCCTGAGAATAACCTTAAAATCAGTACTGTTTTAACTACCTCACTTATGTCTCTCTTTCTGCTCTAATATGCATGATGTCAATTCCACAACTCCTGCTAACTGAAACAGCAGGAAGGTACAGTAGCAGGATAAAATTAATCTCATAAAGAACTTTTTAAACCATGAGAAAAAGAATTATTTTTTGGCTCTTAACTAAGTACAGTCTATATTTCACGTGTCTGCCAGAAGGCTGCAAAAACTTCTTAGGCTACACTCCAAGAAATCCTGAAAAATCCCTGGAACAAGTTGCAGTACTTCACTCCCAACAAAAGCTCATTTTGAACCATTTGGTTCAGACCAGCACATCTTGCAGAACTGTGTTCAAAGTATAAGCCAAAAGTGCAAGACTTATGAGATTGAAAGTATATCAAATTAAACCTAACAACCTGACCATTTTCAAGAAGAAACCAAAGAAGAAATTCCATTCATTTATTAGAACAGAATCAATCTTCAAAAATATTGCAAGACAGAAAAAACCCGAGTATTTATGTCATTATCAATTTTGAGCCTAATACTACTTCCCGCTTCAGAAGAAGGATTTCTTGTTGGAGACCAAAAAAAAAGAAACCCAGATGTAATTGTTAGCAAAATTCAAATGTATTGAAGCAATTAACATTTCTTTTGGGTCATACATTGGATTCCTTCACTATCACAGGGGACAGCCAAGCTCTCTTGCAGGCTCCTCTTGCAAACTCCACAACCACTGCTATTATGAGGTGCCCTAAGCAGCAAAAAAATTTTTCTATTTCTGCTGTCAAATAATCTTAATGAGTGGCCAGAGCAGGAAGTCACTCATATACCAGAAATACTTAATCTGAAGTAAATAGTGACACAGAATACATTCTTCGTTTTATTGTAAAACTCTTTTTTGCAAGCAACAGCAATGTGGGGAGGAAAAAGTAGTTTCCCTTTGTCTCTTCTACTTTCTCTCCAGGCAGTTTTAACTTCCCCACTCCAGCAGAGACAAAATGTCAATGTGAATCTGTTATTAGGACAATTCTTCCAATTCTCTCCTCAACTCAGCACCAGAGGTTTTATAAGGGACAACCACATGTGTTGTTTCTTGCACAGTGCTGGAACCCCATAACCAGATTTACTCCAGTCACTACTGCAATGTCCTTGGGCTGCCCCTGAGCCTTCTGAGCAAAGCTTTCTCTTTGCAATTTACTTCCAGAATATTAGTCCCACTGGGACCAATTCAGTGCTACACCACCAAGCCAGAGACCTGCAGGTGCATATCTCACGAGTCTCTGTCACTTGGACATGCAATTCTTGTCTCTGCAAGAGCCACAGGAGCCACAGTTCCAGGGGCAGAATGACCATCATCTTCAGTCAATCCTTCATCTCTGAGCAGTCCCTTTGTCTTTAAAGTTTTGAAAGTTCAGTGTAGAAAAGAGTTACCCAGGTATCTTACTCAATTGCCCTTCATATCATCAGCCTTTGGAGCACTCCTTGTGCATATGAAATATTCCCCTTCTAAAAATATTCTCTCCACATTTGAAGTGCCATTTCTTTCTACTGACTTGTTCTTTTCAGAAGAGTAAATTGACCATAGGCCAATCTCATCCCACCCACATAATGCAACACCTTTATAAATGGTGTCAGGAAGTGTCACGTTATCAACCGGCCCCCACAAGCTTCTGCAGACAAAATCCATTCCAGTAATCATCATTTTCTAGATTAATGGCACAGCTGACCACAGAGTAATGATATAGATAGCCCAAAATTGTCTTGTCAGACTAGATGTCTAGGTGCTTATTGCTATGCCTGTAGAATAAAGAATAAATTTTCTTGACTATCCTGCCTCAAAATACCAAAAAATAATTGTTCATATGAAAAAAACGAGAGTTTAAATTACAATTTTCTCACACTAGCAGCTGGGATAACACATCAAAGACTCAGAAGTCATGCTTAACCCTCAAAACATAAACATCTCACAATCAAAAGACAAACATTTAAGTCAAAAAAAAAGAACCTTGGCAATCTTGACATATCCAATTCTGTAAGTCCTATGCCCCATTTTACAAATCTGAACTTTGATTGTCTTTGATCTAAAGTGTTGCCAAGGTGTATATGCAATGAACTGTACATCATGAGTATTGAGCAACTTAGATAAGATTTTTGACTGTAATTTCCTTACTTAATCAAAACCATATTCTCATGAGAAGACATTTAAATCAGAATGTGTCTGAAGAGCAGTAGAATACCACAGGCATTTGGCTCTTTTATAGCAATAATTTAGGGTTTTATCAGCATTCTTACATTCATGTTTGTTTCCTACAAGGAAAACTATACAGAATACCTTCCATATAGGATGTAGTTTATTTGTTGGAATAAACAAATTACATCATCTTCAGGGGGATAGGCACAAATATACTTTCTTTTACTGGCAGTTACACTTCCTCTACAAATGTAGGGCTTACAAAATAAAATGCACCAGGAAAACTAATGAACATTCAGCCACAAAACTCAATCTTCTCTACAAAATATGTAAATACTACAGATGTTTCCCAAGAGAATAAATAAATGGCTGAGAGACAGTTTACTATATAGTCCCTTCCTCCTATTTTTCCCAGGTGGAAAATAGATATATTAAAATCCCATTAATCCCATTTAGTCTTCATTTCCAGAAAGGACATATTTCTAAATCTATTCAAAACAGGAAAAAAAGACTTATAGTCTTATTTTTTAAATTTTTCTATACTTAGTATATCTTTCCTTGAATGTTTAGCAATTCAGATATTTCAGTATTAGCCTTGAAGACCAAGAACTGTCTCACATTTGACATACTACTGAAAGCTTTCTGGCTGCCAAATCTAACAGAAATATAATCAAGGGATAAAATGAAGTATTACGTTTGTTAGATTAATTACATCCTTACAGCAAGTTTAAATATTAAATAGGAAATTAATAAAATGCAAACCACAGGGCCTTTACGGAAAAAGAGTGCAGAAAAGAGAAAAAGTGGCTTTCTGAAAATGCAAAGAGTAGGAGAAAATAGAACGTGGAGCCTTTGGCTCCTGGTTAGGAATGTCAATCTTGTAGCACAAAACAAGCAACAAGAAGTAAGGAGAAGCTATTCAGCAGCAGAGAGCACTGCAAATCTACCATCTTATGGCTTCACCTCCAGCAAGGAGTTAAAGGAAGGAGCCTTGAGAACCCAGCACAAGGGAAAATACTTCTTTCTTTTATTACAAATCTATTTATCGTTGCATTTAATGCTACCAATTAGAAACTGTAGTTTAAATAACCTGCAAGGTCCAATGCTGTCCTCCACTAGTGAGGAGTTCTCCCTTTCTCACTGTAGTTTGAGGGCCATTTCTTTTAATTCCTTCCCTGGCCGCTTTTCAGTACCAGCCTGACTTCAGCAATTAAGACCTTTACAGATTCCCCCCCTCCCTGGGTCTAGGCAACTGAAAAGGCGTTGCTTAAACCCGCTACAAACAATTCAATTAATGCTGAAAAATTGCTGCTCTGGAGTACTTAATTAAAAACTTAACTTCTCTCTCCCAGACTTCGAGTATTTTTAAATTAAATTTGTTTTTCTTCTTAAACTGAAAAAGAAAATGTATTACAGGAGGGAAAACAATCCTCTGAAAAAATTTGATATTCCTCAGATATATAAGCACATCCATGCTTAATCACAGCATGTAGAGGAAAACAAGGAATGAACATTTCACACAAAGAGAAATGCAAAAGTAACCATTTGCAAACAGATCAAAAAAGTTCCTTTCAAAAGTGAATTGACTGCAAAACAAGAGCAAGAGCAGGTGCTGATCCAGATAACCTTGGCTAGATCACTGCTGTTAAATACAGAGCAAGCAAAAGCCTTGTAAACATTGACTGAATCAAGTCATTCTTAGAAAACTGATAATAAACCTCTCAGGCATCACTTAGGCCCAGTGCCCCAGCTCAGTGGCACTGGCATCTTGGAGAGCAGAGGAACTCCTCTTCCCCAGCAGCAATCCCACAGCAGTTTTCTGAGGAATATGAAACAGAAACAGTTTTTTGGGTTGGAAACAGGCTGTGGAGCAGCTCTGCATAACAGTACAGTGAGACAGCTGCCCGCCCTTTGAGGATGACTGTTCTCCCCAAAAGGGAAAAAAACATGCTAGGAAGTTCTAATTATTCTTCTTAATTTTGGGTTTGACTTCTTTTCACAAAAATACTATTTAGGTCAGGTCTCAAAGATAATTTTCCCACCTTAGTCACTTCAAGAAATGCAATAATGTCACAATAAATTACGCAGAGTTCAGCTGTATGCTTGAAAAATGTCCATCATTTTGGAAATGCATTATATTTGAAACTGAATAGCCATTGCACTTGATTAAAACTTGACTTCAGAGAATAGTTAATGCATGAATGCCCACCTGTGAGCCCAGAGGCATAACAAATACGGAGATGCATGAAGTATCAGATAGAGTCTGCAGTGAATTGCAATTGTTTTAAGTATTAAAAGAAGAAATACTACAGGGAGCTCAGATAAAACTCCATACCTTGAACTCTCCTCAACTCTCAACCTCAAGTTAGACCTTTGCATTTCTGAGCTGATGTTATTCTGCACTCCATGTTATGCTTATAATAATTTAAAATGCTCCATCCAGAACTGTTCAGGATTATGGACACCCTGAGCGCGAACTGCTGAAGATCATTTTCAAGTGTATGTGATGTGAAATCTGATGCTGTACTCATGCAGTATAGCTTGTAAAGAAAACAGCACAGGTTATTACCTCTGGATACTGAAAATTTTTATTCCAGGTTTCCTTATTGTACAAATAATTGGCATCACTGCAGAAAATGCATCAGTAAACCCAGATCTAATGTAAGTATTTCTAAGATACTTGTTGCTAACAGAAATTATTTATGGAGACATCCTAAGTTAAAATTCCTAGTTTGTGCCAAAGTTACCTCCTTTCAAAACTTTAAGCACCTTAAAATTCAGCCATGACTATTGGTACTAAGCATCTCAAAATTTTGGAAAACTCCACTAGGATTAAAATATAGCTATTGCCACATATTCGATGCTACATAGACAGTGGAAAAAAAAAAAAACACCATACCAACCCCACAACAGTATTTTACTGTCAGACAGGGCTAAAAGCTCTCAGCCAAACCTCATATGAAGAATTTAATGGAAAGTTGGTCCCAAGATATTGCCCTCACTCCCTGCTGTGACACACACCAGATTCACCCTTAGGATCCCAGTCCCTACAAACAGAGCCAGCCTTACATTTGCACTCTGCTTACTTTACATTCCAACCATTTCAGCTCTGTCCAATGATCACCATTTCAACTGGTCACACAACATGCTGTCATCTAATAGAAAGGCACTTGTGCAACAGCAAAGTAAGAGGGCAGAGAGAAAGCCACAAGTAATTTACAAATAAGTAAAATACAAATAAGGATTCCTTTTTGAATCTTTAAAAGGATTTTGTTATTTACCAAAAAAAAAAAAAAAAGGCATTCCTAAGGGATATTCTCACTAGAGATGAGAAATGCCATTTCACAAAGGATGATTTGCAGTTTCTTTTTTACCTTCTCTTCTCAGGAGCAATGCTGATTACATACAGCTAATTCATTTTCTCTGTTCCAGCTTGGCTGTTATATATCAGAGTCATCTTTGAAAATGCTATTTACTGAAGTAATCAATCAATCAATTCTCCATATGCTAATACTCAAACATTCTGGTTTGTCACATCAAAGGGTCTTCATCAAGAAGACATGTTGTAAAATTAAATTAACCATATCACAAGTAAATTGTGCTTTTGATCAAGAACAAGCAACTTCTAAGAATTTGCTAGGAAATTTGCTTATTTGATCATATGACGAGTGGCTTCTTTGAGATCAAGGAAATTATCTTGTTAACTTTTTGGAAATGTACTGCATTGTTTCAAACAAGATAATTGCTTTCCTTTTTCTTTCTCAGTGTATTTCCCCAAAAATCATGGGAGGTGAACTGCTTTGAGCTAATCTATTCCTGTATAACTTTTCTGAACACTACCTGATAGGAACAAAGCTCTGTCACACATCAGTATTAGCAAATCAAAATCATCTATACTTTATATAGTTCTATATTCAATGGCTGTATCTTATTTGTGAAAGTTCTAAGTCTTACAAATCCAATTTTACCAAGCTGCTTGTATTGGTAAGCTTTAAAAATTTTATCATATTTACACTTAACTGAAGACAAGTCTGTGTTTTGGAGTCAAGAACTCTGAAAATACAGGATTTATACAGCCATTAACTTGTAAATTATTAGAGAAACACCTCTATGTGCTAAGAAAAAAGGTAGTATTGGTTTGCACAGTGAAGCTATGCTATCAATTCATATAAACAGATTATCAAGACAAATATGTCATGCAGCATTCCATGTTTTAACACTGAAAAAACTCCTTGCATGAAAAAAGCAAATATTAAGATGGTGGTACTTCATTTTTATGATGTAGTATTACTACAAATTTATTTCACTGAATTTTAAGAAGCACTAATTTTTCTAGTAATACTCCTTAGATATTGTAAGGAAAATTGTAAAAACTTAAGGATTGGGATATTTTTGGGTTTTGTGAACTAGAAGACATAATACTGAAGTATATTTATCATCTTCAGGGTGTTTACCCACTGTTTTCATAAATTCTGGTTTGCTTTCACATTTTACACTGTACTTACACTGTGCTCTTAATCATATCTAGCATCTTCACACAGTTCTTGCTGTGTCTGGAATCATCTAAAGAAATTTTGTAACTATAAATATGTTGTGAATGATTGCTTATAACCCTGAAAAACATTTGATCAAAACCAACTGGAGTCACAGCAAAGAACTAGCAAACATTCTTCTTTAACAGACATGAACTTGGCATTAATTTTTGGAGTATTGCAATACCTATACTTATGAATAAACCCCAGGCAGGCATGTTTGTTTATTGCTTTGGTAACCTATGTGAGGTTGATACAAGTGCAACACCTCTGCAGGTTATTTTAAAAATGCAGCAGACATCTTAAGGCTTTTATGATGCTCTGATAAGAAAGCTTTAATTTAATATGGCAGTGTTCAATATGTCAGAGCTCAAATATTCTCTCAGAAGAAAGCTTAATGCACATGCATTATTAATGCACTATCTGAGGGAACAGATCTATTGGAGTGGAATCTGACCAATGTCATTAGTCACAGACTGCAAAGCGAATGTGAAAATACAAATGATAGTAGATAAGAGGACACTTTGCACCTACCTTGTGTCTTGTACTAGTTTTCTTTAAAATTTAGAAAACCAATGAGCCCTGGGTGCAATTTATGTAGGTTCCCTAATCTAAATTGTTGTGCACACACTTACCAGGTTTGATAATCAATGAATCTCTGGACTATTTTCTCACTATCAGATGATATGTTCTGTGTCCCTCGAGTTGCAAGGTGTGAATTTATGCTGAATTGAAGCAGCAATTTTTCAAAAACAGGTTAGACTCTACCTGAGCTGCTGCACAGACTCTCTAGTGACCCAAAACAAAGTACAGTGTAATTAAAACTAAAACCAGATTTTGTGAGGGCTGTACAGCTTTCATGTCTGAAATCTTTTATTTAGGTATTTAAAAGAAAAATCAGATTCATTAACTCCACACAATTAATGCATACCTTAATCACTATAATGAACCTGTTTCCCACTGATTTTTCAGGCATTACTAATTAGACATGACATTAATATTGCTGTTTCAGCTACGTCAAAGCTGAAATCACAGTACTTCAGAAGGTGAAATTTTAACTGTTCGTCTGCCTGCAAGATCTTTTCATAAACTCCTCCATTTCCGAAAGGCAATAATTGAGTAAAGCCTAATTAAAAGGTGTGTTACAACACTGTTGCAAGAGACTTTACAGTATTGGTTCTATGTGTCTTGAAATCCAGCAGGACTAAAGCTGACACAGCCCTGAGCAACCTAAGCCTTGCAGAAGACTGAAGTCAAAAATCTCTATGCACCTCTTCCAACCTAAATGCTCCTTTAAATTGCATTTATGTGTAAGATGTTCCTATACTCAAGTCAAGTTTGCTGACAGTCCTTTTTACACTGGATTACAAAACCCAGTTAAGAAAGGCTTAATTAAATTAGGACACTGGACAACATAATGACAAAATAAATTCAGCACAAACCAGCATAAGATATTACATGTCATATTACACTAATGGATTCAAATATTTTCAGTGGGAAAATATAATCTGCAGCCTTTCCTGGGTAAGATCTCTGCTGTTGTGGTGATGAGAACACACACCTGCTTCATGCTCTGCTGTGATTAAGAAACCAACTATACACAAGGTATTTAGTAGATGGAACAGGGTGTTAACTGTCAGCATGAGACGGATATAACAACAATCAACAGATTCTTTCACTATTTATTCTATCATCTCATGAGAAAATAGAAGAATTAAATTCTTCCCAACAATGATGAGATAAGCAGTTGCTCTATAACAAGAAATTAAGCCTTGTAATTAGTCAGCTAAGTAACAACATAACTGAGGTACACACATAGAATATGTGCATATAAAAGAGGAGGCACGATTCAACTTTCAAGGAGTATTTTCTTTTTATAAAGAATCTTAGCATAAATTTATTGACACAAATATTAGCCAACTATTTTTAAAAATAAGCATTTTTAAAACCAAAAAGCATGTGTAGAAGAGCTTTCTAGGGAAAAAATATTAATCAACACTCCCATCTTTTAGCATAAGCCAAATAAAATGAAAGTATTACATATTTGTTCTGATTCTTCTGGTGTTTTCAATATGGGTGGAAAGAAATTAGACAGGATATGCTACTAGAAAATATAAAGATTTGTGTTCCACACAATCAGTTTTTGAGGTTTTAAATGGCCTAGTTACAGCAAATAAACCATGCACTTTATCACGTTGCTGACAAACTTTCATTTAATACATGATGTCTCTAATTTGGCTGAATGGGAACAGTAATTTGGCTGTACATGTCCATCAGTATTATCCTGGATATGGAATGACTTTGCATTTAAACCAATGTTATTTGACACGCTAGACCAAATTTAAACATTCCAAGTCTGGTAGAGTAGTCTTTGCAGCACTATCTTTGACAAGATGATTATTTACTCTTGCAACTAAAGGCTCATCCACTACTCTGAACAGAGCTTCAAGAACAAAATAGCAACTGCTCAAGTTGGCCACTGTCACAGCTAAGCCTCCCATCTCCTCCAAGGCAATAAGCAGGTTACACCCCCAGCATGCAGAACGTGCATTCCCCCACCAGCGAGAAGAGAGTTACACCAAGGCAACGATGGCTCCTCTGAAAACATCCTCCACTGGTTTCTGACAGACAGCTTTAGGAAAACATCTCCAATCCACCAAAGTTTTCACTTTAAGAGCTTGACTGCAATATTAACCATGCTGCCCCAGTGTCCTGCTTCATTTTATTGTGATCTAGAAAATCCAGTACTCCAAAAGAAGCAGCAATTTTGGGTTGTACGCTGTAAACTTCTTTTGGGGAGCTATGGCTAAATGAGAAGCTGTGGCTATTGCTGTGTCTAGGTCGACAGCATCAAACTCAGTGCAGCCAGACCACAGAATCATTGTTGTATAAGGATATGCTGCATAAAGAGACTTCAAGAACACCCATGAAATTCTTAGGAGAAAAAGAAATCAAGGTGTTTGGTATATTATATATTTTCTAAATAAAGCAATAGTCTCAGGAAAATAGCAAATACATACTGTAGGAACACAGCTGCAATAAGTAAAAAACAATATATAAATAAAATGAATAAAAACCATTTACTTAGTTTCCTATGACCAGTAACCCAGCATTTCCAACCTCCCTCAAAACAAAACTCACCACACACTACACTAACAGAGCTGCCTAAGAGGTAGAGTATTTTCACAGGTTTTTGAAATTAGCTTTCCAAGAGAAATTTACTACTCTGAAAAGTAACACTCTGGAAATAGCACTGGGATTTCATCTAGCCTTCCTTTAGGGATTTTCCATACCAAGTATGCCTAATGTATTCCTGCCCTCTGCACCTAAATCAAGCCCAGTCAGCAAAGCAGTGTTCTCCTCTATATCATACTTCATCAATAACATAAGCTTCCCATTTCTAGAGGCAAATACTCATCTCAACAACACTAGCATCTCAATAATAGGTGCTTTTTCAGCAAGTAAACTATCGTTACTGTTTTATACACCAATATATACATCTAAGTTCCCCCTTTCAAAAAAATCGAAATTACAGCCTAGTCGAAATAATTATGCCTCTTAGACTGTTCTAGCAGCAACAAGGTTAATTCTTACTTTAAAAATAATAAGAGAGATCCTAGTTTGTCCTCTTATTATGTTCTTAGATTAACACTTGCACAAACCTGAGTTCAACACACTGCTATCCCAAAGGCATTGAAATTTCTGTCTGGAACTCAGTAAACAGCATAATTTCTGATAATCAAAACCCAAAGTTATTCACCCCTTCAACTTTGCTAGGTTTGCAGTCTTGTAAAGTTTTTAAGTAAGGAGAAGTATTTTGCCCATAGAAGTAGCAATTATAATTGAATGAAATGAATAAGAGCACAATTTCAATCACAGCTACTTTTCAGAGCAGGAAAGTTAATCTACACAGTAGACAATGAGAACCCTGAAAACAACAAATCAAACCATCCAAGCAACTGCTCAACACACTTGGCTTCGTTTATTCCTAAATACAAACTCTTGTGTCTCAGCATGCATTAGAAGATCATTATTGCTACATGCACCAAGGTATGTTTTGGGAGAGATGCTGAGGGAAACACAGTGAAGTCAAGCCCATGTAACAGAGTTGGGGATAAGCAATGAAAACTCCAGAAAGGACAAAGCAATAATGCCACCGCATCATGGTGCACCTCAGTCCTGATCCTGCCGCTCCAGCCCCTGTGCCTTAACCACATGGGAAGAGGTCAAACTAGAGGTGTGACTTGACAAGGACAAACACCCATGCAAGGCACCACCAGCCATTTTCAGAGACCAAGTCCATGTGCCAGAGAGGAAAGAGTGGCACACAAACTCAGCAACCACTGAGGTGCTGCCTGCTGTGCTCCCACAGGCCAGCAGCAGCCCTAACTCCTGCGGCAGAGGCACATTCCCAGCAGCTGAGCAGTGCTGGCTGCTGCCCAGCACTGTGCGAGGGCAGAGCTGCACTCACACAGCAGCACAAGGAGGGACAGGGAGAATGGTCCTGCACACAACCACAGAAATGGTTGGGAAGAATGAGGGGGGAATTAGTGCTCTCTCCATTCTTCTTAGCACCTTGCTTCTGGTTTGTTTGCGTTTCTGGGGCAGTGGGCCAGGATGCCTGAGGAGTGATGAAGAGTCACAATGCTGAAGTTGGTAAGTCTGAGTGCCTCACTTCTCACACACATGTTAAGTAAACATAATTATGATATTACACAAAGCACAGCAGGGAGAGCAGAGGGACAGAAAGAGACACACATGCAAATAAATACCTCCTTCCATCCCCAGTTATGCCACCCAGAAATTTTTGCCAAATCACATGTCACTTTTGCCTTCCATAAAAATCAGCAAGATGGGAAACCTAGTAAACAGGCTTTATTGTATCTGTCCAGCTCAGGTTCTCCTTCCATGTTTCCATTATATAATTAAAACTCATCATACTGAAGTTTTTTAAAAGTATGTATAATTTCTAAGGACATTTCACTCAAATCAGCTCATGATAGCCTTTTTCCTGAATCCACACCCCTTTACAACCACATCCAAACCATTGCTAATGCTGTCTGTGTTCACTGGGAGTCTCTCACTCCCCCTTCACACTTTTTCTTTCCATAAAGCAAGCATCACCTGTCATCCAATTCCCTTGTGCATGCTTTAAATTTAATCACAATATCCAAAGTGTCAATAGTCATGTTTGCCTTTCTGACAAGTATCAGAAATGGAAATAAAGTTCATGCTGCATAACAATAATATAATCTGCAGTGCTGCAACTGAACAACTTACTTTTCAAGAAGTCTAAAGCAACCTCCTCTCACTTTAAAACATACAAAGGAAATCAGACTTTTGAAACTAAATCTAATATGCCAAGCAACTTGATTCAGCTGCTAACTAATAAATTAGATAAAAGCCACTAGGAAAGATGCCAGCATCCCCTCCCAAACCACCAGCATCACCTTTCAAAAACATACTTCAATTAGTCAAAATTAAAATGGCATAGGAAAAATGTCAGAATTCTCATAGATATTTACTGTTAATATAATTGTTATTTCCCCATGGTTGCTTAAGACAGCATCACTAAAACAGTTCTAGCAGCAAGGTTGGAAAATACTACATAGCCTAGAGTGCCCTCTTCCTTTTCCAAGAGGAATTTCAGGGAAATACTGTTGAAGATGACAATCAGTTTTTTCTCAGAATGTCAAATAAAATAGATAAGTAGACTGTATTAAAACATGAAAGAAATTCAGTATAATTTAAGCAAATTATATGAGTGATGTGATTCTACCTTAATAAAAATATACTTACAGAGCCATCTGAAATTGTTCAAGCCATTTTTTCTTTAAGTCTTTAGTTTTGCAATAAACTTCTAAACCATTTTCACCTTGGATATGAATGAGGTAGAAGCCATAAGACCACTGCATAAGAAGATTGATAATACAAAAGTTATCAGGTATGAAGAAGGGAAAGGGGGGGGGGGAAACCCTAAAAAATAACAAAGCATTTGTATATTCCTTAATTCACTAATTTGGGAAACAGTAAGACCACTTTATTGTGTTCCCTTAGAATGACTTACTCAAACATTTTAATTACCTCAAAATAAACAAAATTCAAATCTAAATATTCACTCCATCTTACATTTAAAATTAAAAACATCCTAAAGAATTTGTATTTACATTTTAAACTCCCACAGAATGCTTCAAATTCTTGCTAAAAATAAACATTTTATGTGAATTAGCAACAAATATTTACCTTCTTATTTTCTTTATCAGTAGTGGGGTTATTTGTAATTTTGTATTTCTGAAGATCTATGATTTCCTTCATTTCATAATTATCCCCTCTCCGTTTGCAAACAATGACAGCTAGATCAAACAGGAAGATATGCCTATGAAAATGCAATACAGAGATGGTTAAAAACACTCCAGAAAGCTAACACCAAAAAGTCTTAGTTTACACATTTTTGCCAGGGGACTTAAAATTTTCAAGGTGAAGAACTAAACTACTGGCTAATAAAACAACCAACACTGCAAGTACTTTAGCTTAAGACCAGTTCCTTAGGGACTTAATGATCTTAGACAATAATGAAATAACTAATTTTCCATTCATCACTTTGCACATACACTTGGTCAATGGTAGACAGACTCTGTGAATGCCCAGTGGAATGGAAAGCCCCCAGGAATCAGTGAGCTGACCTCCAATCTATCAAGAATCACTTCACAGGTTTTCAATGGTGAACACCACAAGTTATGCCATCACCTGTCTTGCCTTGCACGTCTGTCTAACGTCGTTATCCTGATTTCCCCATCACCCTGAGGTCTGCCATATTGTAAGAGGGAATGGTTCTGAAATAGAAGTAAAATTATGATTCCATACAGCAACAGTGTGAAGATAACAACACATTCAAATGTAAGACCACTCAAACTCCTTTTACCCCAATAAAGGTCTTTTCAGACCAGGAAACATCATCTTTTCCCCACTAACATAAACTAAATACTATAAAGAATCAGTCCATTCTATTTTTGTATTCAAATGGGAAAGGTTTTCCCATTACAAAAACATCTGAGAGTCACCCTCCATATACAAACATATTTAACTACCAACACCCAGAATAGAGAGATATATGTACTTTAATATGCATGCCATTCCAAAGCAAACAAAACATACTTATACTTAAATATTATCAAGAATATTATAAACTCCTATGAAATGAGGACAAAATACATATATTAATAGGTTTGATCAAAAGTGATTTTAAAATTATATGTGAATTAAAAAATCACGTACCAAATTCTCTATTGATAGTTGAAACTGTCTAATTTCCCGAAGTGTTTCGTTATCTCTCTTTACTTCATTTACATATTGAGCCAAGTCCTAAAGTATCAACAGCAAAAGGGAGGAAAAGAATAACTTTTCTATAACAGACTGCTTTAATAAATTACTTTGACATGTTTATTTTATCTTTGTCTTATCTACATATTTAGTAATTTTGAAATTCTCCTTAACATTCAAGAATTACCAATGTATGCCCCAATAAAGAAGGAAAAAAGTGTCTGCATATCTTCAATAATATTTACAGCACTCTTCATGATAACTATTGGAACATGAATTTACTATCAAGAAAGAGGGAAACAAGTAATAAATTCTTTAAAAGAGCTGATTTTTTCTGCCTTTCCTTAGTGTTTTATTTTCAAGATTAAAGTTGGAAACATAATTTATGCAGTTCACTATGGAAAAAACAGTCAACATACAACCTCTGAGGTAAATAGAGAATACAGTAGAACACATATATAAGGCAGCTCAAAAACAGAATGTAAGGTGTAAATGAATCATAAACCTGGGTGTTTATAAGCTACAGCCCCAGCAGGGGGATCTTGCTCTTACTGTTGCATGGGAGAGAGAAGCCATTACACAGCAGATTTTAAAAGGGGCTTCTGAAGGGATATACTACCTGAAGTCACAGGGTGAGATCATTACTGTGCCCTTTACCAGAACATGTACTGTACACATTTCACTAAAGCCTTTAAAATGCTCTGAAGATGCTTGAGTAATAGTGACAATTTGCTGGGGCTTCTGTGTTTATGGCTGGAGATGAGGAGTGAGCAGAAGAGGTAATTGGTAGGGTCAGGAATGCTGAGAGCAGCAGTTGGAAAAGGCATTCTGATCTTCCTAAGTTGCTTTTACAGTATCCCTTCAATATGGTCACAAATTTGGAGGGTGGGAGGAAAATACATCTTCTTCCTAAGATGTTTTTAATCAAAAACTATGAATAGCTGCAGTCATTATGCTAGCTTCCCAAACAGATCTGTGCAGGATACATTCACGTCAGTCTTAAAAGGCTTGGGTTAGAAATTAAATAGCCTCTTTTCTTGCTGCCAAAAGAAATCCAACAGCATAATTCTCCCAATAATTTTATTTCCTGGGGGGCAGTACTACTTTGCTAGCAGTTTTTCCAAAGACATTTTCTCTTTGTCTTTCTTGGTGAGAGACACCAGGACTTTTAGAAACAAAATACCAGTGCTACACTGTTATTTTTACTACAATGGCAGGGACTACAGTAAATCAGAATGGGAACAACGCTGCAGCCTTAAGGAGAGACACATATCTCAGAGGTTTGTGGGTTTGGAGGGAGGGGGTAAGGTTTTGTAGTATTTTGTTTGGTTACATCCTGCCAGCCAGCACATCTCTGGCACTCTGGCAAGAGATTTCTTTGATTTTTACATCCAACAGACACCAACAATGCAGAAAACCAGCAAACTGGAAAGAAAAAGCAGGAGTAAATATAAAACAGAGTTATTTTCCAAGCCAATTAGCAGGAACCAGTATGCATGGCCTGCCACTAGATGCATGATCACTGTGCCATCTCTTTTCAGGCACCTCTCCGAGGGAAATTATCATGGTGCCCATCCCTCTACATTCACTGCACAAAACTGGATAACAAAAAAGGGAACTAAAAATCTCATTTGTGAGCTGGTTTGTATTCCAGGCATTCAAGGCAGTCACAAAATATGAGACAGCTGTGTGACCCAAAACTAACTTAGTCTGACTTCAGCATCTACTGTGGACCATACAGATTACAACAGGAGATATAATTTATGTCATGTTGGCTCCTTTCCCCACAGAAAACAGAAAAAGTTCCCAATTCCAGCACATGAATGTCACAATTCATGCCATGAAGGCAACTGAAGCAGACTCATGCTTTGTTTCTGAAGCTGTGCAGAGGAGCACATAATATATTACCTTATGCACAAGGCAGCACAGTTGTTCTATAAAGCATTTGTTTGTACCACTTGCAGATGAATGTATAGTGACAGGTACCCTACCTCCAGAAAGATACTACTGCTTTCAAAGGTAATGCCACAGAGATCATATTAAGATGACAGAAAAAGGTCTTGTAAACAAAGACAGCTCTCTATCTCACTGGGAAATTACTGATCTTGATTCAAATTGACTTACAGCAGTAGAAAAACTCCTAAATTTCAGAAGGAAGAGCAACATGACTGAAACACCTGTTTTTCAGCAAATGCAAAAGTAACCCAAAATGGGGAAGTTCCATTTCACAAGCCCTCTCTTTCAGAGAACTACTGAACTTGTTTCCCAGACTTGAGCAAAACCCTCGACTTTACACTTGCCATGACATAAGCTCACAGGAACCTGTGAAAACATGTTTGAAATGTTGTGAAGAACATCCTCCAGGAAATACAATTCTGAGCTATCATTCTAACCACCAACAGACAAATATTTCACTGCCTTAAATACTCACCTTCATTGCATCAAGTGCCAGTTTTAGATTTGCCTTCTCCATGGCATCAGTAGTGTGCTTTACCAGCTCCTGTGGACAGAGCAGTTAAAACTTTTCACCCACTGTTTGTCATTTTGATAAATTGAAATCATAACTGCTCATCCCCACCCCCAAAAAATACAGAAGCCAAAACCAGAAAACACAGCCCAAGAATAGGCATTTTCATCCCCAGAGTGAGCAGCCTATCAGTGAGTGGGGACTATTGCAAAATTGGCAAGTGCTTAGGAATGATTGCTGCACAGCCTAAGCACTGATTTTAGCTGCTAATGAACCATCACGAGAAGTGAATTTGGTCTGTCTAGCACTTAAAACTTGCCAAATCAGATCATTACTGTATGTGCATGCTGGAAGCCCAGGTAAACAGCACTCAGGTTCATTTACACATTGCTATATGGAATTTCATCCTATTCCAAAGCATGCACTTGTCTGCAGACAGGGATCCATGCTGGCAATAAAACCTCAGCTGAAGTGTGCACAGCTTAAAAGTCAATGTCTCATCATACCTAAGAGGAAGCTGACTCAGAAAACATACTGAAATCAAATTTACATGTTCAAACAATTATTTTAGCCACTTCCTATATGGAAAACACAGAGTCTTTTTGGGGCTTTATGAAGTAGAAGTGTAACTTCTTGGGGAAACAGGTCATTTCTTCTTTCTAATTTGAGGAAATAATTATATATTTCAGCTCATATAACTTAGTAAAATCACAAGAAATGAAATAGTATTTTTATACTCTTATTACAATTAAAAATAATAAGTAATTAGTACTTATATTTGTATTGTAATTCTAACAATTTACTAATTTTTTCTTTCCAACTCTGCAAAATACTTTTCTTGTACAACATATAGATATTGTTACACAGAGCACACTGACATTGTATACCATCTTTCCACAATATACAGGTTGATTATAAAATCATGAGTCAGATCTCATAAGTTTTTTTAAAGATGCTGTACCATTCATTTTGCCTTTTTTCCAGTTTTGCATTGATCAAAATATTGATGACTCGTTTACAGAAATATTTAAAAATTTAATATTACAAAATGTATGTTGTTTTGCAGAGTAAAAATTATGCTCCATCTTTCAAAAACAACATTTTACAAGCATCAACAGGGTTGACAGTCTAATCCAGTAATACATTTCTTCACAGCTGAACTAATGAGTCTCCTGGCACAGCTATCAAATTAAATTTATAAGACTCTCCACCCTTATTACAGGACTAACTGCAAAAGATAATGCTTTGTGGGTTCTAACAAGAAGCATTTCAAAATAAATATGGCTTAATTGCAATTTATGACAGCAAAGAAGTATCTTAAAAGTATGCTGTATGTATGGCCTAGCTTCCTCTTTTGGGGGGTAATGGTTGACATTTCCAAGTACTATGCTTATGGTATGGTACTACTAACCATTTTATACACACCAATAATAAAAGGTCCAGAGACTGAGGAAACAATCATGTTTTATTTTATTTTCTCCAGATAAGCTTCAGCTCTAAGAAATTATCTCTGGGAGAAACCCTGCACTTGACTGAATTTTATTTCTTAACATATCTAGGAAAGCGTCAATCACCTTCCTTTGATAAAGACATTTGGCTTTTATTTTTACAACCCACTGATGATAAACAATCACAGTTTTGCTCTCAGCCCTCTTAAATTTCAGAAATAAAATACCTGGAGCAGTAGGTGGTATTTCAGCACTCTTTGCATTGGAACCACTAAGAGATCCCTCAATGTAAATTTCCCATTATTGGCCCTCTTGGAACATTCCTAGTTCAAAGCAGAAGAAAGAATAAGACAACAAAGCTAGAAAATAAACTTATTCAAGTGATACATATGAAAATCCAGTGACATATAAGCAACTATCTTAAGCTTGTGATAAATAGTAGCAACAAAATGAAGAAAAACAGTTGATCTGGCAAAACCAAAAAAAAGCCTGCATTTAGTCACATGTTCTCAGATGTTTCAACATGCATGAGACAGCAGAACAAAGACAACAGAAATAAGACATTCCATACAGCTAGAAAAAATATTTTCCTATGAGGAAAAAAACCCAAAAGGTAATCATGGAAACTACAGGCCAGACAATCTCATTTCAGCACTTCACTGCAAAAGTTGTGGAGCAAGTCCTCTTGGCATCAATAGCTGAGCACAAGGAAGGTATATGGGAATATCCAGAGTGGATTTATAGGTAAGTCAATGCCTGACCTACTTGACTGCTTTCCACAATGAAATGGCTACATCTGTAAGTGGGTGGGGACAGTCTGCCTTGACTTTTCCACAGCTTCATCTCTCACAGTACAGTTATTACATCCAGGTTGGGATGTTAAGCTCCAGGTCTATGAAAGCTGACTGAATTATGAGGCTCAAAAAGTGCAGTGACTGATGCTTCCTGCACCACCTGAGGAACATCTGCAAACAGCTCTTCAGGTCCAAGGGCCCCTCTCCTTTAGTGCCATTGACAATGACCTGCAGCAGGAGACATGGGACACCCTCAGCAGGTCTGCACAGCCCAGGTGCAGCTGACACCCCTCGGGGCAGGCCCAGCACAAACCTCACTGGAAGGTCCCAAGGCAGAGATGAAGTCCCTCAGCCCATAGGCTCCAGCCAGGGACATGCTGACCCTGAGGGCTCAGCAGAGGGGCAGGAGCTCTGCAGAAAGCACCATGTGGTCCTGGCAGTCCCTGAGGCTATGGGACAAGGGCTTGTGCAGCCTAGAGGTTCCTCCCAGCCTGTGTGATCCTGCAACTCTATGTTCCAGCTGAGATATGCTGATAAATGGAAGGGTACCACTGATGGTCACTTCCTGAAAGAAAACACTAACTCTACCAATTTCAGTGATAAAGCTCCCTTCACTTCAGGACCAGAATGTGCACTTTTGTATATGCAACACATTTTCATTTGATCAGAATATCTAAAAGAATAAAGGGAAACACATTCACTCACCAGTCCAGCTAGTTTCATCATCATAAAGGTTTTGACGTCAATGAAAGCAGCACATAATCACAGAAACACATGGTATAAAGTGAATACATATATACACATGTTAAAAAATACTGATACCTCTAACTTCAATTTAACATCTTCTTTTGTCTTAGAGATATTGTCTAAGCACGATATCGCTATCTCCACTTGACTGCAGTATTGTCCATAAATAACCAACCTAAATCAAAGAAAGAGAAAGAATGAAATCAACGTTTGTTTATTTAAGAACAACCCTCGATCATTTTTTCACAATCCTTATTTCAAAAGGAACAGTGCCTATATAAGCAAGGATAGAATTTAACCATGTATTCAGTGGACAACATGAATGGATGAAGACTATTCAGGAGAACAGTTTTGCTCTACTTTCAAATAGTCTAAAATCATTGCATTTGCCTTTAATAGTCACATATATACATATGCATATATATGTTCTGATAAATACAGGATTCATTTAAAAGCAGCAAAACTTCTGTTTAACGAAACAGTCTATAGTGTTTACAGCAATGTAGACTTTCAAGGTTGTAATGAATAAATTCTGGAGCACAGGCCTACTAGGATTAATTATAGCTATCCTTTAAAGAACTTGTAGGTTATCCAAACTGATCCGTCTCCAACATTTCTATCAGGTCTGAGCTCACAGATTAAAATAATAGTGTATGAAATCTCCAGAAGTTTTCAGATATCAAGTGTAGCAATTCTTCCTGAAAGAGCCTGGTTTTACCACAGGAGTTTCTTGCCTTTTTGTGGAGTGCTTCTTTTTACTAGTTCCAGTGCCAAGAGTGCTCTCTTCTTTCACCTTTTCATCTATTTCTTGAGGTGATTTCTTCTGCATGCTTCAAAGGTTTTTTGGTGGGCTCCCATGACCCTTCCACTGAGGTCTCCTAAATTTCTTTTTCTCTCACCTAACCTTTATCCCTTTATTTAATTCTTTTTTCAACAATAAGGTGATGACAATTATTTAAAAGTTATTTCTGATTTCTTCTGACCACGATATGGTCCAGACACTGCATCAACCTCTGTTCCCTTTTTTAAATAATATAAACTTGGTATTTCTTCTCAGGGTCCTTTGTTCCTCTTTTAGCACACATTTCAGAACAACTTTAAAAAGATAAGCATTTTCCAGAATAACTCTTTGTCCCCTGATTCCCTCCTACAGCAGCAGAAAGTGTAACAGCCGGGGAAATAACTGTGTCCTGCTCCAAACTAGGAGCTGAGACAGAGGGTCTCTGAAGGCATGACTGTTTATGGGCAGCCTGGGACACCCTCCTCCCTAGGAAAACTGTCCCGTCTTATATTCTTTGGATGTTGCTGCCCAGTTTCTCACACACCAATTATTACTGCAATAATCCTCCTTCACCCTGAAGCAAACCCAGTTAGTTCCCTCAAGTCTTTCTTAACTCTGCTCCCAGGACTTCATTTTTAACTAAAACCCAAAGGTTACTTTAAGATAGGTCATGAACACAGCCAACAGAACAAGTGTTTTCAGCCAAGTACCACAGGCAGATAAATTCATCTGTATAGTCCAACAGCTGTCAGTGCTGGCAGAAGGAGCAATATGAAAAGGTAGGTAAAAAATGGGCAATTAGCCCACAGGGTATGGCATGTTGCCACAGCTGTCCTGTTATCAGCTTGGCTGCTTTTCAAAGCTTGAAGGCCAATGGTGTTTGCTTTACTATCACACCTCTGACTCAGGGTAAAGCAAAACCATAGTCTCTTCTCTTACATATGCTGTTTCTACTTTCCAGTTATGACCTCTTCTGTTTTCTTTAATCTGAAATAACCCTAGTAAGTATCCTTTTTTTAATCTCTTAAACAATACTAATACATGTTATAAAACATCTGGGATTATGTGGATAAAAAAAATGCTGTGAAAAATTTAAGTTTTCTTAAAAATATATTTGTTACCTAAGTAAAAATATTGCCAAAGCTGGGCTAACAGGAGTGAGGGCTCATAAAACAATAGGTTGCATTTTGAATTCCATGCTCAAAACACCAAAACTAGCTTGGATAAAGATATACACTTTGAACTTAATCCTGTTTCAGAAATATTCACCAAATAAAAATACAGTAAGATACTAAACTGAGCACATATTAGCACAATTAGTAAGAATGCTTAAGTCTTACCTTTCCTTGTAGTTAATAAAAATTTGATATAGGTTCTGATCATTTTTGTTAACAATGGAATCATTGACGTCCTGTGTAAGATTCCTGTGAATTTTCACCAAATCCTTAAAAACAGTAATGGGGAGGGGAAAAGCTTTGTAAAAACAGAATGGCTTAAAACTTTGAATATAAAAATAAATTATTTTATGTTAGGACCCATTAATTTAAATAAATTGGAAAACAAATCATTTGAGAGTAGAATCTAATTTCAAGGTTTGGCATATGGTTTGTTTAGTGCAACAAGAAAAACTAAACTCAAAGAGCTGCCTATTAGAGACTAAGTTTCTAGCTTGGAACGTGCACTGTTAATACACCTTTATTTTATAATGATCATTTAAAAATTAAGCTAGTCAAGTAAATGCTTTAGTGACAAGCAGAAGTAATGATTCTTGTCCCTGAGCTGTGAAAAATTAGTTCTATACATTACATTGGTCAATTAGTGATGTCCTAATGCTAAATTAACTGCAATCATAATGAGTTTCCCAATACAGCATGGAGCTAATGCCTGGGAGAAAGAATATTGCAGAAAGATTTGCTCTTTGATTACTGTTGCAACTCTCCTTGCTTATACACCATCATACATAAACTATAGGAGACTGCATCAGCTTTAACACCGTCAGAAAATTCACAAGAAATTAAGTGAAAACAGGTTAACAAGTTTGAAATCTGGGTAACTGTAAGTGGTATACAGACCACTGGAACTAAAAAGAGAGGAGTGTTTAACAGAGCAAGCCACTTTAGATGATTTAATGCAAGAAATTATATACTACAAAAATAATATTCAACATTGATTCGGGAACTAAGTTAAAACATTTCACTTCACACTGATGAAAGCTAACAATATATACAAGGTCAATCACATCACTAATGAGGGTGCAAAACCTTGAAACAGATCAAATTTAGTTGCTACCAGCTGTATGGCTTTATCCTCAGAATCTTAAGTTGCAGTACACAGTCATTATTACAGAAATGCTTCCCAATTAGTGTATTTGGAACAGGAGCACTTTTTCTAAGGAGCACACAGGGACTCAGCTAAGCAGTACCCCTCAAAAACAGCTTAATGCTAAGGGGACAATGGGTCTTTTTGGATTTCCATCTCTTATTCAAATCAAGTTTTAAGCTAAACTAATATAACATCATTTGAAGTTAATCAATATTCCAACAGTATCTGTTACATGTACTTTCATCTCTCTCTGTATGTCTATATAGATAATTCAAAGGCATGTACAGGTACACATATAAGTGCATTTATATATGGGTGCACACAAAGATGTACATACAAATGCATATATACACAACATAGACAGACATATACAGATGCAAATATAGAGCCATACATTCACTTTAAAGAACAGAACTTAGAAGTATGAGTGCCACTGAAAGGCACTCTCTTTAGACTGGTAATTTGGGGTAATTGTTTTTTTCCTTCAAAATGAAGTATTTTGATATCAGCAGTTGATCCAGCAAGCATCTCTTAGAGTCTATTTAAGGAATATAACATCACCCTAAGGAAGCAATCCTTCACCACAACCCTTAACAGAAGAAAATCCATTCTGTTCTGAGAAGACAGCACTTGCTCTTCACATCTCACTTCACTGCAGAGCTCTGTGTAACAGCTATTTTTAGTTAAAAATAAGCTTCCACTGCCCTCCAGCCTTCCTGCTGAGGAACTGCCACACATACAAGGTCTGATCAGAGAGAGCGTTTGCAAATATTTTTGGCTTAGGCAAGTCCTGTATTTCCTTTAAGGTTACTGGATACCCACAAACTGCTCCTGGAGTTTGGAATAAGCAGCATCTTCTAACAGCAGAATATTGAATGCTGATAACAAAAATCAATATAAAACAACTCAAACATACATTTACTATGTGTCTCCCTAGTCTAAAATATACAGGTTTTGTTCTTTTCAATCTTATGTGATCCCATGCAATCCTTTAACTAGCAGTGAGTGGGCTGACCTCCCTGCTTGTGCTTACAGCCCTCAAGCCCTTTCTGTACCCTTGTGCAGTGTTTCCATTGACTGGAATTAGGTCTTTCAGCAAAAGTAAGTCAATATGCCTGGGCACACAGAGCCTTAGAAAAGAGGTTTTACAGTAACTTAAGTAGGACACATCATGGCTTTATTTGCAATGAGTAAGAAATACTAATGCAGGACAGACTATAAGTTTGTTTTAAAATGCAAAGGGATCTCTATAGAGAGCTGATGTAATTCAGGAAGACAGTGACACCGTGACAGTGTTTTGGACTAACATTCAGAGTACAGGATATGACAGCAATCAAGAGGCAGAGTGAAAACTTCATTGAGGGAAAAATACGGCAAGGGATCAGGTATCATCCACATAATAACTGCCCTAACTTACCTTCTATCAGGATGATGCTGGAACAGCAAAACATTGTTACAGACAGGCCAGGTTCTCACAGAACAGAATAAAATATCCAACACCTCCTCCTATAACCTGAGAGCCCGTTGGACATGCAAGAGATGGCCAAACCTGAGGTGATATTTTACAAGCAATAATAGCTTGATGAGGCACGTGGGCCACACTCTGGGGACCCTTTCTTTACAAAGCCTCATAAAAGAACATTGCTTTCATTTGTCTGTGTTGAGAGAGGCTTCAAACCATTTCTGATGTCTTCCTTTAAAGTTAGACAGAGTAAAGACATGCTGATCTCTTATCAACTAAAAATACATGTAAATTATCATACTGTTTTGATTAAGCTGAAAATAAATGACACAAAGTAGCAATCACAGGAACCACTATTGTTTCTGTCAAATAGGAGGTTTCCTAGATGGTTCACAGAGGATTTCCTTATCCTTTGTAGCACCAGATTCTGAATCCAAAACTGTGAATTATGTTAACTTTCAAGTGCGTTCAATGATGTAAGAGCCAGAGCAGCTACAAGGATCTGCAGAGCAGTTACAGCTAGTCAGTATACAGTAATAGGTAACTTAGCAGTCACAACTTTGTACCATCATTAAAGTATCAGCATTTGTTAGAAGATAATCCATTTCTAGAAACTATTAGCTTTTAAGGATCAAAAATACTGCAGTTTATAACAATTCACTATCTCACATGCTAATACAATTTATCTTACCTTATTCTCTCAAGCAGAAAAAAAGAAATTGATAGCGCACATGTCTTTTTGATCAGCTCATATCCACATAAACACACTGTGCAATGTATTTCAAATAATCATTTTGGGCAGTAACACGAATATATCACAATCAGCTATGAACCTCCTATCTGTTCATTAAAAATGTAATTACTCACAGGAATGTTGATGAAAACAGTATCAAACTCTGATGCTGACAGAAACCTTTTCAATGGCACCATGAAAAACTGAAAGAAAAAAAAAATATATATACATTGGCTATTGTAATCCTATCTTCTAAACTGCTATGAAAATGCATGTTACAAGCCTGTAAGCGGCATCTTACTTTCTCAATCGATTCCAGAGTTTCAGTGTACTTCTCTTCAGTTTGCTTTATTTCAGCAAGACAACAGCTTCTTATGTCATTTTCAGGACATTTCTGCAATTACAATGGAGTCAAGTTTAAGTCATTAACAGGCACCTAATGGATAACAAATGGTATTATTTGTTTAGAATTACATAATTAGGCTAACTGCTTCCTGAAATTCTCTGAGTACTGCAGCCTCCAAACATGACAGAAATAAACAAAAATATTTTAATGTTCAATTAGCTGATGGCTTTAGTAAAATCAAAATCAAAGTAATATTATGAAAAATTAATGTTTAGACATAAAACACTGAAGTACCAGCATGTACTTTGGAAGCTAAAATACACGGTCACATTTAATTTACATCCAGACTGAGAAATCTTATTTAAAATACTCAGCAGTTAATAATTCTATGAAACGTAATGGGGCTAAATCATGTAAGCAACTTTGCATTGCCATAAATATTGGATTCAATCTAATCCTTGTACATATTTACAGTTTTTCCCCTTTTATTTCTCAAGGGGAACTTCCTCTTCAGACACAAAAGGAGTATGTCCTCAGATCAGGAAGCGCACTGACCTCAAAGTTCAGCTGCCACATATGTATGTGTGTGTCTCCAACAAGACCCTGGATTTTTCCATGTAAACCACCAGACACATAGGACATAGAAGTAATTATCAGTAATTACATGACTCTATAAAAATAGTTTACAAGCACTCTTACCCAAGATAGGATTTACAGCATTACAGCTTCAATAAAATCCTAGTTCAAATAAAAGAGTCAATAACTGGAAGATGATATGGAACTGTTCATGTCATGTAAGGCACAGAAGCTCTGGAGATATTAGAGGTCTGCAGGGAGGTTTGACACAGTAACTGGATAGGCCCTTGCAGTTAGAAAAAGTAACTAATCCAAAATGCTTTCTCCAATAACAATAAGCAGTATCTTAACAAGCAACAGAACTACAACATACTTTCTGAAGCCTATTTATCATTTTCCCACAATGAACAGTAAAGTTCTGTCTTTATCAGATGCAGGTACAAGTAACCGTTTTGCCAAAATGTAAGTCTTATATTTTTACCTTTAGCACAATACTGCCCAAAATGTTTGCAGTATTTGCCCCATTACAGAAGTTGCTGTATTCAATAGTTCATACTCATCTGCAAAATTTGGGCATTTGTTGTTCACCAGTACTTATATGAGCGATGCAAACAAATCCTGGCATTCCAGTTAAAACAATTCACTTCAGTTTTGTGCTCACCTAACCCAAAGAGATCACTAATAAAGACACTTTTGGCAGAAATTGACATAACAATTTTTCTATCCACACTGCAAACATCTAGAATTTGAGTGCAATAAACAAAAGGAAAGGGGGAATAAGAAATAATGTGTGATAGCAGTACAGGTAAGAAAAGCTGTCTCTGAAGTTCAGCTACTCCTAGAGAAAACTTAGTGGAATAGTTTACTTTGCAACATAATGACAACCTAATGATCAACAAAACCTACATAGTTGAATAAACAGGAAATTCATTCGTTTGAAACAATTCCCAGTTGTCCTTGTTTGGCTAGTTGCCCAAACTATGGCTGAAATAATATTATACACAATAATTTCACAAAATTATAACAATTTTGAAGGTAGGACACTTTCAAGTAAGCAATTCAATTAACTGCTCTTAAAATAGCTGGTAAATTTTACTACTCAAAACTATCAGAGTAATTACTATATTTAATTTAAAAATCGCCTCTTTTTAAAAAGCTTGTTATAGTTGATGTTTTCCTCTCCACCCAAAAAGGCTGCAAAGCCTCACACAGAAGATAATGCTCTGTACATGACAACTCTGGATGGAGCTGAGCAAGTGTGTCAGTGAAACTATCTATAAAGACATCATTTCAACTTCCAAAAAGTTAACTGGTGTTGTTCCAAAGCAGCTAGGAACTGGAAAACATACAGGTTGCTGTGCTACTTCATCTTTCATTAGGTCTTCATAAACTTCCCCTCCTTCATCTTCTCCATAGACACAATCATACAACTCCTCATCTTCCTCAACACCAGTTTCACTGAAAAGACAAGACAAGAAAAAAACTGTGCAGTACAGACAAAGTACCACCAGCTCTGCAAGGGACTACTCATAGGAGAAGGTTCTACAGTAAACAAACAGATTAATTAATAGAATATCTAATGAAAATTACTCACTAAGGGAAATTAAGTCCATTGATTAATTTTCTCAATTCATTTAAAATAATTTTTACAAAATCAACACAATACTGAAGACTAATGAATTTAGAACCACATAGGAACTAAACTAGCAGCAAAAGGAACACCCCAGGACAGTTTTGTCACAAGCTACAATCCAGCTGCCCTCTTCTCCTTGATCCTTTTCTCTCCACATCCAGTGAAGAGGAGCTGCCTCTCCCTACTGCCTGGCATCCCACTGCACTGGGATGCTGAGATGCTGTTACAGATCTTCTCCCTATCTGAGGAAAGGGCTAGCCAGGGTAAAATACACCAAAGACTGCAGAGCCAGCACTGAGGCACTGTATCTCCACATCACAAACCAGAATCTGGACCATCTCACGCAACCTTCAGGTACACAAAAATGAAAAAAGGAACCAATCAAACTGAAAATTAGACAGTTCAATGAAACTGAGAATGAGCAAGTGATGCCCTCCAATTACCCAGACACAGAAATAAAGCAGAAAGTCAGGGCTCAACTCTGCCCTCAGCTAATTCAACTTCATTACAGTCAGGCCTGCTAGTGTTACCTACTTTGTGCTAGGACTATATCAGGCCTATATCTTTCACTCCTATTTCTTAGGGTAGGTCTACAAAAAAACTCTAAAAGATATTGAAAACAGTCGAGTCACAATAACAAGATGAAAACTGGATCAGATATGCAGATAATGTTGAGGTTTATCCTGTTGGAAGACAACACTGAAATCCTTCAGAATAAAAACCAACAGGTTAGTCCAGCATTTCAGTTCCCACCAGCAGTGATGCTGTGCTGGCACATCACATTAAACACTGGCAGCTGTCAGATGCAGCACACACACCATTCTACCTCCTCTGCTCCAGGGAACAAAAGAAAGGCAGAGTAAGGATAGAAACATTTAACTCTACAGCTCTTTCTGACAAAAATACTTAAATTAATTTTAAATTCTTTAGACACCATTTAAACTCTGGGAAAATTAAATCAATTTCAAATAAACTTACTGATAATTGAGAGAACTAAAAAATGTGGGCTATTTGCATTATTCACTAGCACATTTGTTTCTTATTCTTGAATTGCTTCCTCCACAATTGAGACAGCATGCAACTATTACATTTCTATTAATTTTCATAATTTGTTGCACAAGAAGAGTTACAAAACAATTTCTTTGGAATTATTTGTTAGCTTTTTTTTTTAATGAAAACTATTTCACAATGCTGAATTTACATACTCATTTAAGAACTGGTGGAAATATTATTTTCAAATAGTTATAATGACACCACATCTAAGAGATAAGGACATCACCTCTTGCCCACTTGGGTCTCAGAGGAGACTGCAACTCCTACCTTCTGCACGCTCTGCTACACAGAGTGAAAAGCAATTATCTATGAGACAGTCAGTCAGCTGCAGAGATGAGGACAAGCTTTGCAGGGAAAGTGGTAAATTGAGCAATGCCAATCACAGAGAGGTTTTCCTTCTTTATAGGCACTGAAGAAACAAATCCCTGGTGTGAACAGCAGCTTCTTCCCTACACTGCAAAAAAAGTGACATGCAAGGAGTGCTGGTGAACTCTGAGCCTTAGAACAGTGAGCTCTGACCTGGCTCTTGCCAAACATGATTCCTCGTGGATCTTGAGAGATCCCAGCCATAGGATACAAGAGTATCCTGACAACCCTGAAAACACTTACCCAGAAGAGGTAAATGCACTCACATAAATTCACTCAAATTTCACTGGCTTTAGGGAAAAGATCCACTTGAATTATGATCCAAACATTCTTTTTCTTTGTTAGTTCAAGACAATTTCCTTACAAGTGATATTGCTATCTTCTGAAAGTATTCTCATAGTATTGACAGGTAACTCAGAAATGCATTCTTTATTTGCTTTGCTACAAGCACCCTCTGTTAAACATGCTGCTTTACAAACACAAATGTAGCATAATAATTCAAATAAGTTATCATAATTAATTCTTCCTGGTCAGCATAATAACTAATAAAATATTTACAAATTTAACAAATATCCCATTTTCATTAAAACTATATGTTCTACAGCACAATACAAACAATAGCATGCATCTGAAAGACAAAAATCTGTAATTATTATATTTACAACATACTCTATTAAGTCAGGAAGAGCTTTGTAGATATCTTCATCATCAACACTTTCTTCTGTAGGGAAGGGCCTATAGAAAGAAAAATAGCTTTAATTACAGACTTCACTAGCCTAGTCATATAGTGGATTTCTGTCTGCTTTCCAAAATTTTCACACAGATTATTGCATACCAATGTGCTTATATGTGCCCTTCCTCTGATGAGCAGTATGTGAATTTGTATTTCATTATGTGGACTAACACTTAATATAATAAAAACCCCACTGGACACAGTTGTTATAAATCACCACTAATACACATCATTGACATTTTTCAACTGGAAAAAAATCATCAAAACTTTCAGGTTAGGTCTGGTTGAGGTTTTTCTTGTTTCTTTTTGAAAACAAGAATCTCACAAACTTGGGCAATTGTGCTGATTTGTTTTAGAATCGAGAAAGAAGAGAAACCCCATTTGTCTTTACATAAATCAGCACTGCATCATCTTCACTCCTGATCCCTGCGTCAGGGTTATCACACAAGTTCTGCTTATCACACCAGCTGCTGCTCAGTTGCAGCATGAGCAGGGCACACGACTCAGGCCCCTCAGCAAGTGTACCAGAGGCAGCAGACACCTTTCCTAACTCCTCAGAGGTCGGGAGCCCTGCACAGCTGCCCACCTGGCACTCTGGCTTACAGCTAGAGAAGTCCTTAGTGGGGGACACACCCTGCTTCTAACAACTTTCCCGAGGAGCATCCCACCAAGAGGCATTACTGCCACCATTCCCTCTGGCAATAACATACCTTATGCCTGTGCCTAGTGCAATCGGAGTGCGGGAAAGCTTTGAAAGTGTTTCTATCACCTGCAGAAGAGGGAAAGAGAAACTTCGATCAGCGTAGAACAGAAGCAATAAAACATTTTGCTCTGCATTTCATTATCAGCAGCACCACTTCAAATGAGGTGATCTAAACAGAGAGACAGCCTGGCTGTGCCAAGCACAGCTCGCCATCGACCAGGACGCAGCGCAAAGGAGCCTGGCGGAGGACGCTGGGCTCGGCGGCGGCTGCAGAGGGAGCCAGAGCCCGAGGCACCGGAGCCCGGGGCGAACCAGGGCCCGGCGGCCTCGGGGGCCAAAGCTGAGCCCTCCCATCATCGGCCAAAGCCGCACAGAGCAGCTCGGAACCCTTCCTCATGCTTGGAATACAGCGGCAGTCTGGACAGCCTCATCCCAGAACACCTCCCGTAAGCGCTGCGGTTAGGCACGCAGCGAGGGGGAGCGTAAGGGAGCGTAGAATACACACGGTCACATACAGCGATTTGTTTTGTTCTCCATCGTAACTATTTTATCCTACACAGATATGCAAGTCTTGGAAAATGACCCAAAATGACACCCTGCCTGAATGTCCATACTTCCGATGACACGCTTTCCCCCGAACGCCTCAGAAGTTTCAGCCACTTTTCAAATCAAAATGCGCATTTAGCTAAAGATAAATCTCCAAAGAAGCTTTTTGTCAGCAGTATCAAAATTCAGTACAGCAATTCTACATTTCACAGGCATTTGGGAATAATCACTACAATTTCAGTTGTTTATTTTTGAAGTTCTAATTACAAGACTACCATGACCAAAAAAGACAGTTAAAAGTGCATCTCTCAAAGGAAGGAAAATTACATGTTTACAGAGGAGAATGACAAAGTAAAAACCACAGAGAAATATCGCAAACTAGAGCTTAAACGGAAGTTACAAAGCCTCCCTAGTGAATAATATTTCATAGGCAGATGAGCAAAATTAAGAATTAATGTTAGATTAATCCTGTGAAAGCAATATTTGGAGTTCATTTAAACTGCTGTGAAAATTAATGCCATTAAAAAATCTCGTTTTGCCTTGCAGCAAAGAATAATAAAAACAAATAAATATGCCATTAACATAATCAAAGATGGGGGCATATATTTCCCCTCTGAACAGAAGAAATGCAATATGGTCTAGAATACGCTTTAGAAACTGTGAATAAAAGTTGATTAAATAAATGACTAAATTAATTTAAAACTATTTCACGTTAATGAAAATATCAGAAGGGGAAAAAGACTCCTTTAACCAGTCTTGGTGTTGCAGGGGAGTTCTGGTTTCCGTAGCAGACCAGAACCTGCCCCTGCGCACCTGCAAGAGTCCCAGCAGAGGGCTGCAAGGAGTGCTGAGCTACACGAGACAAGATGCTGTGGGATTCAATGGCAAAACGATCTGTCCTGACTTTGATTGGCAAAGTCACAGGAGGCTTAATGGTTCTCAAAACTCATAGGGGCAAGTCTGGTGAATTGAATATCCCTTGCTTGTTTCAACATGATATTTCACAGCATACAAAAAATCTCTTGCAAACTATTCCACCCACACAGACCTTTTTCCTTAGAGGGATTCTCACTTATCTAGCATAATCAAACCCAGCAGACATATGGCTTACTCTTCACGGCTAATTACAGCTTCAAGATAACAGTAAAAAAAAAGGAAAAAGAAGGAAAAAAAAAGGCGCTGTATAAATAAAATTAAAAATTTTAGGTAGGTAACTAGCAAACATTGTTCCCAAAGTGTACTGCCAGTGTACAACAAAAGCAAGATGTATACATAAGAGGAACAGAAAAACTTTTTCAGGAACTGATGTGAAAACTTGGAGGGGGGGCAGGCACAGAGGCCCACAATGACACCAACACACACTGAGGAAGCCAGAGAAGCATTTACCAGAAAATGTGCAGAGAGAAGGACAGAGAAAGGAACTGTATGACTAGAGACAACAGAATCTTCCCTGCTCTTAGACTAGAAACCATGAAGCATTCCAATCTTTAGTAAAGATTAGAACACAGATTCAACTTCTACAGAATAAAAGATAATGCTTACCCATTGAACCACTCCTATTAAACCACAGCTTAAAACAGCACTGGCAAAAAACAGAACAATATCTATAGAGAGGCATTTTCCTTGCAGTTGTGGTTTCTCTAAATTCTGAGAAAATGTCAAGAATACTTACACCAGTAATCACACGTGGAATTGCCACTTCTGGTCAACACACTATTCCAATATCATATAAGTGTATTTGCTCCAACAAAAGGTGGGGCAAAGCAAGATTCTCCTTCCACTTGAAATTTCAGTTCTTTCGTTCTGAGACACTACAGAAACAACTAAGAGTTTCCAAATTTCAAAGTCCATGGGGATGATTGCAGTTATGTTTGGGCTGAGAATTTCAATAGTCATCCAGCAAAACAAATTAATGCAGTAAAATGTCTGATTTTCAGTAACTGACAAAAGAAAGGCTTAGGAGTTTTCCAGAACAGTGATCGTTTGAAGCCCTATACAGTTGATATGAGGGGATCCTATAACAAAGTGTAATTCTGAACTCCAAAATTACAATGTACTATACACACTGAAGTCCCTAACATGCAATTTAGTACCTTGCATGTGCTTTTTTTGCTTTTCTGTCTTCCTTTCAGCAGAGCTTTAATCCCTTTTATGCATTTAACACTAAATGATTACCCAGATCTTTTCTAAAGCAAGGACTCTGAAGATGCTCCTGTACTTTGAATGAGCCTTAACTGGATTTTAGTTTAAGTGCAAAAGTAGCACTCCTTGCTTGTACAAAGTCCAGAACAACAGGGATTCCATGCCTGGTGCTTCTCTGCAACCAACAAGTGTACAAAAGGCTGCAGAGATTTGCACAGACCTACCATCAGGAACAGTCAGTAAAAAACAGGTACTCAGTAAAGATTCCTAATTTACATTCTAGCCAGCTACAATACACAAAAAGAGAAACATTTATACTCCACAACATTCCACAATTACTACATTCCTTCACATTGAAAAGCACAACAATTCTGTGATTGGCCTGCAGGAAACCTGACCCTGGGAGATATTAGCAAGAGGCTGCCAGGCATAAAAGGAAGCCTCACTGCACCCACCCCAGTACAGCTCCTTTGCACTGCCTAACACATGAGACAGAGGTTAAGCAGGTCTTTAGAAGTCACATCAAAGTCACATTCAGTTCAAGAAGATGCGAACATCCAAGTTTGTTTTTCAGTAGACAGGCAGTTTATGCAAAATATGACACAAATGCAAATCTCAGCACTGGAAGAGGAAGCACACTTCAGCCCACACCCTGTAGAGTGGCTCTGCTCCTCATTCATGTTTCCAGGCACTGATGGCAAGAGCAATGGTCTCGCACTGTACATCATTAACTTTTTACTTCATTAGGAACTCTAACAGGTTTTGGGTTTTTTATATAAGAACTTTAATATGCCTTGCCAAAACATTGTTTTGTCATTTCCTGCAGCCATACTCTTCAGTTAATCACATCAGATATTCCTGTGCCTGCTTACAGCAGCAGTACACTAGAGGGACTATTTTACAACTTTCCACAGCGGTAGTGTGTCTGAGTTAAATATGTCTAAAGTATTCTAGTGGTGTCTCTTTTTAATCTTGTTTTTTTTTTAAAAAAGAACTTGCAAATTGTGCAACTGAAGAACAGATTAGGTACATTTTAAGAGCACTTTTCCACTTTTAGAAGGAACAGAAATAAATGATTTTGCAAGTCACTGTCTCACCAAACAAGCAATAATTCTGTGCTAATGACAGCTGCTGTAAGAACTATGCCCATATTTGTATTTCTGATATTTACCTAAGCTGAAAATATTAAGTGATCAACAAATGTTGATGGCATTAGTTTCATAGCTTATGCCAATAAAACCTAGAAAGACTCACGTGTGATTAGATCATCAAAGCAGTTGCTTTCATGCAGTCACCTAAATCAGCTCTGCTGGTAAAAGAGCTCTGGGCAGATCATGAAAAATAAAAAGCCAATGCATACAGAAATCCAATGCTTCTGGAGAACACAATGTCATACATTCTCTGCAACATGGAGTGAAGCTCTTAAGAGGCCAATTTGAAGTGCCACATATCCAAGACATTTTAAAGCCAGAACTGCTAGTCATGCCCACACGCTGAGTTCTCATGAAGCTGTTTTCACTCATTCACCAGACTGGTGAGGAGGAGGGGAAAGAGAAACATCATTTTGTGTCTCTGTCACTCAGAGATAAGATGAAAATGCTATACATAAATATATCCTCAAATTACTTACATTAAGAAAGGTTTATCTTTTGCTACTGTAGAGTTTACCAGGCTCTGGACAACTCTAGATCAATACTTCATTTGGCACAGAGGGGGGTGGAGGGCAGTTGAAACATATATATATATATATATATATAGACAGATAGATTAATATGTATTAATATGGTACACTAATCCATCACTAACCTTTGAACCAAAAGACCTCTAGGAAATGCTACATTTCCACTTTACTTGATTAACAGATTTAAAAAAAAAAAAAAGAAAAAAAACCCAAACATTAAACCAGACAGCTCCAGGATGATTACACAGCTGCTGATCTAATGAACATATTATTCCAAGTAAAGCGTGTTCATAAGTTAAATTTAACGTTTTCTCTACATCTGCCTTGCTCGGGTACCGTGTTAGTAGTCTGTCTTGGTTCAGGTTAGTTTTAATCAAACCACAAGCCTCTAGGGAAAGAAAAAGGATGAGGGCTTTTCCAAAAGGCGAAATTAATGAAAACTCCTTAAAATGAAAGAAGGGGAGGAGAGAAAAAAAAAAAAAAAAACCCAAGACAGAGAATAAAAATCCTGACCTAAAAGCAAACCTTTGTTTCACATACTGGCATCTCTAACAGGCTGTTAAAAACAAAAACCAAATTTCAAATGCCAGCGATGCAAATATGCCTCTACTAAATACTGTTGTGGCATGCACTGAGGTATCAAAGCCATACAGACACAAAGATGTGAAAGACAATTTACAGCCTTGGCACCTGCACCAACACCTCCTTAAGAACAGGACAGACTGCAAATCTCCAGCAGGTAGAAATGTCATCATCTGTGTTTTATTACACACAGCTTCACATTCCTGATTTTCACCTCATTCAGATAATGAAATCCGGGCTTTAGGTGTAGCACACTGATAGGTGCAATCCAGAGGAAAAGCACAAATTTACTTTTCACTGGGGTAATAATCACCAGCTGTGGGATGCTGCCTGTCTTCTCACTGACATCACCTTCAGCCATACTGATTCTGGCTCTCTCATTGACCGTGTCCATTCTTCTATTTCCACCGAACTACACCCTAAGGAAACACACCTGAGGACTACTTCATCCCTCTTTCCCATCAAGGTTTAGCGCTGGCATTGGAGCAGCAAGGAAAACAGACTGACTGTCCCAGGGAACCATGGCAGGGAAATTCACAGCCCCGAGCCAAGTCTTTGTGACTGACAGGAGCCTGCCAACACCTGTGAAAAAAAGGCTTGAAACCAGGTGCCAAATGCTTTCATGCAGAGGCAGCAAGGGTACGATTGCTGTAAAGGCTGGTTTTGGCAGTCATGCACGTTTCCTCTGAGCACTGAGCCCCAGCTGCCAGAGGAGAGCTCAGAGGTGCTGTTGTGCTGCAGAGGGAAGCCAGGCTGGCTCTGGGCATGCAGACCTTCATACCCTACACACATTGCCCGAGGAAAGTCTCATCTCAGATGCATTCTCTCTAGTGTTAGTGTCTCCATAATAAAGTGGCAGGAAAGTTTCTCCATAGTGGGGGGGGGGGAGACAAAAACAAAAAAAAAAAAAGGTAAAGACAAAAAAAAAAACCTCCTGGGTGTTGCCGATCTGTTCGTAGATAAGCTAAATACAGAGATGCAAACTGCTGGGACTTCAAAAGCCCCGGGGAATCAACAGCTACAGAACATGCAACTTTTTCTCCAGTCTTCTAAGAAGGAGAGAGGTGAGACGGGCAGTTTGAAGCCAGGAAAGCAGGCAAAGCTTCTAGAACACAATTTTTACAAACCACTCAAAAATATGAGGACAGATGACCTGATGTCCAAAAGGACAGGTCGATGTTATGAATATTTACCACCTTTTGCACACTGAACGTTTTACTCCTTTTATCAGAAGTGATAATTCTGATCATGCAAAATCTTCAACTAGAACAATGGGATTGGCTGACAGAACTGCACACTTGAAACCTAAACATTAAAGCAGGAAAAAGCAAAACCAAATGCCCCCTGGGAATCTGTAAAACTCCATACCATGTTATTAGAACTATAATGAGCAAGTCTTGACTAATCAATATCCAACAATAGACACAAATGTATGCGTACTTTTTAAAATTGTGCTTAAAACCCCATTTTTCAAAGTTTAAGTCTCTGACAAGGCTACAGTCTTTAGTCCAAAAGCAGGAGAGGTTCCCTAGATGGCTCTGTTCTTACAGGGAAATGAAAAAGTTTGAATTGCACAAGCAGCACAGTCCTGCTCATCCCTTGGTTCATTTTGTCCGCAAGGCCAAGAGACTCCCTAACGCAAGCATGAGCAGCTGCTTCCTGTCTACAGCTCGTGGTTTTGATTCTTTGAATACCTTCCAGCCCTCACTATGCCTTCTGGGGTGTTAAGTTTGGGGCTGGTTTTTTGGCTGGGTTTGGGATTTTTTTTTTCTTTTCTTTTTTTTTTTTTGAGATGCTGCTTAAAGAATGACAACCTTACTTTAAGCATTGCTGTGTTATAAACACTGCAACTAACAGCACAGCACAGGCTGCCTCAAAGCATTCTGCTCTTCTGAACATGGAATTGGAGTTTGTCCTTTCTGGTGCATGTACTACATTTCAGGTTTTGCATGGAGGAAAAAAGAATACCAAAGGATATTCCTAGGACAGTACTGCAAAACCTATCTACTATTAAGTCATTCCAGTTCCCTTTAGAATAAACACTACAGGATAACGTATACGTAGAAACAGCATCTTCCAGCTGTATTCAGCTTTGATCAAGTGCTTGTTTTCAATGCTTTTTGAACACTTACTAATGATACTATACTTTTTTTTCCATATTTTATATAGGTCATAACAGTAATGAATCATGAAAAAGACAGCTTTTCCCTGCATTTTAAACAGGATATTTTAATACATTTACTTTTCTTACCTAAATGTAAGCATTCCTTTTAAAACCACTAATGGCTGAACAGGGAGATTATCAAAGGTGTTCAGATTTTGATAATGGGGACATGTAGGATTTTTTTAAATAGGAAAGGATGTAAATCAGAGCTGTGTGTTTTCCAAAGTTACATTTCTTTTGCCCCTGCCCTTTGACAGACTTCAGGTGACTATTTTTATATGTTTCAAAAACAACAAGCAAAATCACCTGTTTGTACACTTTATATATACATTCTGAGTGTCCATGACCTTGGATGTTTAAAATTGGCATACAGATATTTTAGAAGGAAATTAGTGCTTACATATTCATTATTGATTGCACCTCCAATACTGTTTTAGATATTCATCCTGCAGTTTAAATGGCATGTGGTTTCCTCACTCCCATTGTGTTATTTCACTTTAATATTTAAACAGATTTTTTGTCAATTTTGACTCTTGCAAGAACAATACTCAGAGGAGGCTGTGCAATGGGGTTTTTCTTCTTCTCTTGTGCGAACAGCAGAGGAAGAGGTTTTTTTCCCTGTCTTGGGTGAACCAGTCACTGCCACACTTCTCCCTTTTCCGAGTTTACTTTAACCATGGACCACACAAATTTAACTTGTGCGTGGCTTTGCTTAGTGGTACCAAGTCACACCTGAACCATGAATTGAATTTACTCCAGTACACAAGCAATGAAAATAGAAATGTTTAGTAGGCATAAGTACACACAGTCTATCTCCTTATACTCTGCAAGAAAAAAAACTTCCTTGCTGCAGTGCAAAGGGAAGTGAGCTGTTCTCTTTGCTGCAGTTACCCTCCAGCTCACTCACAGTGGCTCACAAAAGCCCACAGCACCCTTTCAGGCCTCACGCTCTCAGGAGCTCTCTCCACCAGAAGAGACAAGGGATTAGATCAGCCCAACAGAAAAGCACCTGCCTCCAACACTACAAAAAGATACACAGTAAACAGGATGGCATAACTCTGACATTTCAATGTCTTCCATTCATTTTAAAAATCATCAGCTTTGATATGGGATTAAAAAAAATTAAACTTGGGAGGACATTCTGCAACAGAAGTGGCACTGTCAGCTTCTATTATCGAAACTTGGTGAGAGCAAGTTTCCTTGGTTTTTTCCTTAATCCTATGTTCACTTAGATTAAAAAAACAAAACCTAAGTACACATGCAGTTGTGGAAGAAAATATGCAGAAAAATACATTCCCATCATGTTTCTACCCAATTCCCCTTGAGCTGGATCCTTATACTGAAAATTACAAAACCACTAAGAAAAACTAACTTGCTATTTTTATTTTTTACTGTCTAATTATTGTTTTATTACCTTGAACATGCAGCAGCTTGCAGGCTGTATTATCTATTTGTTACACTTCCAAAATGCCACTGGAGAACTAAAGAGAACGTGGGATTGACTGCTTTCTTTTCTTAATATATTCTTTTAAATGTTCTTTAGTTTTTATTTGTCTGGACCTTGAAAAAACATAAACTGTGTGATGGGGATCATAGTATGCATTTTAGATGCAGATACTGTGATAAATAAGAGCAAACCAGGAGATACCTATTATTAACCATATAGTCATATTTATTAGTAAGATGTCTCTTGGAATTTCACCGGGTCTGCTGACTACAGAAACTTTTGTCCTCTACTTTGTGCTCTTCACCTGCTGTTCCAACCCAGGTTGTGTCATAAACTACATTTGAAAACTGATAAGCACAGACAGAGGGAGGGATAGATTTCTTAGCATGTGCTTCTGAAAGGCAGGTAAGGTTGGCTGTTTATTTCCCAGCTCTGCCACTTCAAGAGGCATTCTGCCACGGTAGAGGCAGTAATCTCTGACATTAATATTGCCTCTTGAAGCACACAGGACTGTAGCTAACTTTTACTCTATGGGGTTTATAGACATTTCCAAATATTGTGCTTAAAAACATTTGCCAAAGAGCACAGGACTGAACACATCCCAGATTGGCAGCAAGTCAAAAAACTTCATCTAAGGCCAACTTCAGTTGCCACTACTTATGATTAAAACACCAGTAGCACATATGAGTGCAATGAAACTCTTGACATGAATTTAGTTGGGCATTTCAGTCCAATACAGTGAGTCCAAGTCAAGCCCACTATCCCAAGCATTATTAGTCCTGCTCCAGTCCATCTCAGCAGCAGCCTACAGTGAGCAAATGCAAGAGCCAAATGCAGGCAAGCAGAAACATCTAGAAAACACACCAGAAAAGGTCATGCTTTGTGAAAAACAAAGGTTTCCACATTGTTTGTAGTCAATGCAGAAAGGCATTTTGGGGAGATAAAATTCAGAAAAAAATACGTTGCAATTAACCAAGACTGCATAAGTTTTATCAAACATACAACATGAAAGATAAATTTTGTCTGATACCAACATTCTGCTGGCATTTTGGCATAGATATTATGGTCTCAATGAAAGGCATTATGGGTCAAATGTCACAGGGGGGATTTCAAATTGAAAGTCACAATTCATATCCAGCAGTAATCTGAATTACACCTCTACAATCTTCATTTTTTTACATTAAACTTCAAAGCTAAAACCAAATCAAAATATATACAAGCTGATGAACATTAAATTGAGTGAAACAGACTCAATGCTGAATTTTTTTGAAAGCTATTCAGCATTACATCTTATAATTTTATCCCACACTACCTGTAGTGTTTCTTAAAATTGTGTTCCTCAATGTATCTTCCTTTTCACTTGGCAGGCACTAGTTTTACTGCTCACAGATATTTTCAACAGCACAAAAATTCCCTTACTGCATTCAGATCAAAAATAGGAGCAATGAAACAGCATCAAAACCAGCTTAACTGAGGCAGATGCATGAAATATAATCTTCAGACAACAGCAAAGTCAGATTTGGAGAGACAGAAGTCTCCGGAAATAAGAGTGATTATAAAAAAAAAATAACAGGAGAAAGATATGAGAAAGTTGAAGGAAGGAGGATGAGGCAATAGAGGAAGAGGAAAAATATAATTCAAAAGACTTAATGTAGTCAGCTTCTGAAGGGGTTTGAGATTACAGAAACATCACCTCAAAAAGTAGAAAACAAGGTAAGGAAACTGAAAACAAACCTGTACAGCAAATGAAAAATAAAATGAGAACAAGGAAAGTAAGCATTCCCTCCATGGTAATATGCAAAAGAGATGATCCATATTTTCTACCAAAAGGAACAAAAAATATCAACATAGAAATTTTGCGAGCTGCATTAACACTGTTGGCTTGTTGCTGTAGCTGAGGTATCTACCACATGCAGTGCACACACAACAGAGATTTGTGAGGTGTCTGGATGAGGACAAGACAGTCTAGATTTAGATTTAGCTTCTGGAAACTTTAAATTACTGCTGTTCAAGTATAATACAGCCATTAAAATCACTCTCATCCAATACTTTTGCACTGTAGCCTATGGAGAAATGTCCTAAGACCTGCATCCAACAAATGATAATTTATATTAAGAAAAAGGTCCAGTTGTTGGTCAAAATAAAGTGTTACATCTATAACAAACAGGCCAGGCTACTGCCAGACAAGTTTAAGTTTTCAGTGGATTTTTGATTACTGATGTACTTTGGTTTCTCACTGTCTATGACACTTGGAACATGCACCACACAGTCTCCATCTTCAGAACAACTCCTACTACAACTCATTAAGATCCAACAGAGAAGGCAAGGAAAATGGCTTCTGATGGGATTCTCCGCCTTGCTAGTTCAGGGCTCCTCTATCTGTGAGAAGCTGCACACAAAGGGCACTTTTTTCCCTTAAGACTTTAGTCTGCCAAGTGAACTAAGATGGATCAGCTTAAAGCCATCCTAAGGTCTGAAGCAGCCTGTCAGATGGATTCTTTCCTACTAGCCAAATAGCTTTGAAACCAAGGTACAAGGTCACAACATGCTTGAGAGCAATGACTTTGCTTTTAACATTTTACCTTACACTAGCAAACAAATTTATGACTGAATTCCCCTTCATAGCCAGAGTTCTACACTTGCAGACAAAGAAGCAGTCATCACTCTGGTACCATACCTACCAAAGTAACCAATTTCACTGCCTGAGAAAACTGTTGTCAACATGCACACAAAGAGCAGAACAAGAGTTCATGTTAGTAAATTTAGATTACAAGTTTCATGTTTTTCATGGTATTAGAGGACTGCTTTCTTTTTCCAGATAGGCTCATAAATTAGCATAGAAAGTACCTCAATTTCTCCATGAGCCTATATTAATTTTACTTGACAAAAAAAAAATCTTTCCCTCAAATGAGTCTGAAAACAACTGCGCCTAAACCAGCATCTGTATTCATTTCCCATTTCTGGGCAACCACTTGGAAAATAATTCAGCTTTTTAGGTTTTCATTTTCAATAGAGTAATGCAATAAAGCATCTTTCATGACTCCCAGAAAAATATATCTAAGGAGAAAAAAAGCCTATGCTCAGTGACTTGTGCTCACTTTCCTAAAGGAGACACATCTTTTCATTTAGTCATAGCCAGAAACATCCTGACAACATTCTCTTGTTGGTTTATTTGCACATACTCCATCTACATCAACAGTAGGAGATGAAGACCTGTCTTTCAGACCTTTCTATGCCTCAGACAGCTCAGACTGGAGTCTCTGCTTCTACAAACACACACAAGCAGAAATGCCCTATAAAAGCATGAACACACGATAGAGCACATTGCACTTCGCTGCCTTGCGTGGCATTTTTTGGGTCAGCCCAGAGCTGTGTATTGGCACAAGACTCTTGCTGTTTTCTTTACAGCATTTACTCTGCCAAAATCTTGCTCAGCTTCTGGAGTTCATAATCCCAGCTTCTAAAAAGAGCTATTTCTCAAATATTTTTTTATTGCCTTGCTTTTCTGACATAAGCCTTTTTTTCTGGATTCAGACACCCCAAGTAGTTTTTAGTCATATTTGTGAGTACTGATTTGGTAAGAAATAGAAAGCTAAGCCCTCCTCTCAATATTTTTTATTTCAGATTTAAATGAGGAATCAGTTAACTTCACCTTGGAATTTGATAACTCTGAGACATTCAGGAAAAGCAAATCTGGTACAGGTCCACATTTCTGATTTCTTCAGACATCCCACATATGCATATATTAATCCAAATACATTACAGAACAATACATGAAGTATAGACAGTTACATAAATAATCTCGCCTAAACACTTGTCTGTTGCATTACAAACTGACTACTGCTTAATGTCAACTTTCTTCAAGAAAATATGGTTCTAAATAAAACCATACAGCTTAGTTGAAACCTCCTTTTAACAGTTTCCAAATAAACGACAATATCTTATTGCTTGTAAATCCTAAAGCAATTTTACTGAATAACTGCTGTCAAAATTCTAAGTTCCTTCTCAAAACTTCATCTTTAGAGTGGGGGAGCAGGGGAGGGGGGGTTCCGCTTACACAAAGGAAATAAAACTTCATCAAAATATCAGTGCTAAGAACTCTTTTTTACCAAGTTTTTGGTGATGCAAGGCAATGTCAAAGACTGTTCTCACTGTACAGTGTACAGTACATTTCTCACTGTACAGTGAGAACATACAAAAATATGCTCTGAATAAAATGTAAGAGGAAGCCAACAAAACCAAATTGAATATTTCTTCTTTAGAAAAGAAAAATTAAGGAGGAGGCTCTCATATTCAGGTTCTAAAAAATTGCAGGAATTTCAACAGAGCCATAGTTCTCCCTCTGATGAGTAGGGGGTACTTGTCTGCTGTGCAGAAAAATCTGAAGATGTATTTAAATAAGCATATGAATAATAGGACTAGTCTTCTAACAAAACCAAGTGACAAAAAGGAAAAAAAAACTCCAGAAATAAGCCTGAAATGCATAAATGGGCCCAAGAAGCACTGCAGGTATGGGGACATAGACCAGACTGCAGAGTGGCGAGAAAGGCAAAGAATGCAGGCAGCAAAGGAGACATGGCAGTGATGAAGAGTAAACAGTAAGTAACCACAGAAAATTAGTTTAAACATTAAGTGATGAAAGCCTAAGTAGGAACGATCAGAGATTGCATTCTTTGGGTGGCAGGCAAGGTGAGCCCAGGGAAGCACCAAGAGGCAAGCGTGGAAAAAGGAAAGCAGCAGTTCTGCTGCCCAGAGCCTGTGGTCAGAGCACTCTGCTACTTGCTGTGGTTACAGCTTTGCTAACCTGAAGTCTGAAAGTGGCACCTTTTTCTAGTATTTAGCAGACTGCTCAGGTCACAGGTGGAATAGTCACTTCCACAAGAGAAACAGACATAAGCAATTACCAAAAAGCCCCACAATTTGAATAGAAATATTCTCATGCACTCCTATTTAATTCTGTATCCAGCATCAGCATGGTTAATCTAATTACTAATACACACAAAGGCAAGATTTAAAATCAGTTTGGTTGTGACTCCTACAGATTCCAAATTCATGCCACCCAGTTGTGGGTGGCAAGCCTTCAATAAAAAAAACCCCAAATGTAAATGTGAATTACTTTGTAAGACTTCAAAAATCAAAGTACTTGTTATGCTCAAGTTCTTTCACTAGCTTTTGGCTAGATGCTTGCTAGATGTAGGAAAGCTACTTTATTTCCTATGTTCTGAAAAAGAGATTAATTCATATTCCAATTTGTTTAATTTTATAAAGAAATGTCCATAGAAAGAAAGACAGTATTGATTATTTTATATCAGATGTCTGGTCTGGAATCCACTTTTTCTATGACAAATCAATATGATAAAATGTGTTAGTAATATAAATAAAAATATTTATCCTAAATTAAAGCAACTTTGTATTAATTTGGCCAGGAAAAACCAGTTTGTTTTCTAATATGGTGTGATCATGCTTTTAACAAATATGCTTTTGCCACAAAATATGCAACAGAAAAGCCATCTTATATCCAGCCTCTAAGTTAGCATATACAAAAATTTAGACCTCACCACTTTGAAAACGGTATGATGACATTTCTAATCAGGTGGTTTAAGGACTTCCATTAACTTCAGTGAGTTAATTGAACTTCCAAGATTCCTAATGAAGCTTGTTTACTAAAACCCAGATTGTTTCTCACGGGCCACAGACTGTGTCCAACCACTGTTTAACATCCTCAGTTGGTCTCAACTTTCCTTTTAGCTAGCTGAAAAACTCTAAGGGAGGTCCTCCCCCAATAAAAACATTAAAACTCAGTCTCAGAATAAACCCAGAACTACATCACTCAATATATACTTAATAGAGCAACTAAGTTCTATGAGAAGCTGCCATATACACAAATGCTTAAATGTTAACAGACGTTTATATATATATAGTACTGTTCAAACAAGCTGGTGGTGACCAAAACATATGATAAAATCATAAGAAATTGCAACAGCCAAGTAAATAATCTTAAAAAATGTGCACAGCTATTCTTGGCTAGCCACTTGTTTCAAACACCTATGAATTTATTGCTTATTATTTAAGTGAGGAAAGCATTTGAAAGAAAATTTGAAGGTAAAATAGATATTAAGAAATTAGGTCCTGCTCCTTGTTCTGCTGCTTTTGAAGGCATGAATACATCCCAGGGGATCATTCCACTGCATGGCAACTACAACCCTTTATCAGGACTTTGATAGTGATAATATTTAGACAAGTTAAGTCAACAGTTTGGACAGGGCTGCCACAAGCTTAGCATTGTATCCCTTCCTCATGCCATGTTTTATTCCCCAAGGCTTCTGTCACCTCCTAGTTATCTCCCTGAGCCCAGACACAACTCCCAAGGTATATTCAGGTGCAGCAGTCAGAGCACACAGCTGGGCTCATACCACTCAGGAAGATCATTCTAATTTTGTGTATCACTGGGGCAGGAAAAAGCTACATTATGCCCTACTGAGTCACTGTGCACTCAAGAGCATCTCTCTAAACTGTGCTGTGAGTTTTGGGCAACAGTGAAGGCTGAATAGGAATTAGTGTAATACTCCCCAACCCACCAGTGACCTACATTCAATTTTTTGCTCTACTCTCCTTCAAGGGCACAGGCAGTAAACCCTCCCTCAAGTAATCTACATATATTGGTTAAAAAATGTATTACACTGAATTATGCAGCTCATATCAATTAGCCTCTGCAAGAAACACACATCTTGTGCTTCATCATGTGCTTCCACAATGTCACTGATGGAGTTTTGTGCTCAAATTAGCTCTACTTTAGAAACACTTTAAACCTTCCAGCAACTTAAAGTTGACTTGGGGAATAAATTTTACTTATGTGAACTAGCTCTCAGTTGGCTCTCCCAAAGTAATTCTGTGATGTGTTCCTTACATGTTCCCAGAACAGAATGGGATCCAGTTGAAGACCTAAATGTAACCTACTCAAACTTATATACAACTCTAATTTGGCAATTTTATCATATTAAAGTCAAAATTTGTGTATGAAAATATGCTCAGAACAGTACATTCCAAAAATTCAGACAATATCCTTTTGTCAGCCCCTTCAGCATCGTGCTGCATTACCAGTGTAGCTATTACCCAAGGCCCTACACAGGCTGCTCTAGAGACCCATGCTGGCATATCACAGTTTCCAGCTCCAACTGGGTGAAACCTAAGGCCTTACGTACTTGTAGAGGTTAGCAGTAGCTAAAGTGTGCCATTTAATTTCACTTTTGCTAATAGTTTTATTTGCTAGTATTTATTTTTATTTATTCTGTGATATTACTTTCTACTTAGCAGCAGTCATTATTTACAACTGTTTATAAATGCATTGCCAAGTTTATCAGCTAATAGATTCAGCATAAAATTTTACACTGAATGATTTAGTTGTTGAATGGTTCATTTGGAAATTAAACCTTCAGTGTTCAACTACCAATGTTGCACCTTCAAAACCTCATTAAGAAAGCCATGAAAACACAAGCAATATCTTTAATAGAACTTTTCCAAATAAATCTCATTTCATGCATCAAAGTTTCATAAACAACATCTAAGAGCCAAAACCTATGTTCCCACATTTCTGCTATAATACATTTTGACAAAAAGAAAGTCATTTCCCCAAACGTTTGTGTTTACACATAAAGATGCATTAATTTTCCTAGCAAGATAGTCTTTGTGAGCTAATAAAACACAATGTAAGCTTTCCAGATTTATAAATACATTGCAATACTTGAATATTTTCCATTACCCATCTATTCAAGTATCCATGGTCTTCAAAGGCACTTGCAGCTGACATTTATCCATAACAAAATTATTGTGTCAGAATTAAGAACCAGAGAATACAATTCTTGATTAGCAAACACTTCTCTAGCCTTATCACCACCTCTAACACAGTTTGCAAATATTTCTCATTAATTCATACCTATTTGCTTTTTATGAAATACTCAAACTGTGTTTCCTGCTGCAAACCATTCACTGCAGCTTTCACTTTCTACTGAAGTCGGACAGAAAAAGCAGTGAATGACTTTACAAGCAATCTAACAACCATAGCGTGCTTCAGGTTAAATAAACCCTGAGCTTTTCACACTTACAAAGAAACAAGGAGCAACTACCAGACTTTTCACTCAAGCACTCTCCTGCTCTCCATGCAGAGCTGAAGGCAGTCGCCCCCTTGCCTGCAGGAAGATCTCTGCAGACAGAAATCCTGGCCTGCCTGCCTTTCCCCCAGCACAGGAACAGCTCCCAAGTGTGGCCCAGAAGGGCTGTAGCAGCTTCTCTTGGAGAATGCTCCACATGCCCAACTCTTCAGAGGAAATCACAACACTGCCTAGCTGATGGCTTAAGCCACATCCTTCTAGGTGCCAATTTGTGCCTCTGAGGTAGAGTTCAAGAGTTGCTCAATCACTCTGGTGGAGGTTTAGCTAGTCACCATTCAACCCCTTTTTAAACTCATTATATAGAAGAGATGAGGGGAAGAAAGAGGGGAGAGGGGATGGTTAGGAGGCATATTTGAGTACTTCAAATCATTCCAATGGAGAAAAAAAAAAAAAGGAAGCAAAAAAGCAAATTTAGCAATTTTACTTAGTAATTCTCTTTTTCCTTCTAGAATGGAGCAATTAAAGTAATAGAATTTATTATTTTATAACTATGCATAATAATATATCACGCCAATTGAACTACTGTTGTCTTCATTAATGCATACAACCAACGATATTTGGCAAGCAACATGGGGATTGATAAATATTTCAAGTTGTTCAGTTTTCAACACCATTTTCATTTGTTTGCACTTCTCTGCCTCCTTATCTTCAATTCTGACAAGATACAGTCAGCTAAGACACAAAGTGAACTGCAGGAAACAATAAGAAAAGCAGGGAAGAGTGCAAAGCTCTATTCTAGGTAATTAATAGTGCTGTTTTGGTCAGCTTTTGCTCAGAGAAAAAGCCAGAAGAACCATGCTGAACATTAGGAAAGAACAGTTTACCAGCACCATAGAAATTAAGCTAAGCTTGATATAGTCAAACCCCTTAAAGGATAAACCAAAAAGAAACATACTACCTTTTATTTAGGTCCCACACAAAATCATTTTCCATTTTAAATGGGGTGCCCACTTTACTACTACTTTTGAATAAGCATCCTACTGTATCTTGAACATGACCTTCTTATTTCAAGACAGACAAAAAATGTTTCCTACCCTTCTTTGACAGTGATCAATTTCACTATCAAAGAAGAAAATACACATACAAACCCCTTCAAAGTTGATGTGAACTTCCTCTGCAAATCACTAATTTATTACCTTCTGGTTTTATTCATAGTTTATATTATTGTTATTTAGACCAGTATTTGTAAATTCAAGAAGTCTGGGTTTAGATGTCAGTTTCACCACCTTCTGAAATGCCTGTATTACAAGCACTACAGGGAATTAATCAGGTTTAAAAACATTTGTATAAACAAATGTGTGAGAAGATTTAAATCTTAAAACCTGTTAAAGCTACTCATGCTTCAACTCTCTTCTTCCTTAAAAACTTCTTTCACCTCAAAAGGAAATGTACACTACCAGAATTCAATGTTATGAATTCACTGTCCCCAGGATAGGTCAATCAGACAGATAACATTTAGACAAGATTGTCTTAAGAACAAAGCAACAAGCACAGAAAATCAGCTTTATTTTCTCATATTAGCAGTTTCTTGTTAACCTTGGCTTTCTAACTGATAACTTGCTGAAAAACTAATAGAAGAACAGAAATATCCCAAGCACTCAATTGGATGAGAAATTTTCATTAATGATCAAATATTTGTGCTGCATTCAATGCTTTGTTATATGGTCAAACCCATTTTTGTTACCCTTTTCATCAATTGGAACGTCACTACTAGAACAGTTATGACAGACCTAAAAAAAATTCATAAAACTCCATTTGGAAAGATTAGTGAAACATGCAAGACAATAACCCTGAAATATTCAGGCCTAAATACAAATGCTTATGCAGAAGCTTTAAGCTCTTGCTAATGCTATTAGATTTATTGAAGTTGTATGCCTAGAAATTTGTAGACTACCTGGCAATGATCACTGCAACAAAGTGTTACAATTAAGGACACTAAATTCATCTAGCATTGCTAATGGTTTCCCTGGTTACACCATGACAAACCATTTCTGCAAGTTTTCAGAGACGTTTTAAAAAGGTGGTTCATGACCTATACCATGACTCACCCCACTTCTTCACCCACCTCAGTGGTTTGCCCAAACTATGATTTATGTTCTCTGGGGCTGGAAGTGATTTTTTTACCATTTAAAGGATACTTTTAGGAAGGCTACTAAGTGCTTGACTTTTATTTTATTTATTTCTACACAAACAGCAGTGATAACTAACAAGGTCCCTACATATCAAGCACTTCAGCAGTTTTGCAACAGGCTAATATCTTCTTACACATTTTGTCCAAAGCAAAATGCTTTGGACATGGAGAAGCAAGCTGAAACCTGTCCCTTTCTTCAGCACCTTCCTTCCTCCACACACAGAAATACATCTTGGAGAAGTTCAAGTGTCTTTCATCCCAAACCAGTCCATCTCACTGAAATGCCACTCCTGAAAACAAGCTAGCTTCTGAGCAAACCACTAAGATTTTTTTATGGCTTCTTTTACAACAAAAAGAGCTCAGATAATGAAGATGCAGAGCTCTGCATTTAATGATAGGCTTGTTTTTATCAGTTCAACCTCATTCTTCATTTTAATATCTTTATAGAAATATACTATAATGTTTTGGCATGTTCTGCAGTTTAAATATGACTTTATAGGCATAAAGGGATCATATTTTGCTTTATTATCCCACTGATTAAATTCAGCAAACAAAACATGAAACAACTGCACCTAATCACAACTGTTTCAGTTTTATTGAAGATTTTTTTAGACGCTTTTCCTGGAAGGATATATATTTTTTTATAATAACAGTTGCTTTTTGTTGTGTTGTTTTTGGTGTGCATCTTATGCACATCTGTCGAATCTTCCTGGAATCCATTAAACCTGAGGGAATACTAACACACCAGGATTCTCAACTTCAGCATGACTTTCTCCTGCATCATTGCCCAGATTTCCTTTGCAGTAAGGGAGTGACTGAAAAGATCACCAACTACGTGACTTGAGTATATGCAACTCAATATTTTTACAGCCTTTGCTTGCTTTTACATAAAGCAGCCTTTTAAGTGTCACCAGAGTGAGCTACACGAGGCATTGTTATATGCTTTTAAACAATTAGGTACTTGTTTCGTTGGTGGCACTTGATATTTGATCTCCTTGTTTGTCTTTTTTTAAATCACAATTGAATACTGTACATTATTTCTAGACCTCTAATGCAGGGTCCCTACAAGGGGGATTGCTATGTTCATATTACATCAGTTATTTCACAAAAACACTCCATGCTCAGCTACACATTCTTTAGTAAATTTAAAAGCACAGCACACAAAAGGTGTTTTTCTGACACTTGCTGGACACCATTTTCCCCACACAAGACCCCAGACACAGCTCTCAATCCAGGGAGCATCTGTTGACATCAACAGAACTAATCCTCAGATTCCCATTTCTGCAAGACATTAGTTACAAGCTTCCTTCAGAGAATAGGGATAGCAACAATTTGTTGTGGAGCACCAAGCAACAAAGGCTGCTGCTGGAGGAGCGTGCAGGCTCCGAGCTGACAGAACAAGTACCAACAGTATTTGCTTATTCTGGCACTCAGGTAGAAAGGAAGAACCTGACAACCCTGCGGTAGTGAAAAATGACTCCCCAGCATGGAATTCATAAAGAAAACACTGTCTGGCACCTCCAGTGTGTGGGAGAGCATTTCATGCTCTGTCAGGAACTTAATGCAGTAACACTGAAAATTACTAATAGAAAGGTGAATGAGTGGGAATGGGTGAACACCATAGAACTCCAAGAAAATCAAGCTAAATATAGTTTTAAAAAACACGATTTAAAGAATCTTCCTACTCCTATGCAATGTAGTGTCGCTTTTTCAACCAGTCTAAAAATACGGAACTGTGCTGTAACATTTGAAACAGAAGAAAACTAATCTTATAACAGCTAATATCAATATTCATAGAGAATATACATATTAAAAACACATTAGGTTACCTGCTTCCATTTCTTAGCCTATTCTTTAGCTATTTACATGTTGCTACTTCAGCTTCACCTCCGATTCCCATCTACTCCACATACACCCTTCTTTTTCTCTAATCAGTGAGAGATCAAAGTCTCTGAAAAGTGGAGCACAAAGTTCAAGTCAAATTTTCATACACTATGTCAAAGCATCTAGAAACAGCTCATTTACCTCTAACTACTAAGTGCAAGTTTCACCATTACAACATTTTGTAATCAGTATTTCAAAAGGCTGTTAAAAGTCTTACGACTATATTGGCAGGATACAGCTGCTACTTCTACAACGCTCTGGGTTTGTCTGCCATTTTCTTTAAAGAGTTGAAAACTATCAGAATATTTCAAAAAAATACAGTTGGTTGCCCTCACCAGGTCTCTCACCTTATTTTTCCCCTTCAACCTTACTTCCTTGAAGGTATATTCATTTACAGCTAATACATTCCTATTGTTCCCTCCACTAGCATTTTTAAATAGTCACTGAAGTCTGTCATACTAAACATCCCACCTTAAGGTAGCAAAATAAATAGTCATTTCTTTGTAAACTAAACTGAAACATTTAAAAGTCCCAGATAAGGGTTACAGAGCCACTTCAGCAACAGTTTATTTATATCTCACCAGTACTAAGACATCTGAAGACAGCTTCCAGTACACTCAAATGCATAAAAGGTAATGCACACACTCATCACATCACCTATTTCAGCAAGAGTTTAGAAAACAATGTTTTAAAATCATAATCCCCTCTTTGTCTGCACCTGTAATCATTTTGAGGTCATTCATATTTTGCACACATTTAGAGAGAGCAGTTCAAAGTACTTCTTTAGAAATGGCAGGATTGCCTGCTTGCAGCAGCAGAAAAAATCTACAGCACTATCTTTCTTTTTTTTGCTTTTTGTATACATACAACTTCAGTTCAAGGATGTTGGACATATACAGCTGTATTGCAGTTGCTTTTCAGAGGTAAATATAATGAAGGAGAAAATTCAAGGCAAAGTGAAAAGTAAAGAACAACTTGAAAAAGATACACTTTCCCATTCTCACCACTGTTACTAACAATCAGAATTTCCAAAGTAGTAAGTACATTACTCGATATAGAATTGAAATCTCACGCCACTTCAAGATATTTTATGCTAGCTGTACAAACAACACACTCAAAGATACACAAATAACTTAGCATACCTTTTCTTTACTTGCAACTCTATTAATTTAATACAGTTGCCATTTTTCCTTCCACTTCCATAGATGGCCTGAAGCTCACAGCCCCTTTCAGAAGCTCACTATGTACTCATTTGCCCAGGCTATAAAACATACAGCTCAGCCCTTCTGAACACTCTGCCAAGCTCCACTTGTGTGTGGCAAGTTTCTACACAAGCACCCAGTGGGAACAGTTGAGCAGCAGAGCCATGAGGCACCTAAAAGCTGCCACCACAGCCACTGCAAGAATCCCCCATAGCAGCACCTCTCAAATTTGTCACTGCAGTTTCACCTGATAGCTTTCCAAGAAAGGTGACCTAGACTAGAGAAGTCATTCTTGGATGCACTAAAACTGGAAAACAAGTTCCAGAGATCATTAATCTATTTGTGCTATATGGAGGCCACAAACAGTAAAAAAATCCATGTCTCTTCATTCAAATTGACTTTGGGAAGAACAATTAATACTACGTAACATATGGATAGAATACAGGGGTTTTTAAACCAATTATTCTACTTACATAAAATCATATTCCAAAATAAATTCTGTTAATAGTACATATCAAGGGTACCAGAAACATTTTTGAGTTAAATTCACCATTAATTCAGAAACTGTTTCTGCGGGGTATTCAATGATGCAGCAAGAATAGTTTGCACTGTAAAATTTTTTTAAAAACTAGACTTTATAGAAAACAGGATATCTTTACATGGCACAAAATGAGAAACTTTCAGCAAGCAATTATAACATGAAATATGAAAAAAATTCCTTAGGCAGAGGTATCAAATATTTGAATCAAGCATTAGATATCTGACTTCAATACCTTAAATAGGACATTGCTAGCACACACAAAAAAATCCAACTACTTTAAATTCCTTCGCTACTTGCACAATCAAAACAAAAACAAATCTTATTTTTAATGAGCCAAATTTGTACAAAAGGACCATATTTTAACAAAAAGCTTTATCTTAAATATGATTTATGAGGATAAGATGTTCAGCAAAAGTGAAGAACAGGTGGAATTACCAGGTTATGTAATTTATTTCTCAGAGAACTTAAAACCAAGACAAAAGATTGAGAAAAATAATTAGATATTTTGGTTAATGATGATAATTGAGCCATTTCAAACAATCATATTGCAGCCCTGACTCATTCTTGCACTATTACATCATCTTTACCTCTATGCCTTCTTATAAAAAGACCAGTGCATAAAAATCAGATAGTAAAATTATGATCTCTTAAAAAAGCAATAATGCTTAAGATAACACTAAATTTGAATAAATAACTATTTTTAGTGCTACTTCAGGTAATTTTTAGACATTTTCCTGTGAGATTAGGGTAATGATACTATGACTCAAAAGCAGAAACTGAAGTTGAACTAAACATGTTGGCAATGACAGATCAAACAGATATGTAGGAAGCTGAACAACAGACTGGAAAAAGCTTTACATGTAGCATAAGTAGTCAGACTTACAGAATATACTGTAAATATATTGTGTAAATTAGAATAGTCACATTAACCTATCATAGCTGTGTCTGAGCTTTACAGCAGGTTAGGGAAAAAACAACTGCCAAAAAATAATTGTACAAGGGCAAATTAACTGGGTGAATTTCAAGCACCTGGGACTACAGAAATATGTTCTGTGCCACATGGGTTCAGAGTGTACAGGTCTGGAGTTTCTGAATCCACGTGACATGCCCAAGTGATTTCACCTGGCAGCACTCGCCCACAGTTTTGTTATCTTCCATTTCATTTCATTTTAACTCAGCATCTTTCAAACCATTTATCTTGGCTTATCACATGCTCAGAACATTTCTGCCAAGTATTTTTCTCTGCTTTTTATTAGCCTTTCCAATACAAACCTACTTTTTCTGCTGTCTTAATTCTTCCCCACTATTTTTTCATAACAAAAACTCATCCGTTAATCACAACTTCTATATCACAGCTACCAAAAAAGTCTTTTCTGTGCAAGCAGCAGAACACAGGTATTACTTGAGATACAATCAACAGCATCCTTACCTTTCCAAAATCTCTCACGTCAAACAAATCAAATGCTTCAAAAAGTTCACTTTTCTTCATTCCAAAGATTTCACAACATGCTGAAAGAAAAGTCCTTATATTCTTCAAGCAGAGAAACTAGAGGAAAGAAAACAGAAATGCTAAGTGTCAAGTGTGTAAATTAGCAATCTATGTGCTCACTTTGGTCACAAACACTCAATATAATTAACCAATACAATTAGTCCTCAGTAAGCACTTCCACTATGCTGTGATCCTCCACTGGTCCTAATTCAGCCATAAACGTTCTCTTCAGACTCAAAAGCATTAACCAAATTCTGAGTAGACATTTTGTGGACAGGAACTATTTGCTCTCTTTTTACATAAACAAAAAGATGTGACAGTGTGCTACTAGATACATAATAGTCAAAAGACAGATTTATTTTTCAGGTCCCTACAGACATCACAGAACAAAACAGGTAAGTCACCCTAAAAAATTCTATTAATATGTGAAAGTTATTATTCACATATAAATCAATCATTTCATCTGTTAAATTCTAGTCTGAATGTTTAAGGAATGCATGTGCACTGTTTTCACACACTAAAGACTTTATAAATACATATTCTCCATCTGGCATACAGGAGCAGATGAAACTTGCAGTTAAGTCATTTAAATTTACCCAGCAGAGATTTACGATCATCAGATCACCTTGATTTCCATACTGAATCAAAGGCTATTTCCCTTTAAGTTATCCACATGCATCAGTGATCATCTGAGTCTGAAAAATAATAAAGCCACTTCCACAATGTTCTCCTTAGAAGGCTTTTAATGTATTTTCCTGTGGATTATTTTACACCAGACCTTACCAGGCCAAAAGGCAGTAACTGTCAAGAGCATCAGTAACTTCAGAGGGACAGCTAAAAAGGGCAATATGCACTCTTGATAACAATTTGCTCTGTGAGGTACTAACACCTTGTGAGGACATCAGCTTCATAAAGATGCTGTTGTAGTCTTATGAGCCACAGTAGAAAAGCAAATACAATATTTATAAGCAGCAGCATTTCAAAGGACCCCGCACCATGCTTTGAATATGTATTTTTAAAGCACTGACTCAGCAACTCAATATCACAACACAGTTCTGCATGTTTTAGTGGATCCATGAGGATCACTCATATTAGGATGGATTATAGAATTGCTATATGTTACAACCTCCTGTTTGGATCAAAGCAGTATTTTTGATCTTGAGTGTCACAGCTGTACCAATTCAACAGGCAGCCCTACTTCACATCTTATACAACTACCCAGTGAGACACAGGAACAGCAGAGCACCTGGCAGACCAGGCTTACAGCAAGAGCACACATATGAAAGCACTGATCAAAGAGAGATGCTACAAGAGCAGACTGCTCCAGTCAATGGCTGTGAACATCAGAGCAGCCAACAAACTCATCACAAAGCATCACAAAAAACATCCCTAAAGCTGCCAGGAGAGCACCTGTGACTGACCAGGGCCTCATCAATAGTAAGGATTCCCAGCTGTGCAGGGTGGACCTGCATCCTCCACCTTTTTCCCCCTTTCCAAAGAGCCTCTCCAGCACGTACCTCCTGCTCACATGGGGCAGTCACTGCTGGCCTAGGCACCGAGCTGCTCAAGGCCAACACTGCATTTATGCCAGACTGCTTTTACACCAAGTGGAATTTTAAGCATTAGTCTAGCTTGCTTAGTCAATGTGGCAAGCTTATCTGGTTTTGCAATGATTATCATTTTGAAGTCAAAATTGCAAGGTTAGAAAACCAACAAATGTTCAATATATGTACTTCCTCCTCCATCACGTTGGCAGAAAGAATCAGAAAATGAGCTGGTCTTTAAAATTAGCCTTAAAAACAAGATGGCACATGCAAAGTTATTATTGTTGTCTGCTGTATTTTTCCCCAGATTTTTTATTCTTTTTCTTAAAAGCTATCAATGGCCACTAGGGTTTGTCCAATGCACAATACTGATTCAACTTAAATACCCATCTATTTTCTTATGTCAGAATTCTCAAATCCACTGACAGATGTGATACTCACTGGAAAATTCAGCTGCCTTTTTGAAACCTAAGTTTCGAGCTTGTATTAGTTAGTGCTCAAGTCTCCCAGTGCAAAGAAAGCTTACAGCTGCATTAAATTGTTTACCTCTAAAGGGAACAAGAAGTTAAGGGAGAGACAGGAGCTGTCATGGGTCTAAAATCTGACCTAGATTTGGTAAAGAGCATTTTAGTGAGTTGCATTTAGCTTCTTAATATAGCTAAAAGAACCATTTAAGGGATCAGCAGTTTTTCACAAACAAGATGTCCTCTCCCTTCAGCAAAACCTCACCAACTATTCTAAACAGATATCTACAATAAAAGATAAAGATGGCAGCATTTTTCCAACATGATTTATTAGTTACTTCAATTTTTTTTAATTTAGAGGCAATTTTCTGACATCAGCTTTTGTTTAAATTATTGTTACTATTAATTATATCTGAGTAAATTAGAAAGCACATTACAAGAAATTAGAAGCTCATATGTTTTCAAGGAACTGTTAAGGCACCTAAACTCTAAGTAGTAAATCAAATTCTTTGGAATATTCTAACAGTAAGACCAAGGAAGAATCTAATCCCCATCTTTCTCTGCCCCCTTTTTGTTTTTTAAATACTAATTCATTAGCAAGTATCATTATGTTAAGCAGGTTTGACCTAATTATGATCTAATATTCAATAGCCACACAGAATGTAACAAGTCTTGTAGGCTCCAGAAATCAATGGTAAGCATCTGCCAAATCTGCCTGCAGTTGAGATGGCAGCACATCATCCCTGAGTGTGTGCCAGGCAGTGCCTTCAGCAGGAGAGGGATCGTGACATCACAGTCTGACCCCTTACAACTTCAAAGACTGCTTAGTGAGTTTGACTTGGCCCTATAATAATTCTATATCCATCAGTTTTCTCTTGTAAAATGAATATTAAATTCTTATTACTATTAAGCTAAACACAGCAGCTACAAGCATAAAGCTGCAAAACTAAAACCAAACCACGTTCATATTTAAATTAATTCATTTTGCAGTACAATACATGAAAAAGTTTTTGAAAACCCTGTGTTGTATGCTACTAATGTTTCAGAAAAGTTATTTGATTATATCACCCAGAAAACTTTCAGAATTATCTCCAAAACTTTATACTGCAATCTTCTAACGAAAGAGTTTGCCTCTTTGAAAACAAAGGTTTTTATCACTGTGGTTATTTTATGAAGGGGTAAAGATCAGTAAGAGAAGCCTCCAAATTAAAAAAGAGCATACTGCTAAATCTAGGAAGTTCTTTAAAAGACAACCTTCCTCACTGGCAGTAAGAAAAAGGCACCATCACTCTGCAGTCTCTCATTAGTAAGTACAGTCCTCAGGATACTTGGAAACCTACTGCATTATTGTGTTTCTTTTTCAAAAGAAAACATAGCTCGGCACACCGCAAGGGAGATCATTAGAGCAGTTGGGTACCCAGTTTGCAGAGATGCAAGGAGAGCTAAGCCTCACTCAAAGTCCATTCTACTGGAAACATTGTCTTCCAGTACAAGAACTGGTTTCTCTTCATTAAAAAAGAAAAATTTTTTCACCCCTTTTTTAACTATATAGCTTAAACTACAGCAGTCCAGCATTCTCAGTACACAGTAAAAAAAAAGTTGATGCTAGTGAGAAACACAACTTCTCTCTTGCTGATCCACAGATATGCTATGAGAGGAGACTATATCCAGCACCAGACAGATGGACAGAAATCACAACCCATCCCCATTCTGTGATTCTGTGACAGGGGCTCAGGAGCCTGAAAACACTTTTCAGTATTAACAGCTATAGATTATGAAGACATTTCCAAAGTATCCTAATGTTTCACTACTGCAAACCCATAATGCAGCCATTTTCAGGGCTGCTGAAATGGTGTAACTCCTGTGATAAACCACTGTGGGTTTATGGAATAGGTTCTAGTGGCCTCTGGTCTGTTCTGCACCAAATTTAATTTTGCAAGAGGCACTAACTAACACAGCATTTATTAAAATGACAAGCAAGTTTGAAAAAAAAAAAAAGTACATCTACCACCTTAAAAATGCAGGTACAATTTATATAATTGGGATTGTGTTTGTCTGAACATTAAACACAAGACAGTGGGCAAATCAAATTATACCAGGTCCCACAAAAATAGTCCACTGTTGTCTCCCACAGTATTTGCCACTTCACACAAAAACATTTATTTGAGGCTTTTTTCCACACATGGTTATGTGCACTGACAGAAATGCATAGAAATATTTTACAAAGGGTACTGAATAGAAATGACTAATGAGATACTAAAAGCACAGGCAGGGCTGAAGCTGCCCACAGGGAAGAAGGATTTCGCAAACCAGACCTTTATTGAAGTGAAAGATGAAACACAAAAGAAAAAAAAGGGGGGAAATCATATAACCTCTATTCCCATAATATAAGAGTATTTCTCAAAAATATATTTTGGCACTGAAGTATTTCAATGGAATAAAGGTCTGTTTGATACAGACCATAATATTCAGTATCTAGATGTATCCTTTGTACTAAAATCACTTCTACAGGCATGCAGAAACCAACACAAAGAGCTCTGAAGATCAAATTGTGCCACAAGACATTTAATGAAATTCCAACAGAGCAACACCAGTCAGGCAAGTAAAAACAGAAAGGCCAAGAAATGACAAGTACTCAGGAAAGACAGAGTTCTAATTGACTTTTTTATTATTTTAATTACCAATAGTGGGACAGGGGAAAAAAAAGCTGTTTGTATTTGTTTCAACTTCCACTTCCTTTTTATTACGATGATTGAGTCACAAGCACAGATATTTAGTTACAAGCCTGGGAAGCTGGCAGTTCCCTTGTGTCTGAATCAGACATCCACACTAGGAACATACTGAAGCCTCAGTTATCTAATGCAGTCTAAAGAGATGCTAGGCTACACAGGGCATTAAAACCAGACCAGATCAGTGTCACTCATTGTCAGGAAAGGTGTTTTATGCCCCCACTGTGATTCACTTCTGCTGACATGGAATATCCATCCCTTCATCACTGCACTTCACTGGCTTTTCTGCATGTTGTGACCCCAGCCCCAGACAGACTTCAGGAGGCTCCCAATAACAGCATAAAGACTGAGATCAGATGCTCCCTAGCCACCCTCACATAGAAGCTATGATAAAAGAGTAAAAACATAGAAAAGGGATTCTACTTAGCCCATTGCTCACTAAATCCACTTTACCTCCTGTGGAAGAACAAGGCATGTCAACCACAGGAGTCCTGAAGTCTTCCCCACCTTCCTCCTCTAAATGGCAGCACTTTATAAACTACACAGCTGCAGCTATTTGTCTTTGCCTTATCTTTAAAGAGCCTTATATGCAAAACCAAAAAGTAATGGCATTTTGCATTACAGCAAGCATGTTATAGCAAAAATAGCTGAGGAAACATGTATATAAAAGAAACAATGAGAGGAGCAAATTTGACTTCAATTCATACATGTCAGAAGGTACAATTGCTTTAATTGTGAAATACTGATATTACATGCAAGGAAGCATATTCAGGTTTGTGAATATGTGGATTTTTTCTATTGGTTATTTATGTTCTTAGAAAAGCAGAATTATACAAGAATGAAAATCAGAAAAACAGAAGAGAAGGCCATTGCCATAACACTTAAATGCACTTTCTACACCCTCAATGCTTACTACAAAATATGAAAACATGAGCTCCTGACCTTTCCTATCTGTTCCTCAAATGATGCTGAGAACAGATTAGCTGGGAATATCTCTTTTTTTCCACTCTGTTCCTGAGAATATATGCAAAAAGGAAAATGCTGCACTTACACCTGTTAAGGAAGAGGAGAAATGTGAAAATTTCCATAATGGATTTAACTGGAAGAATTGCTTTTGTACATTCTGTCACCAAGATTGATAAGTGCAAGTTGTTTCAGTGGAAGAAAGCACTGAAACAGAACTTGTCTCCTCAAAATTTCCTTCAAGAAGTTGATTAATGCCCTCAGGGTTGCGGATTCTTGTCTTCTCACTTGTTCCATTTGCATTGCTATTTGTTGCAACAACTGCACTGATAGGAACAGCATAAACTTCATTAAAATGTTGTTCAAATCCTGCTGAGTCTGAATTTGAGAGAGATCCCAGGAGTGGTGACTGTGAGCAAACAGCACCATCACCTCTAGTCACCAAGCCAAGATCCTGTGACCATGGCAAAAATACACAGCAGCAAGACCAAAACTGTACCTTGAACCTACACACATAAAGGAGCAAAGGGAACTAGAGATAAAGATCCAAGGGTTTCATCAGTGCCTGCACAGTATGTGTGCACAGGAAACTTCCAGCTTCCCTACAATTCTTTCAGCCACATCCAATAAAGGGAGAAAATCAGGTACTTAGAGATACAGCTGCTCATATATCAAGAGCTCCTTTCCATAAGCCAGGCTGGACAGTTCCCCAACACATGCCATCATTGATAGAACAATCCCAAAAGGAGGGTTATCAAAACAGGAGCATGTTATACTTCTCCTAAATGCCACAATTATTTTCTTTACTATCTGTATGTTAATTAACACCAGATTACTAGCTAATCGGACAAAGCCCCACTGTGGTACCGACAGAATTGTACAGTCCGGGTTAACAATTCAACATAGAAATTATTCCTGGCTCTTCACAGATTTCAGCAGCCAAAGTACATTAGATTAGTTCTGCTCTGCCAAAAGGAGTAATTATCACTATATGAAGTAAAAAATAGCTGTAATGATTTGTAAGTGAATGAAGTATGGACCCACTGATAAAGTCTTAATTCAACATCTATTAATGTCTTCTCATAAGCCAGCAAGAAAGAAAAGAGCATTATCAGACTCAGGAATGGCATTTATAACATTTTTCTTCTTCATATGTGTGCAGCTTTTCTTGGAAAAATCTTTAAAGCCAGACTCTTACTAAATGAAGGCAAAAGGGCCATAAGGAATTTAAAGAGAAGCCAACATGAGAGCATAAGTGCTCCTATTTTCAATAAGCAAATGGAAGCTACCAGGCAAGTAAGCATTACTCTTTTTCTTACTCTTAGATAAAATCTATTAACTTGCAAATTACATTTTAAAAAGAAACTAACACACACAGGAAGAGCACGTCACTCACATCAAAGGAATTCAGTTTTACGTTCTGCATTTGACCTCCTCTTCAGGAAACCACCTCAGTCATTCAGAGGATCAATGTTTCTAAAGCTCTAAGTAGAAGCAAACCAAGCAAATGTTAAATACCTCCCAGACTTTGCTCTCAAAAAGCGACAAAGCAGGTACACTAATAAATATATTAGTGAGCTCATTGTAGAGTTGCTTACAGTTCTGCTAGCATTACATGACTGAAGAATTTTACTAGGAAATGTGCTGTGCAAAGAACAGACACTCTTTAATTCATAAGATTAAGAAGCAGCTAGGGAGACCTGTAATGTTATTACCTTTCCAGATGTGGGCATTCTTTGAAGACCTGCACAACACAAGCTGCTGTATGAACTATAAAACTGTATTAAATTCCTCTGAACCACTGCTAACACTTTATGAATATTAATAGCATGTTCTTTATTTGATCACTTAATGTAGTAATTAAATATTCATAAGAAGGCTCTTAAAATTCCTAACTGACTACTATTCAATTGTGTCTATTGCATTTTGGCTTGAGTATGAAGTTTTGTTTATGTACGTTTGCTCTTTTCTGTGCTTCAAAGAAAGAAAATGGAAATTAAAACTTGAAAAAAAGCTGAGGAAGCACAAAGGATGCTCCACTTCTATTAATACTGATACCAGTGAATAAAGAGCAGGGAAAGAAGTTCTGGATTTGTTATGCATTACTAACTCTTTCCTTGGGACTACAGCATTAGTTGAGCAAGTGAGAGCAAAGAAACATTGAAATACTCTTTGTCCCTGAAGTCAGGTGCTCCCAAACTGGCAATACAGGGGAATACTTAAACCGTTAAGCCCCCACTACAGGAATTCCCTAAGCATAATTGGCAAGAGAAAGTGGTGGGACAGCACCCTGTTGCAAAGAGCAATTTTTAGAGTAGCACTTTGTTCCCCACTAGCAAGACTTAACTAAATCTATTCTGCAGTATCTTGTCAAAAAAACAGCAACTGGAACACAGTATTAAGCATGTAAAGCACAAAGAGATTGGCTAGGGAGTTCCTGTGCTTAGTTACCTTTTCAAATAAGTAACCCTATCTGTCTTACATCTCAAAGCTGCATTTCTAAAATGTCTTTCAAGGAAGATCTGAGTGTTTTACAAGCAAATGCAAAAAGAACATGGAAAACAGTCCTAAGGAGAACATGAATAGGAGGAAGACAACAACAAGGAAATGAAAAGAGGACCCCAGCAAAAGCAACAGGAAAGGGGCAGACACACACTAAAACAAAAGTTTAAACAAAAAAATCAAAATAGGCTAAAAGAGAGATCCAGGAGCAAAGAGCATTGAAATAATAAAATACTTGATTCATTAATTGTGTGAGACATGAAATAAATGCCAAACACAAGAAAATAATGTGTTAAAATGCTCCAGGCATAACTCTTTATGAAACTGCCATTTAAAGTAAAACTGCAGTCACTGTGCCATAAGGTGTATTTACAATTGTGACATGGAAAACTGCTTCTGTACACAGCAAAAGTGTTAATGGCACTGATTTCCTACTTGGATGTATTGTCATTGGTCCCAACATAGGCTTTCTAAACACTCAACATTTCAACTTAGTTGATGAAAAATTAGCAGTAGTCAGAAACCTTAAAACCTATGCCTTCCAAAAGGATTTAAACTTATTGTAGGGCAGGAGGGAGCCCTAAAGCCTCCAGCTTAACTGATACACTTAAACAGCAAAAAGAATGGAAAGCCTCAAACTAATTAGCTCTCAACACTTTTACAGTCAGAGAAAACAAAAATTATATTCACACTGAAACTATGAAAAACATTACAGCAACAGTATGAAACACAGATCTTCACATCTGTGCAAAAAAGAACACCCAGCACATCTGTTCCATATTGTTTGCTTGGCACACTAAAGAGCTGCTTCCATTTTATCTTGGTATCTTTTATTCATGACTGTGCTTGGCTTTTACCAAGTCTGTAAAGTTAGTGCAATAACATGAGAAGATCTCTTACCTTCCCTAGGGAAGGGGAATTAATTTTGGGGTGAGTCCTAAAGGAGCCCTATGAAGCTGTGACAAAAAGCTGCCACATAGGCTAAAGGCAGAGACTTCCCTGGGGGATCCACACCCGACTTCAGCTCCATTATAGAAGCACAACCCCTTTCGCTTATTTCTACCCCACACCTAAAAGTAAGCACCACTGAATTCACCATCTGAACTGGATCTTCTTTGTGAATAACTTGGGGCTGTAGTGCCCCAAACACAGGCCCCAAAACACAGACCTGGACCTCGACTATGTAATCCCTTTACATACACCTACAGTGTAGGTTCAAGAGCATGTTTAAGTCAGCATGTACTAACTTGTTCTTTTCTAAACAATTAAACTCTCAAAAGCAGTCAGCACTGAATCCTGAATAGAAATTTGACACAACTGGGGAGGAAAGGGGGGTGCTGACCTACACAGGGTTGACAGCTCCTATTAAAGGTGAACCTAGCCCAAATAACTCCTGTGTTTTTCCATTTCTTACCAGCAGATACAGGTCATGTACTAGGTCTTTGATTTCCACGAGGAAGGAATAATATTCTTATTAACAGTCATTAGTGGTAGCATGCATGATTCATTAAATACTTAAAATGCTTTCTTGAATTGCATATATGCATTCTTTTCCAAACTCTTAAGTTCACAGAATAAATTCCTAGCAAGACCTTAAGGATGCAAGTACAGCTCTCTACAAATTGCCCAATATGAATCTGACTGTCCTCCAGTTACCTATTTTAAAAATCCACTGTTCTATTTTTGCTCGTGTGTCACTTCAGGTTTGCAGTTTATTAGACCATACTCTCCGTGGCAAGGACAGGGGTTTCCAATATATTCAGAGAATACTTCTCAAGGATTGCAAGCCAAGTAAGTGGAACAGGTAAGTCCCAAAGCCCAAACCACAAACCAGTGGGAATGGCCATGAATGGAAAACAAACTCCATAAGTAAATTTGTAGGATTGGAGGTGGCTGTATAGTATTTTTACACTTTGTGATGTTCTCTGGAGCTTCAACTTATTGACCTGCTACCAAATGCCATCCTTCCTGCATTAAGTGCCATACAGTTGGCATCTTTAAAGTGCTACCATGTACACTGGAAAGGACAGCAAATAATTTTCTCTTTTCTCAGGCCTCTCAGTCTCCCTCCCTGTGTTGCCTCTTGCCAAAAGCTGACAAAACTGTTCATTTTCTATTGCTTGTTTAATACAATCGAAAACCTCCAAAGCCCTTGTCTGAACATTTTTTCATTTTATTACATCCTTCTTCAAACAGAAGACCACATCTACATCTAGACCACATCTACAGATTACAGGAGTACTGTGGCCTATGCAGCAAAATGCAATGACATAACAAGCCATAATGCATAACAGCATAATGAATGTTTGGGGCACAAAACAATCTTCAGCACATGCATCTTGCAAAATTCCCTGGGTACTACATCCTCCACTGCTCCCCATGGGAACAGACTACTGTTCTGAAGAATCTGGTCTGGATGTCAGTGGTGAAGTAGATGAAACTGTGGTTTGATCCACAGCTGCAATTCCTGTGATAAATAAGACAAAACCATTAAGAGTTCTCAAATTTCAAAAATTCTGAGGAGAAAGGCAATTAAAATAGACATTTTAAAATGTAGAAACTAACGTCTTTTTACATGTTGTTTTCCACCATGCCACTCTGAAATCCAGCCAGTGTTAGGCAAACTGCACTTCATTTGTTCAGTGACACGTAACCCTCCTAATTAGGGGAATCAAGTGAAGCATCAGTATAACACAAGAATTGGTAAGTTTTAGAACCTTAATTTACACCACCAACTTAAAAACGGACAAATCTTTTTGAAGCTGCAATAGGTTTCCTTCCTTAAGAATGACAAGCAGTGAAAGAAAGGTTCAGTGGACATAAAACATTCTGTACACCATCATAGGCACTTGCTGTCTAAAAGGCTGCATTCACTCACTCCAAGCTGTCTGCCAAAGTGAAACACATCATTGAAGGCAACACAAATTTGTGTGGGAGATGTGTCAAAATTGCATAAATACCTACTTCCACTAGTATGAATTAATGGCTGTGATCTTTTCAGCACAGGCAAGTAAGTGAATGCTCACAGAAATTCATGTGTCACCTCTGTATGTGTCCCACTTCATGTGACAGCTAAATTATACTGAATCTTGTCTCACAATAACAGCTAAGGTACACCAAGAAATAGTCCAAAACTTCATTTCAAAGGATGTCATTTTGGCATCTTACAGAGGAAAACATTCAAGACCATGGTCTCATGAGAATGAAGATTTATGAAAATACGAAAAGAAGAAAAAAAATTAAATCCTAGAGCACAATTGAGTATTTGTAATAGCCTAAAATAATCAAATTGTGAATAAACCAAATACTTTGAAACCTGAGCAGTAGAATATAATTTAGCATCATCTGGACTCAGTTTGCTGAGCAATTTGATGCAGTACAGTCAGGGTTTTAAATGGAGTATGTGAGCACCAGTGAGAAGTCTGCATTACTGAACAATGCTGTGTGCTGAGTCTTAAGATACTAATATGATATTTTTCTACAATCCAATCCAGAAGACTATTCTTAAATAACCATCAAATAGATGGTTGTTTGAAACAGCTCATGATAAACAACATGAAGGAAGGTTCAATAAAGAGTCCAACGTAACTGTGAAAAGGTCTATTGTTCAGTCTTCAGCAGGTAAAGTCCATGGCAGACCATAAAAGACCACACAGGAAAGCTGCCTTTTCAACAAGAGAGCAGCACAAAGCCCAAGATGCAGAGCAAGCTTAGTGTCTGCCCTGAGCCCCAAGCACCAATGCCACAATGACAGTGCAAAAGGCCCCCACCACAGTGGCAGAACTTTACTGTTACTGCATCTCGGCAGTTCTGTGATTTAGACTGCAAAAATGGAGGGGTGCTGATGGAGCTCAGAGCATGGGGCAGAAGAGGAAAGCCACACTTCAATAACCACCCGGGGCACCCTGCCTCCAATACCTTGTCAAGTACAAGTGGCTTGCCACCAGATGTTTCCACTCTCTTGCTACACAATCACCTTGGGAAGAGAACTGCAGAACATTCCACCAAAATAATAATTTTAATTATTAAAGTACAATGTGCTTTGAGTTTTGGCACATTATTCCAAGTGCCTGTAGACTAACTGTGTTAAGGATCATTTTAAAAGTGAAGAACTCATCCCAGTCTTTATGTTACTGACTCACAGCTGAATGACTTCAGAACCACACTGCACACATATTGGTGACTTCATGAAAAGCAAATTTTTTGAAGCATTTTAAAAACACCTGTAAAAGGTTTTCCTCATTCCTGAAAGAAGGACTGCGTAAATTATTAGTGTTAGTTTCATGCTTGTATTTTCATTTACCTCTAAATTTACAAGAGACATATACAATGCCAGAAAAACTAATCTACCAAGGCAACCTGAGAACCACTAACTTGGAAAGTCCTCCTTCAGTGTTCTCTTGGTCTTCGGAACTTAGTGAAGAGAGCTGGATCCTGTTTTATTAATAAAATTAGTACTATTAAAATCTAAGATGCATGTAAAACGAATTAAATATTTAGTAATTTAGCAGCAGTGTGTGATAGCACAACACAATTTAAGTTGGTTGTATAAATAAGTCCCTGCCATCTTAAATGTAGTATCACCAACAGTATTCATTTTAAAGAGGCACACCAAAATTACAGCAACAGACTGGCTGTTTACAAAAATCTACATAAAAACCAACAGTCACTCTTGTCATGGCTAAAAATTTCTGCATGAGCAGTAACCCATAACTGGTTTTGGCACTGATGCATGCATAAAGGAAAACATACAACCTAACACAGGGACAGTGAAAGCATCTGCCTGTGAGCTGGTAAATTTTTTTTAACCTATTATACAAAAGAGCACATACAGAAGCAGTACAAGCAGCTGCTGTAGCATACTTCCAGGCCTCTGTACAAGCATCAGCTTACTAATTGCCTAACAGAACATCACTTCAACACAAATGGTTCCTTAGGTGGTTTTTTTAAATAACATACTGAATGCAACCATTGAAGCTAAGCTGTAAGAATGTCTAGATTTTGTCTAGAAAACTTCATTTTATGTCTGGTTCTGTTTAGTATTGTTTTGTTCTGCAAACTAATCAGCTATATAAAATGAAATCTAAATAAAACATACTATGATCCTGGATTAGTGACAATTGTCTAAAAGGCATAATAGCTTATTGAGACAAAATTAGAAAGAAAAACAAAATCAATATATATGCAATTTGTAAATGGAAATTTATAACAATGACAAATCTTTCTCTGCCTCTCTATGGAGATGGTGCTCGGTACTGGAGAAGCAACAATAGTGATTTTTTAGAAAAATGGACACAACAATACTGCAAGGCTGATTCTTGCCTTTAAGTCAGATAAGCAGAATAGCATGGAGTCCATGTAGCAGAAGACAAACTTGTTTGATTTCTTGCACTATGATACTTCAGTGTGAACAACTAGATAGAAAAAATATTCAGCAACAGCCTTTTAATAGATCAGAGTAAGTGAGCTTATGTAAAACAAGGACAGGAGAGTAATTAAGCAAAACAATTAGAATAGACCCTTGCAACTAATTTTTTGGGCATAGGATTCAGGAAATATTTGTGTTCAACTCCCGTTCACTTTTTTCAGAAATAAGCATTTTTCCATTTGTGACAATAACATGCCACTTCTCAATGCATTCTTTAAAAAACCCAGAAGTCGGTATACAGTAAGTACTTCACCTAGTCCGTCTATTTATTACCTTCTTGCACTGCTCACTTATTTCTAAATGAAACCACAAGAGCAGCTATGTGAATATGTTCTTTAGCAAGGACTGGAAACTCACAAGTCTGTGACTCATTGTTCCGCTGAAAACAGCTGTGCCACACACAACTGACCCAAGCGAGCCTCTGCACATGACTCAGAGCTCTACCAAAATCTGTCCACATCTGCTACCACCAAGAGGCCACCCCATCAGGACATGAACACCTCCACACAAATTCTTGACAAATTCTCTCCTCAAGCCTTCCCACCTGCTTCGAGAGCCTCCTCAGGGCAGTGAGGAGACTCTCTCCTCTCTCTAGAGGAGACACAAGCTACCCACACATCTGCTAAATCCATCAGGTGTACGCCCTGCCATCAATAAACACAATGTGAAGTTTTTACAAGTCTGCTCTCTGTAATTCACATGGAAAATGACTCTTTAAAGATGGCAGGGGGACCAATAAACTGTGGTTCAAATGACATTCCCTTTTCAATACCACTATGCCTTGACACTCAAGGGTATTTCTGATTAATTTTTTTTGACAGCTGCAGAGAACTAGCAAAAAGTAAATTGTCCCATTTCCTTATCTGTCAAAACAAATCAAGCTACTGTCTGCTAAATGTGGTAATTTCTTGTATGCAATAGAGGACACTCAAGAACATGTATAGGAAATCCAAGGACCTCCTAAAAGAACAATATGGAAATCACTTCTTTTTGTTAGTGACTACTGTTATGAAAACTTTAAAGTTGTTATTTTTAAAAAAATGTAACTTTCAAAGCCAGTTGAGGGAGAGAAAAAAACACATCACACAAATTATTTGCTGCTCATGTGTACTCACAGTGAAATCTATAAACACTTAAGATCGCTAGTTTATCTTCCACTGGGGACACTAATATTTGGTAAGAAAACACAGAAATTACAATGGCTGAAAAGAATATGATGCAATTAGAGTAGAATAAATTTTAAAAGGCTAGTTTAAGTCATTCTCACAATTATATGCAGTAAAGAAAATTAAAGGAAGAACAGGAGAGAAGGCTAGACTTTACAATCAAAACTTTGATGAGGAAAGCACGATAGAAAACTAAGCAGAAGCCATTTCCTCACAGCAGCACATTTCAGCTCTGAAAGGGTATCTTAGGCAAATTATTCACAAGTTATGAAAGATCCAATATCAAAGTAAAAAAATCACTGACCTGGATTAAGATCCAATACTAAAGTAAAAAAATCATTGACCTGGATTAAGTTCTCATCAGTATCTTATTGTGAAACAAATAGTTTAAAGCTGCTCCAGTAAGTCAAAGTATATGAAATTATAACATCAGCTAGCATAAAGAGATGAGTATGACAATTACTCTTCAAATGTATGTTCTCCATTAAACCAAGAAACTGCATGAAAATAAGTTTTATTCCCGTGAGAGGCTTTTAAAAAATAACTCACAAATGGTAACATTGAACTGCTTCATCCTCAAGCGAAGAAATAACATGAACAAACCAAGAAAAAGGGGCACATTTACAGAACAGCTACTGGTCACTGATGTTTGACCTTCTTGAGCTTTCACTGACAGCACATCCACTTCCATGGAATAACCAGCTGGGCATCACCCACTTCCTGCCTGCAATTTCCTTGAATTATACCAGGTCTATGAAGACTGAGAGCAACAGAGAGCAAACAAGCAAACCCACAGAAACCTGAAGAAAAACTATTGACTAGGGAGATAAGCTCTCAGATACATCATTGTGTAGCAGTTTGTATCTCACAATATAGATATACTCAGTGTAGTGGTTGTTTCACTTTGAATGTAAATAGTGAGTCTGGGAAGCACAAATTTAACTATCATGTCTATCAGCCTCTGAAAAGTGAATGGAACTCACTGGAAAGACACAGAAACCACTGAGACTGATGTCCAACACAAAGGAGATGCAAGATGAATGTGCTGGCTAGCAGGACTGGCTATTTCTGCCTTGCAAGCAACATTAAAAATCAGTCTGAGAAGAGGTTAAAAATAATTACCATTCCCATCCCCACCTGCTCCTCCGGACACAACCACAGAATAATATTGCTTAAGCACTGGTGTGGTGGCACTAATCTCCAGAGGTTGGTGACAAGGGTAGGAATCAAGTGAATCTGCCTTTGAAAAGAACAAGTTTCCAGTCTGATTCACCCTGCAGGCTGCCAGCACTAGTTTTTTTCCTCATCACTCCACCAGAGTGATCTGCCCAGCCAGCTGAAACAAAGTAGCAAAACAATTTTGGGGACACCCTAATATATATTGCAAAGCTCTGACTGCAACAGGGAAACAGCAGAAACTTTTAAAATAATGGGTGAAAACAAAGCAATCACTATTTACCAAAAGCAGTCACTGAAAAGTAGTTTAAAACAGCCCAACATGAGATTGCTGGTCAAGCACTGTCTGGTCCCTTGAACCTCATTGTCCTAAAAGCATAACTTCCACCAGAGCCTGCATGCCCAACACACTCATCCACAAGCTTCCGGAGGAGACGCGCTCTTAGGAAACAGATTTCAGACAATCTGCAGAGGGATGAGGCCAACAGGAACACTGAAGGCAACAGGGAAGGGGAAACAGTTGAACGGAAGAAAGAGCACCAGGAATGGAGTGAAGGAGGAAACAGATGCACTGGCAGAAAAAGAAAATACAAGTGGGAGGGGAAAGCAAACGTAGAAGGTGAAAGTAATACAGAACAGTTTGAGAGGAGAGAGCACAAGCACAAACAAGCTGCAGAACAGATGCATCAAAACAAATGAGAATTATAGACAAGAAAAGGTGGGGGAAATACAGTAATAATTTTTAAAACCCCAGACCCATCACAGCAGTATTTCTTATTAATCACAGAGCAGTCTGGGTTTCTGATAGGTGACATCAAGTCACCTGAGTCTAGGTAGAAAAATATGAGAAACAGGGAAGACTGGAAAAAGGTTGTCACTAGCAGACCCATCAGGAAAATGAAATATTGTATAGGAACTCTAACATTTCAAATTATGCTATTCTTTCAAATCAAGACAAAAGGCATTTTAAGTTCATTAAACTTTAACATGACTTTATTGAAACACTGGACTTTGAGGTCAAACTCTAATACACATCAGCACAAAACAGAAAAGGCTGGATTTCTTTTCCAAATAGTTTTAAAAACATCTTCCAAGAATGGCATTTTCAGGGCCAATCTTCCTGCTGAACTTCTTCACCATTAATTTTATATTAGACATAACATTAGATGAAATCACTTGTTTCTCATTAGAATTAAAAGATACATAACTTAGGAGTTATTTCCAAACCTAAACATTTAGCAAACTATATTTGTGGTCCTGTATTTTGGGCCCCAGATATGGACAAGCATTTTTAAAAAGCCATTCCACTGCATGGAAATGGACACAGGTTCTGTGCCAGAAGGAGCAAGTCTTTAATTAATATACCAACTACTTTTAGAAGACCTACACAGACTCACAAACAAGAGAGCAATTTTGCCCCAAAAAAGAACATTTAAGCCTTTCTTTGCTGCTAAGCAGAGGCCACATGCACTCACAATTACTGTAATACTACAGATGGAAGGATCCACCCCTGAGGCCTATTTCTAGTGAGGTGTGCTGAGACAGTGTTACATAATACATTCACCCTCATGTTTCAGGACTTTTTAATTAGTTGTTGTTTGCCTATGTTTCTTCCATTGGTCATGACAAATAATTTATAATTCCTTTTTTTTTTTAACTTATGGGTGGTTTTTTTTACTTCATAGCAGGTATTTATTTTCAACGCTAGAGAATAGTTCACATTACATTAATCTTGCTAGAACTTGTGCTCTTGAAATAATGTGATGCGCTATGGGGCTTCCAAGCTACAAAAACCTACATTCTCGGAAAAGAGAAAGCAGATAGCTTAAATTAAGCAGATTCCCCAGGGGTCTATGAATCTGAGCAATTATAGCTGGGAAGACACACAAATTTGAAATATGTTCCAGTGTGCTTCTCATGAGCTTCTCATGAAGTGCAGCCCACCCTGTACCCTGTATGGCTCCATTATCCCTACATCCACACTCTCTTATCACTCAGATACATGTCCCAGGCAGCAAAGCCTTTCATCTCAGCTAGTCATTTTACCAGGGTCTTCAGCAGAAACGGAAACTATAGGGCTGTGATACAACTATGGAAGCATTCCAATAGGATTACAGGAGTCACTTCCATAGAGCTTCATAAAACCTGCACCAGCACAGTACCAGTAGCTACCAGCACCTTCTGAGGCTCAGTCCTTCTAACCAACAATATGGCTTGAAGGCATCACTGAGAACAACTGGGGAGTTAAACCTCAGCTTTACAAAGAGTGCCATCTGTTCAGCATACTCGCAGTGAAACCACCGGCCTTAGCACAATCCACAGAGAAGATGCATCACCATATTCAGCGCTGCCAACCACAAATGCAAACTCAGTGAACACAGACCCTGGATAACTTTCTCCTGACTACTTGTAGTGATTAAAATCAAGGCACAGTGGTGGGTAAATCTGCACTGCCCTCTTAGATGGAGAAAAAGAAGATTTCAGGACAGGCAGAAATCAAAACAAAATGGTTCAAGTTAACCCTACTAGATTCCCATAAAACCTCAGGACAGGACACGCCTGTTAAAGACCACTTAAGATGTGGTCTTAGAACCACACGTTCTGCACTTTTAAAAATGTTCTAAGAATTCATTCAAACCAAACACTGCTGCTAAGAGAACACACATCCCAAACAAGCCCTCTGGGGTATGGCTCAGAAATTGTTACTTTAAATCGAGCCTCCAAAAAGCTAAGTGAGATCCATACACACACAAATAAAAAGTGGGAAATCAAAGCTCAGCAGGAATTTTAAACAACGTTTAAAAATAAGAACTTGCCATTTCAGAAGAGAATGTGATCTGACTTAACACCCTGCATCACTTTGTGCACATACACAGAGGATAAACCATTAAGACAAAGTGAAACCTAAATATTTCCGGACACAACTTCACACAGTTTAGCAAAACTGGTACTACTGTGAAATGCAAAATCTGAACCACAATGTAGGATGAAGAGGCTTTTAAAATAGCTGCTTCAAAATAATTTAGGTTTTAAAAGCTCGGCAGAAATCCCTTTCCAACCAACCACACATCAACTGACCATAAGCCCAAAGGCAGCAGCCTGCAAGGGCACTTCAGGGAGTCTCACTCTTTCTATTTTGAGAGTGAAAGATGCTGCAGGCAATTGCAATAATTTGAACATTCTCTCTAGTGTTCTCTCCCACACTACTTTTCCAGGAAAAAAGAAATTCAAATCTTGATCTAAACCCTACAGAGCTAGTGGGATTAATGAGTGTTCACTTCAAGTTACAATTCACATGGTAGCACTATGTCATCCCCATACCTCCATCCAGAGACACCTAAAATCTGAGGGGACATTGGTGCAGAGAAGGTGTGGTCCTCCATCTGCCTTTAACCTTCAATGTGCTGGAATCAGGCATCCTTATTCATAGATCCTGAGCAATTTAGAGGGAAAAATACCATGGGCCTCATGGTCTTTTATCAGCTGATAAAAGGCATCACTGCTACATGAGGCAGTGGTTGTTGAGAATTTGAAGTCACTCACTGGAGCACATAAGTCCAATTTAAACCTTGGCTGCTAACACACAAGCAGAGCACAACGAATTATACAAGCTATGATGATGCTATAATTATTACAATATCTTAGTTTTGAGCACGTGCAAGCAAAATAACGTGTATGTCTTAAAGCATCAAATTTCCTGCACAACAGTGAAGTCAGACTGCTTTGACAATTAACATTGAAGGCCAAGTTCTAATCATTCTATTTTAGTTGACTCTCAGGCTTCTTTCCATGTAGAAACAGTGTGAATGAAGGAACAGCAATGGTACAAAATACCCTAAGTACAGATTACACAGCACATACCATTATGCAACTCAGAAACAAATAGGTAAATTTGATAGCATCAGGGATAAAAGGGCATGTCTAAGGATTTTGGAAATACACATCATCTTGTTCTGCTAAGCTTTACCAGTTAAAAACATGCTTTAAAAAAATGCCTCGCTTTGTTAGGTGTTTTTGGTTTGGGTTGGTTGGAGGTTTTATCAAAAAATATTTGATTATAGCAAGAATGTGCTGTGTTTTTTGGTGGGTTTTTTTTATTTATTTTGGGTTTGTTTTGTTTGGGTTTTTTTTTTAATTTGTTTGTTTCTGCAAGGCAATCATACTACATTCTCTATATGATTTTAAATAAGTTTCAGGAATAGAATGAGCAAAAAAGTACGGACAGATTAACTGAATACCTATTAACCAATTCTAAAAAAAATCTGAATGAAACTAAAGGCCAAAAATATTTTGGATTGTAATATAAGACAGCTGAACCATACCTGTAGGTCTGCAAGACCATTTTAAACAGTACATGAGTGGCTTTTACACAAATTGCTACAATACCTCCACAGTATGCAATTTATGTATAACGTTTCATGTTATGAATATACAAAGGAACAAATATCCTACTAATAGTCCTTCAGTGTTTCATGTTACCAAGACATTCACTATTGACATTTAGTATAGGATGACAGAAAGGGTTATTGACCTATATTTTTCCAAAAGATATATTCTCATTTGACAATGTGGTAAACTGAAGCCAGTAGCATTCACTGAGCTTTGAGAGAACATCTTTCTCTTAAATATAAAAAATCAAAGATGTCAGTTCAGATTGCATTTTACACATCATAAGTCTCAGCAAACAGCTGGTATTTCACAATGCCTCAAGTCTTAAACATGATTTGTCAAAGCAAAATAAGAGGAAAGAAAAGGTAGCTCCAGATGATGCCAAGTACATTAAAAAGTTCTGGGGAAGAAATTAATAGCCATTTGATAAACAGCACATCAATTAATACTTCTCTGTGAAAATGAATTTTTAAAATACTGAAATAATAGAATGTATGGAAGTACTAAACATAGCTATGAAGTATTATGGAATGAGATGGAAGCACCACAATGCTGTTTCACAGCAACAGAAAGGAGAAGAAAAAAATCAAAGGTTTCTGA